>JAJEKV010000314.1:0-348301 GCA_021234155.1 Isoetes taiwanensis | reverse complement strand
CGCCTCCATGCATATGGAATTGCATCCGGATATAAATATCATTCCCAAACGCTCGCTTATGTGGCGCATTGTTCATCGCCGCTAGAGTAAATGTGAAGATCCATTCATTTAAGATAGCCCACCGCCTAGAATTATAATAGGGAAATGATGAGTTGTTATAACTCGGGGATTGAGTCAGATTCTCTACAACTTGTTCTAGTCCCAAAAAATATAATGAAGGACGAGGAAGATGGCAAGGTGAAAAGGAAGTTCCACTTTAAGGGGAAGAGAAACTTGTAAGGGGAAAGCCAAATATGAACATTGCTTTTGAGGCCTTTGACACAACAAGAATTTGACACACCTTCGAACCTCAATACACACGCTTGATTGCTTTATGGTCCAATTATATTGAGTGTTTCTAGATTGAAACGTAGAGTTTGGCTACTTTAATTGTGTTCACCGGGTACCAAAAAGTTTAAGTTGATAGCTACCGAGTCATAGCCGATTTCTAAATGCAATAGAAGCGATATAGTGGTAGTTCAAGCTTTCAACTGAAGGAGAAGATACTAGAGGTCCTAAATGCAAACGGATTGATGTGTATACCGTAGTTCAAAGCTTTCACGCCCTGAAAGAGAAGATATCGAGGTCCAAATGCAAAAGGATTGATAGATAGATAGATAGATAGTTTTAACGCCACGCCACTAGCAAAGATCCAACCGACATGTGACCACACACCACACTACATTGCTTGGTTGGGCCCCTCGCCCCCAACCACCTTACATTGCGCTTTGTTGGGATTGGACCCCCAACAAGCATTCTAAAGCGATGATCGCAAGGTCTCAACTCGGAGACCACATTGCTAAGGAACTAGTGTGTTACCTCCAGAAGGAAATGACTTGAAAAGCTGGAATACATGAAAATTAAGGAAGGGGAAAGCAAGTTGACTGAAGATTCTGGTAAGACTGAGGTTCTGGTTCAAGAGTGTTTATTCTGATAATAAAATTAGTGAAGCAAGGGGAATCATAGCATGTGGATTGTGGTGAATGCTAGAATGCATTAGTGGGCCCATTAAGGGGGAATATTGGAGCGTTGTATTTAGTAATGGGCACGCACTCAATGGAAGAGTGCCGAAAGGCAATCAAAGGGCCCCTAGCTCAATAGTAAAAGGTACTAAGTTTGGTCCCCAGCTTGTCCACCCAATCAAATGAGGCAACAATACGTAAGATGTTTTATCCACCCAATGGAAGGCGGCTCATTTCTCAAAGGAAACCCAAAGGAAGCTCATTTCAACAATACACAAGATGTTTTATTTCCAATAGTTCTGGTTTTCCGTGTACTTAGCCCCGTTGCTTGTGCCTTAAGGGTAATTTTCCACTAGAGTGGTGTCTCATATTTTAGTCATTTCTATTGGGCCACATAAGCAAATAAGAAAGAAATGATTTTCTACTTTTAAAAATAAGACATGTCCCATTTGTGTTTGGATAAGGTTCGGTTCCTCCTTTTGGGAATGGAGTCTTATTTTATACCGGGGGATTTTCCCCGGTATAAAATAAGACAATGTCACATATGTTAAAAATATCATTAAAATAAGATATGTCTTATTTTTTTGGGGTTTTCCACTAGCATTTTGATTTGGTGTCTTATTTTATGACATTCCCCGGTATAAAATAAGACAATGTCACATATGTTAAAAAGATCATTAAAATAAGATATGTCTTATTGCATTTTGACGGTGTCTTATTTTATGACATCTTATAGTGGAAAACAACTTCAATTCTATGATTATTTAAGGGTTTATGGGATTCGTTTTTAAGATTGAATATGAACCGTTGATCTCCAGCATATCCAGAGCATCATACTAAATCAATGGCTAACATATTTTTGGCAGAAAAATTCTTTTGGCACTTTCTAAGGTCACTTTCAAACCTATGCTACAGACAAAACAAATAAAAACCAAGCTCCTAGGGTTGACACAGGCCAGGTCATCCGCAGCAAGCCCATGGGATTCGGCCCCCAATCTCTGTTTAAAAACACCATAGCTAGGGACATGCGCCTGGATTTACGTTTCTAAAAGCGCAGTAAATCGGAGGCAGGAGAAGGAAACAGAAGGAGAACGATTAAAAAAAGGCTAAAAACAGGGGATTAAGGTGAGAAATAGAAGAAAACAGAGAATTAGAGGGCAATTTGGAGGCAAAATCAGCCGGCTGTGCAACATATTTGAGGGCAGAATCAATCCTTTGCCACTGTTTGGCAACAATCAATCCTTTGTTTAGCTCTTAAACGTGGAAGAACTGTTTGGCTGTGTAGGCCTCACCAGAACCCTTCTACTCTACTGCCATCTTACCTATCCTGCATAAATGCATAAATGCTACAAGCCGACATGCAAACAACAAACAGCAGTCTGCAGAATGAATGCTTCATCGTTTCTTCTTCTTCATCTTCTTTTTTCAGAAAGCGGTGGATGTAATCAGACCTAGAACGACGATCGATTCTTCATCCCCATTCGGTTGGTTTTTCAATCCCTGACAATCGCAGATTCCTGGCTTCTTCTAGACCAGCTTAGCATTTCTTCCTCAAGCCGTATAAAGCCATTCTTCAAATCATCTTCCCAAGCTTCAAATCTGGGTTTTGCTTTTTGCGGAAACAACCAGCAGAAACAGCATGTCTGGGAAGGCAAGATTGGCGGAAGACGTAGATCCAGAAGACTGCGAAGAGGGCGAGGATTATAATTCCAGGTCGTTATCTGTGGGCTTCATCGCCATAGCTCTCTGCTCTCTACCTCTCTTCATCGCCATACCTCCCTACCTCTGTGCTTCCGCCTCTGCTCCGCTACCCCAGCCAAAAAAAGAAGGGAGCATCCGTTTCTAGAAAGGAGCGTGTCCTTTTATCCACATGTTCCTTTCCAATCATAGAAAAGAAATTATCAAAAACACACGAAAATAGCAACCTGCCCACTAAACGCAATTAAGCTGCTCAAATATGGCAAAATGTACCCTTTTTCATACAATACGACATCAAAATCATAGTCCTAACCACTGATTCCCAAATACCAAACTAAAATCGCAGAAGTTTATGTGTCATATCTCAATCTGACAATCTTATTTTATGACTATAGAGAAAATCACCTTAAAACAATTATCTTTTAAACAAATGGGATTCAAATCGTTTTTATGTACAAAGTTGCTTGTACCATAAAACAATTATCTTTCAAACAAATGAGATTCAGATCGTTCTGTTATCTTCCATACAAATGTGATTCAGATCATTCTCATCTACAGGATTTCTTGTGCCCTAAAACAATTATCTCTTAAACAAATGGATTCAACCTGTAAAGACACCCTTGTCATAAGTACAAAAATGATGCTTATTCCTGCATTTCAAATTGTATTGCTGCAAGATATTGCTTTAGACACGTAATCTCTGATTTAATACAGCATATACAGCATATATAAGTATTATTCCTTATAAAGATGCTTTTGATAGAACATTTGAGTTTCCAGGTTTCTAAATATCTAAAATTATCAAATTCTGTACTTCCTCTGTGCGCAATCCCCCTCTTATATACAGAAGCTTGCACGATCTGAAGTTATAGATACTTAGATGGAAGACAATGAGATGTATCTACTTGCAACTCTGGCTCATAATTATGAAACTTTGCGAGCTCTAGAGAGCAACTTCCCAACCTGACCAACGCAAGTACTAAGGTAAGGCGGCCAGCTGAGCTTGTAAAGCATTACCTTTATGGCTATTAACAATTTGCTTCGAAGTATCCTTCCAAAGATTCTGCAAGAAAGACATTAGACGGTAATGATGAACTTCTTGAAGGTGCAATGAGAAGTTGATAACGAATAAACCGCTGCATGTAAGTAACACCACAAGGTTAGATGATGCATGGGGACAGTTCACGCCTAAAAAACCAACATCTCTAAGACAACACATGTAGAACTTCCATATATATTGTTGCTTTGGCGTTATAACTGAGGCATACCGTCAATTGTTCTATTTTCTCCAATGATGAATCTATGTGCCATTCAGGCTCTAACTGACGAACAAAAGATAAACTGCCCAACTCAGTGCTGCAAAACAATACCTGTCCAAACAGCAATTGGAAACAAGTCACCTCGACAACAGAACAATGAAACAGTCATGGAATACAAATTACCTTGGCCTTAGTATGATTTCCAGTAAAAACGCCGGCAGCTTCCAAAGCAGCAATTACAGATGCCTAAAGAACACATCGGAGGAAATGAGAACAAACAAATAGGATGAACTATCATCGTGAAATTTGATAACAAACAAATAGTAAATTTGAATTACCTCACTTTGATCGTCCAAGACCCTAGCAAAAAGGTAAAGGTCGCATGTTCTTGCTAGCTCCAAGAGCACGTCAACAACAGCAGTCCTTATCACTACATGCTCCTGCAAATGTAACTAACTCTGGCAAAGTGTTGTGCAATGTGGAAGCATCTTGCTTAGGAATATCTTAAACCTGAAGTGCTTCTGGTGTTGTTTCTTCCAAGACTATCCCAAGCAATTGACAAGCAACCTGGTATGTTCTTCATAGATAAGCCGCATGATTGTAAACATAATGTCTCAATTCTTCAAATTGACTTACCTTTCTACCACCCATGAGCTTTTGCTTCACGGTATGTGACAGTGCTATCTGCAGAAAGACAGTTGGAAAATAGTCCAACATTATCAGATACTTAAAAGAGCAGGTAGAGTATCTATGCTTGTGATCTATGTGTCTAGGCATATATCTTGTATGAAAATCTGAATAAGGTCATAACGATAAAGTACCTCGGTAAGCATGTTGGGGCCGTTACCAGCTCCATCAAGACAACTGTAATTTTCAGCTCCATTCATAATCCCTGTTAAAGCATCACGCTTAGGCCATGTTCTCAGCCTATAAGTAGATGCCTTAAGGTATCTCCATGTGCAAAAGAAAGCAAAGGCAAGCCCAACGAGTGCTCCAGCATTCTGATAAAACGTTGATTAAGACTTAGAAATAATCCTATGAATAGAACTTAACTTAGTATTTATCTTATGACCTACCTTAAATTGAGAATAGCTGTGAAACGCATTGGACAGCTTAAGCGTGATAGACAATCCAAAACTTCTGAGCGTCTGAAGCAAATCCTCGACGAAAGAGCGCCCCATTCTGGCATCTGGCATAGGCCCAAGAGTCCGATCACCGAAATTTACCGCATCTCGATGAATTAATCTGATGAATTTGTCTACCAACTACGCAATCCTGATCCTGACCTAAAAATAATGTTTTCCGAAAATGGTTTTTATTGTTTGCCCTTTTAACCCAAATCAAATGTAAAGGCCAGTTTCTGCTCTTACCTGGACAAATTTCAGATCATCTTACAACAAGGCACGATCTGAACCCTTGGATAAGCATCGGACGGTGGAGATCTGGTAAAGTCTCGGCAGAACCCCAGTTATTTCTCCTCCTACCATAGAGGATCTGCTGCGGCGAGACGCTCATAACCATCTTTCGAGGCTTTGTAAAGAGGTAAGTATCTATGGTTTTTAGCATTCTTTTCGGTCGCCCATGTCGTTTTTAGTTTGTTTAGATTTGGTTTTTGTGACTTTTCTTTTGTTATTGCTTCGTGATTATCTGTTGCATGCCTTGTTTGCACCTCAATCTTTCGCTCCATTCAGTTGCGTGCTGCAGTTGATGATTACTCTGATATCTTTGCAAATCTCTCCTTACTTCAATTTATCATCATGGTGTGTGACCTATTTGTTCAAAATGGACTTTACCAAAATCTATCTGTTGTTGCCTTCTTTTATAAATTCATCTTGATTGTGTTGATTCTGCATATGCATCTGTGATCTTTGCGTTATTTCTGCCATATGAAGAGGCCAAATCTTTACTGAATGTGCAGGAACATCTTTCTAAATGGCTAAACATCATCCTGATTTAATCATGTGTCGCAAAACAACCTGGCATAGCAATTGACGACTCTGTGAGAAGTGCGACGGAAATGCGTAATCTGGCGATTCTTATGTGAGGCCTTGCACATTGGTTCGTGTTTGTGATGAATGTAACTATGGTTCTTATCAAGGAAGATGTGTTATTTGTGGAGGGCTTGGCATATCAGATGCATATTACTGCAAGGAGTGCACACAACAAGAGAAAGACCGAGATGGCTGCCCTAAAATAGTCAATCTTGGAAGTGCTAAAACTGATTTGTTTTATGAGCGTAAAAAGTATGGTTTCAAGAAGAGATAGCCTTGTTGCTAAGATGTGCTCATTCTGTATTAATTGTGCTAAGTTCAAACCATTCTTTGAAATGGAAAGAAATTATAGATAGCAGAGGTAAAATTTCACAGAACAAAACATTTGTATGATCTAAAAATTGATTGCAGACTGTTGCCTGCCATTCTTAATGTAGTCCTGTTATCAGAAAGTTGAAGTCACATAGATGTAAATCTAACTTAAGGGTTTATGATTAGATCTATTTTGGCTAATAGTGGCTTACAATTAAAATGTTCTTAGTTTTTGCTTTGCATTTACTTTGTGTGGCAGAGTTCTGCACCATTTCTCATTTCTGAGGATGCTAATTATATTAGTGGTGAAAACCTTGTTCAACATGGTGATGTTACTATTGCAGGCCATGTTGGTCTGAGAATGAGCTTACACAACGAATAATACCTGCTTTTGGATTTTGTTGGCCCATTCATGTAACTTGATAATAATTATTAACGCTTGTTTGGCATAGTTGGGCATGTTCTCTTCATGTAATGATGAAGTTGAAAATGTTAAAACAATAAAGATGAACAAATATGGGCATGCTTTGTTCATGTAACACGAACACTAAATGCCATAAAACATTGAAACAACCTAGAGACGAATACGTAGAAGGAATATATAATATTGAAGTTCATGTAAAACGTGGGATACACTCTTACAAATGTTCTTGTAACAAAAATAGGTTAAACACTACAAATATGTCTAAGGTCAATCTTTGACACACAAAACTTCGTTAACATTTAGCTTCTTTTGCCCTCCATTCGCATTTTGATGCTATGATAGTGGTAGGGACCTATGATACTTAATGACCCTATGCTGTTGGTATTGAACGGGCTAATATACATGATTTGTCTCTAGTATTGGCATTATCATCCTTTATCTCGAAGGTTCTCGACAAGCCATTGATATGTACAAATGTACGCCAACGAAGTCTATTATCGCTCGCTTTTTTCCCTAAAAACCTTCGGGGTTTTTAACATTAGACAAGAATGGTCTTGTTGTGCTCGCCTCCCCTCCTCCCTCCCTCCCTCCCTCCCTCCCTCCCTCCCTCCCTCGCCTTTGGCAAATGGTAAAGCACCGCACTTACATGGGATGTGTGCGGTGGTCCCCGCCAGCATCCCAAGTGATTGCTAACATGTTTAACATGGCTCTGAGCAAGGATTTCCAATCGGATTGGTGTAAGAACAGGGTTGTCCCGATACACAAAAGTGGGTCGAAGCATGAAGCTTAACAACTATCGAACAATTATGGTAAGTAATTTGCTTTCAAAGTTGTTTGCGACTATTTTAGAGAAGAAATTAAGTCTATGGGCTGAAAACAATAATAAGAGAGCTGAGTCACAAGCGGGCTTCCGCAAGCAGATCCACATTAGATCATTTGTTAGTACTGAAAACCATTTTTGATAAAGTAAAAGGTCCTAGGAAACCTCAGATATATGGCATTTGTTGATTTTAGAAAAGCCTTTGACAAAGTACCCCGAGAACAATTATGGGACAAAGTTAGAAAAGTTGAAAGTGCCACATGAACTTAGAGATGCTGCATGTGTCTTGTATGGAAAAGTGCTTGTTCAATTATCAAAGCCATTCTCCTCGAGATTATCCTTGACAAAGGTCGAGTAATATAGGGTAAAACAAAGGATGCCCATTATCACCTACATTGTTTGGCATGTTTATTGATGGATTGGAAGAATGTTTACATACTAACCGGCCCAGAGGCATGGAGATACATGGGTATGTGATGCGCTTGTTGATGTATGCGATGATGTTGTCATGTTTGCCCGGCAGAGAACACATGCGTAAGCACTTAGATGGGTCGGGGGGTTTCGGATAAGACGGGCATGCAAGTAAACCTAGACAAGACAAAGATTATGACTCGGCCTGTGTTGAAGCAAGAAAATGTTTTCGTGCACAAAGGGGATATAGTTGAAATGTGTGATTCCTATAAGTATTTAGGACTTGTTTTT
Organism: Isoetes taiwanensis; assembly: GCA_021234155.1. NCBI lineage: Eukaryota > Viridiplantae > Streptophyta > Lycopodiopsida > Isoetales > Isoetaceae > Isoetes > Isoetes taiwanensis. Next base: position 340,094 of record JAJEKV010000314.1, on the reverse strand, counting down.
AGTCGCAACCATAGATGGAATACTTGTATCACTCGTGAGGATTGATGGGGGGGCAACGAGCCTTGTATGCATTGCAGAAAGCATGTGCAGAGATCACATCTTTGGTCATGGCATTTAAAGGTAAAATTGTTTCATTCTCTCTCGCATGAGTGTGGTGCTCTATGGATGTGAGATTTGGGGCCGTCTCCCACAATGTTTATGGATGATATTGAGCGTGTCTTGAAGAAGTTCTTGAGACTAGAATTAGGGTCAAAGCTCAAACACCATATCCCATGATGCTAGTGGAGAGTGGGCTTATGCCTCTAGAAGGGGAAGCAATTGTGAGATGTGTCTCAGATCTTAAGAAGGTGCTAGATATGGATGACTCAAGAATCACTAAAAAGGCTCTACTATCCAAATGAAGTTAAAAGGCCTATTGCATGATGTAAAACTAAGTGGCTTGGAAAGTGGGAAATCTAATGGGAGGAAATAATCCAAGTGGACTTGGATTTGAGACAATGGATAATGCAAAGAGTGCATAGGAAAATGTGGAAACAACCAAAGACCAAAATGATCTTGTATAGGCGTAATATCAACCCCGACATGGGAGAAGCTAGACACCTGAGGGACAATATATCTATACAGAAGAGACATGCAATTTGCAGGATAAGGCTTAGCTCACACCACTTGGGTGTGGAGACTGGGAGATGGGGACACATATTACCTAGACATCTGAGATATTGCAAATTATGTGACACAGCACAAGTAGAAGATGAAGACCATACATTGTTACGATGTAGTGCTTACAAGGAACTCCGAGCAAAATATGGAATTCAGTATGAGGACCTCCCTTCATTCTTTATGCTACATGGTGACATCATAGGGAAATATCTGATTGAGTTGCTACAAATTAGAGATACATATCTAGAATCTCAACCAGTTGATGTAGACACGGAAATTTTGAGTGAGAGTGATGAGCTAGATGAGGACTCGGAAACTCATCTATTGTTTTATGACATTGTGTAATTCTTGTTGTCTAATAGGCCCTTGAGGCCTCCCAATAGACACAATACATTTTCTTTCTTTCTTTCTTTCTAATGGCAAAGCGGCCGATGCTTGTGGCCTGGTGGCCGAAATGCTCAAATGGGCTGGAGAAGAAACTGCAAAAAAACTGGTAGAGATGTACAATATGGTGTTGAAAGAGGGTTTTCCTGCATCATGGCAGGTTAACGGGGTGGTACCACTACATAAGTCAGGGGATGAATCTGTTCCAGGTAACTATCGTACCATTATAGTTGGTAGCCTTTATGCGAAACTGTTTGCCTCTATACTCGAACGAAAAATACGCACTTGGACAGAAGATCATAATGCTAGAGCAATAGGGCAGGCAGGTTTTAGACCTAAAAGGTCCACAACTGACCACTTGGTCACTCTGAGCGCAATGATGGACTCAGTAGTGGGAAAAAAGAAACCTCTGTATGCTGTGTTTGTGGATTTCAGCAAAGCTTTTGACATGGTGAACAGGCAAAATTTATGGCACAGGTTAGTGGAGTTGGGCATTCCAAAGGAGCTCAGACATGCGGTACACGTCCTCTATGAGAAGGTACTTGTGCAGCTATCATTTCCTTTTGTAGAGATATGTAATGAAGTGGTGGAAAGCAATATGGGGGTGAAGCAGGGGTGTCCTTTGTCGCCTACCCTGTTTGGCCTTTTCATAGACCAACTTGAGGGGTGGATAAGGGCACATGGAGGGGATGGCACACCTTTGCATGGGTATGTGCTTATGTTTCTGCTATATGCTGATGACATAGTGCGGCTGTCACGGAGCATACAGGGGCTGCAAAAACATTTAGATGTGCTTGAAAAGTTTTGTAATGCTAAAGGCATGCAGGTGAATTTGGATAAGACCAAGGTTGTGGTTTTTGGAGCAAACAAAACAGTCCATGTTCATTTATTCTATAAAGGTAAGCAGGTGGAAGTAGTTGAGAATTATAAATACTTAGGGTTGATTGTGGATAAGAGCCCTAATTGGAATCAAGCAGTTGAACACAGAGTGAATGCCGGCCTGAAAGCATTGTATGCTATGCAGCGGAAGTGTGTTAACGCTCATATATGGAATTTTGAGATGAACCGTATGCTTTATAAAGTCCTGGTACGCACTGGGGGTGCTTTATGGTCGCTAAGTTTGGGGCAGCCCCGCTAATGATATAGCTGGAAAAAGGTGGAAAAGATACAAAAGAAATTTTTTCATACTGAGCTGGGGACTAAGATGCAAACCCCGTATGACATGATGCTTGTGGAGTGTGGGATGATGTCCTTGGAAGCTAAAGCCCTCTGTAAACTTTTACGATATATGTGTAAGATCCTATATGGTATGCCAAGCAACAGCCTGCCAAGACTTGCTATGGAGGAAACCAGAGATAAGGGTTGGTATGCAGACATAGACAGATGGCTGGTGAGATGGGGGATGAACATTCAGGAATTACAGATGCACAAAGAGGATATTGAGGGATGGGTTCGAAAGAGCTTTCTCGATAAGTCATGGAATGTGCCAGCTGTGAAGAAAGAGTTCTACAGGACACAGATAAATCCCTCCTTGCAGGCAACACAATGTCTTATGGAGCCGATATCAGTGAAATATAGGCAAGCAATTACTAGAATACGGCTGAGCTCACATCGACTCGGCGTGGAAGTTGGAAGATGGACAGACATTGCGCATAATCTTAGGCATTGTAAGATTTGTGATGAAGGAGTGGTGGAGGACGAGGCTCATGTTTTACTTCAGTGTCGCGCTTATTCTGAGGTAAGAGCCAAGCATGGGATTAGTGTTGTTTCCCTGGATGATTTTTTTCGGTATCCAGGATCATCCATAGGGGGGTGCATTGTTGATATTCTCAAACAGAGAGATGAATGTTTAAAAAAGCAAATGATGGAAGAGATAGAGATAGAGGAGCCCAGTGTGTTATTCTCGGAAGATGCACTGGATGACCTGTTTTACAATTTTGAATGTATTCTGTAATGTCTCATAGGCCTCTGCGGGCCCTCAGAGATCTAAATAACAAATTTCATTTCATTTCATGTCTCTCTCTCTCTCTCTCTCTCTCTCTCTCTCTCTCTCTCTCTCTCTCTCTCTCTCTCATTGTTGGGTCCCACAAACCTTTTGGTCTCCGTAGATAAAAGTTCATTCAATTCAATTTATATACATGCATGATAAGAACTTGTAAATTAGTTGTGATAGCTAAATATAATGCAACTAGAGTGGATGTTCATTTGTCTGCTTCGAACAACCACTTTCAGCACCAACACCATAGGTCTACCATATAGATATGACCTCAAACAAGGATGGATGCATTTCAATGTGAGCCCTTTCTTGCATGGAGCTAGTAGAATGCTAGTCTTCTACAATCCTTGCATGTTCACTTGATGAATCTTATTTGAGTCCTCCTTCCCCCCCTTCCCCAAATAAAACCCCAAAAGGACGAAAGAAAACAAACAAGGAATTGAGCAATTTTTGGAGGAAAAAAAACGATGAAATGGAGCAATTTGTGTGGTGACTCCATGAGACCATACCAAGACTATTGACTTGGTAGACCCCGTGTCATCACTGCATTCTATACTTATATATAACTTGTCCCCAGTGCTTTTGAATGAACACATTCTTAGTAAGCCAAAGCCATGTGGTATGACAACCTCTTTGAGCTTTCTTAGTTTTGCTAAGCTCTTCATTTCCACAACACACACTTGAACCTTCCCATAATACTCATCCTCTAGGAGCAAAAGTTGCCCTTCAAGTTCTTCAAGACTAGGCATCATATATGCCGAAGTTTGCGAGGTAGCAAAAGGTTGAGGAAAGCTATCATTTGGGCAATTAAACACAACCCAGTCAATTGCCATTATATCTGATAAATCCTTTCCAAGAGTAGGCATCGTACATGGTAAAGAGTGTAGGGTAGCAACATGCTGAAGAAGGGTACCCTTTGAGAAGTCATAAACAACCAAGTTTGTCCCTCTCACATCTGATAACTCCAAGGAAAAGCACAAATTCCCTTTCACAATTGGCGACCTAAAATAATTAGCATCGCCTTTTTCATTTGGCTGGTCCACTCGGTTCCACGAGTCTTGTTTGGAATCATACATTGCAATATAGCAAGATTGGGGAGGATGGGATACGAAGAGGATGACCTTATAATTCTCATTGTCTGCCCAAAGAGCCATATTGATATCGAGGCGATCTCTTCAAACAATACCTCAGATGCAACCCAAAAATGAATGGCACCGGCCATACTGTAGAGAACATGACCATCATCCATCTCAAACTCTGCCCATTCAAGTGGACAGAAGCTAGATACGCAAGTTGCAGGTTCATATTGAAGACCCACACGCGTTTCAAATCCAAACCCATGGATCTAGTAGCGTCCATATAACGTGGTTGTGGAATTTTATGAAACTCGTCCATTAATAGCACCTGCTTGATCTCCTCCCACATTGACATTTTTTTGTATAAAAGTGGGTGAGCCTTAGGCAGGACTTGAGAATCTCCACCTGCATTAAAGTCCTCCAGTTCTATTCTAGCAAATGCAGCTTCTGCAAAGTCAACTGAAGGACTTCGATGTGCATCTCCCCTTACATATTCTTACGGCACAAGTCAGTCCTCTTTTAGATTTTGCTTTTAAATGACCCTTTTAGGGTTAGGAAAAAAGGGTTACCATTGCCACAAGTAGTGTTCATTAAGGATGGCCACATGATCATTTTTTTGCTTTCAATGGTGTAAAAATGGAGATGGAGGCCTTTATCTGAAATTGGAGGTTAGTTCTCAATCTTCCACTTCGGCAAAAGGACCATCCATAAGAACTAGTTTAATCTGTTGGTTCTCCTCTTTTCTGTTCTTCCCCCCTCTATTTTACTGCTCTTTGCCGCTCTGGTATCTCGTATCAAATTGAGATATGAAAGTGGAGACAACCAAGATTGCATGTTGCCCCCCCTATTTCTAGCTCTCTAAACAAGAGATGCTGCCAAGGATGCTGGGTGGGATGTCAGTGGCGCGAGTTTCAGCGCTTTGGATGGCGTGGACAGGAGGGGGATAATTTGGCAGCCTGCTCTAGGCCTAGAGAAAAGGGATAGGGAAAATGTTAACTTTCAAAACAAAATTGGTCTAAATTAAAAAAATAAATATAAGAAAAACAAATAGAAAACAAAGCAGAAACAAAAAAAAATTGAAGAGGGGTTTAAGGCCAGAAGGATTTAGGGTTTAAGGGTCTTACATCTTCAATGGTTTTGGCAACCATCTGGGTTATTTTGGTTATTGTTGGCCCAACTGCCCCTTGCTAGAAATTGAAGATCGAGTTGCCTTGCATTTGAATTGAGGCGCGGCTTCAGATCTTGGCGCACCTCTGCTTGGGGGCCATAATTTACTTGCCATGCTGGAAGTACCTTCTTTCCACGTTTTTCTCCCTTGCTCGCTATAGAAGACATAATTTGCTCATAATTGTGCTTTTTGAGTTAAATTATGCTTAAAAGGAAGATTACCATCTGATATTAATGTTGTAAACTGCGAAAAGGTTGAAGTGTTGTCATTTTTTAGTGCAGTTGTAGAACTTATAGGCTTGAAGGTGTATAAAAGCCTTATGCGTTCATTGTCAATGGTTCTTGTATGGGTGTGAGGTGGCACAATCCTAGGAGACTTGAGTAGTTATGTTAGATCTAAAGGTGGAGATCTACTTATGTGTTGTAGGATTGAGATTGGAAGTTGAGGAGATGGAAAGTTATTTAGGAGTTGCATGTCCAATTCTCTCTCCTTTTTTTTCACTCTTGTGCTGGTTGGACATCCCTTGTAGAGTGTCATCTCCATATGGAGGAAATAATAGAGGAAGAGGATGATGATCCCTTGATTTATGAGTTATATGCTTGTGTCTTTTGTCTTTCAATCTCTCCATACTTCTCGTTGTGCTTCATGAATTGCTAGTAGATGTGACGACCATACGGATATTCGTATCATACGATCATTATACTCGTATGTACAAAAGATGGTCGTCACACAGATGCAAAAGGGTAGTTGCACAAGACAGGGTTTGAACTCGCAACCTTCCAATTCATGAAGTCATACACTCTTGCCAAGTGCACTACCAATATTTGTTGAAGACATTTCTTCACGTCTTCCTCATATGTGGGACTATCTCCAGAAGGTTCTAGAATGTTCTAGAACCTAAATGCATGCGCGACACTTAGCGCGATCTCACCCATTGGAGTGGCGCGATCCTGACCGTTGGTTTAGATATATAAGGAGGCATCTCTTTCTTGTCAAACCATTCCGGTTCAATGCCGGTTTGAGCCTTCTAGGCATCCGCCTTATATTCCCCGCTTGCCTTCTGCTATTGTATTATTGATTCCCTCTCATATATCGATTCTTTGCCGATCTTGGCGTGATTTCTTCCGTATTTCTTGCATAGTTTCCACGTTATTTTCCTTGTTTTTCGAGTAGGTTCATGACAGCTTTGAACCGGAATCCCTTTTTACCGGGTTCTTGCCCCGCTTCCGATCCTAAGCATTGTTTTGCTCAGTATTTGGTGATTTTATATCTATGGAGGAGGTTCCACTTTTATTACAAAGAGGTCCAAAAGTTTGTTCAAGTATGCCGCCAGCTGCGCTTGGACAATAAAGAGCTTAAGGAACGTATTGTTTCACATGAATGCTTTCTAGCTCGGATTGAGGCTATCGAGCCTAAGATCAGCCCGCCAGAGAAGTTTGACGGCACTCGGTCCAAGCTCCGGGGTTTTTGAACCGCGATCGGGCTTGTGATTCACTCCATCCTCATAGATATCCCACACCAAGAACAAGTGGGGCTGATTGGTTCTCTTCTCACTGGGCCAGACTCTAAGTTGGTTTGCTCCTTTATTGGAGAAAGGAGCCCCAGAGTTGCAAGATTTTGCTGCTTTCATCGCGAGAACTCAAGCATGCTTTGGAAACACCGATCGTCAGCGCACAGCAGTCACAAAACTTTGCAACTTAAGGCAAGGCTCTCGCCCAGCTTCAGTATATGCATCAGAATTTCGTCAAATTGCAGTAGATACTACCTGGGATGATATTGCACTTCGAGATTGTTTCCGAAGGGGGTTACGAGAGGATGTCAAAGATATGTTGTTGTCTATGGAGGATCCCCAGAGTTTGGAAGAAGCCATCAGATTTGCAGTTCGATGTGATAATCGGCTCTTCGAACGTAGGCAAGAGAGACGAGTCGTCTTTCCACTACACAAGCGCAGAAGCATGCCTTCCCCGGTCTCATCTCAGAAATCTAGCGTATCTGGGACCCAAGCCTATGCAGATTGATCGGGCGGTTGAGGACCCTTATCTCGCCGAGAAGCGGCCACGGAGAGAGGCTAATCTTTGCCTCTACCGTGGAGGAGCCGGTCATGGATGCCCCGTGAAGAAGCCCTAAATCGGGCCGGAAAAACTCGGGGCCGTCCGAGTAGTAGGAGTCTCGCCTACCGGGCCGCCTTTTCTCGAACTCCTTCCACATTTCCCCGACATGTTTATTCCATCTGGATAAGGTCAACAAGGCATTCTTCATCCCTATATCATTGAAATCGGTTGGAGAATTACAAGTGATGGCGCAAGTTGATTGTGGTGCAAATGCTTGCTTTATGGATAGTGCGCTCGCCGGAGGAGCAAGGTTGAGCATCCCGGCCTGTTGAAGTGATTGATGGATCCGAGATCTCCTCGCGGTGGAGTCCGCAGAATGTACCTCTTGAGGGTTTTGTTCGAGGGGTTTCTTGTAGTATTTCCTTCAATCTCATTGCTAGCCCTCATCGCCAATAGTCTTGGAGTGCACGCGACGCTCGAGCTACATAACCCGCAGATTGATTGGCGTACTAGATCATTTCGATTTGTTGGTTCTAGCTCTAGTTCCAGTTCCTCTGCAGATCAGGTCTCTACACCAACATCGACTTCGATCCGTGTAGTATCGTGGGCCCCTGACGCCGTCCTTGTTGTTCCATGTTCTGATTCGCCTCTTGCCTCTGCTCCAGTTCATGCCCTAGATTCTGATCATATTCTTGATGATGTCCCAGCTCCAGCTCCAGTTTCTGCTCCAGTTCCGGTTCCTGTTCCTGCTCCAGTTCTTGCTCCAGTCTCTGTTCCTGCTCCAGCTCTTGCTCCAGTCTCTGTTCTTGCTCCAGCTCTTGATCCGATCTCCCTCGTTCATGATCCAGTTCTTGATCGGTTCACCTCGATTCTTGATCCGGTTCATGCTCCGCATGTTCCAATTGCTCCGCCAATGTTCCTGTTCTCGCTCATGTTCCCGCTCCCCGCTTTTGTAGAGGCTTCTTCATGCCCTCGCCAGATTATCTCAAGATTTCTCTTCGCGAGTTCGATAAATCTAGAAGGCAAGATCCAAGTTCGGTGATTTGCAATCCAGTTCACCCGTCGGCTAGCTTCGACACCATCGGCCCGCTCAATGCTCCCGATAAATATGGCGATTTCTCCGATGTGTTTGACAAAGTCAAGGCCAAGAACTCCCGAGCATCGTCCCATATGATTGTCCTATTGATTTGCGGCCGGGACGACGCCGCCATATGGTCCGATATATGGTCTATCTCCTGGCGAGTTGAAGGTTTTGCGGGATTATATTGAGGAGAATCTAGCCAATCGGCTTCATTCGACATTCTCGGTCCCTCATTGAGCGCCTATCTTCTTTGTCAAAAGAAGGATGATTCGCTACTGGTGGTCGTTGATTATCGCTGCCTCAACAAAATCACGGTTTTGCGAATCGGTATCCGCTTCCCCTCGATCCCGGATGGTTGTTGGAGCGACTTCAAGGTGCATTATTTTACGAAGGTTGATCTTCGGTGCCTACATCTTATTCGGATCCGGGAGGGTGATGAGTGGAAAACAGCTTTTCATACTCGGTATGGCCATTTCGAGTACACAGTTATGCCATTTGGACTTACCAATGCCCCGGCAGTATTCCAGCATATGGCCAATGATGTTTTTCGAGAGTTCTTAGACACTTTTGTTATCATCTATCTGGATGATATTCTTGTTTATTCTAAGACTCTCGGATAACATGAGAGGCATGTTCGACGTGTCCTTCAAGCTTCGCGAGCATGGGTTATATGCCAAACTTGAGAAGTGTCAGTTCGAGCAGGATAATGTGGAGTTCCTTGGCTATCGCATCACTCCACATGGAGTCTCTATGGACCCCGAAAAGGTTAGCACTGTTCTGGAGTGGCAAACACCTTCATCCGTTCGCGATGTTCAGTGTTTCCTCGGGTTTGCCAATTTCTATCGGCGTTTCATCCGGGTATTCAGAGATTGCTCTTCCTTTGACACACCTCACGGTCAAGGATGTGCCATTTGAATGGACTGTGGAAGCGGAATCTGCTTTTGTTACCCTGAAGCATGCTTTCACCACGGCGCCAGTTCTTGCTCATGCAGATCCTTTGCGCCCATATGTTGTCGAAGCAGATGCTTCTGATTTTGCGCTTGGTGGGATCCTGTCTCAGGAGGGGGATGACCATGAATTGCGTCCAATCGCCTATCACTCGCGAAAGTTTTCAGTCACAAATCAACTATCCCATTTATGACAAGGAGTTGTTGGTGATAGTGGATTCTTTTGAGGAGTGGAGACGTTTCTCGAGGGATCTCCTTATAAAGTCACAGTTCTACACAGGATCACCGAAAATCTCGAATATTTTTTCGCCGCTTCCGGTGCTCAACCGCCGCCAGCCCTGGGTGGCATACTCAAATATTATCCCGGATTGATTTCGCGGATCAAAGCACCGCCCCCGGAGCCCTCCAAGGAAAGCCCTGATGCCTTGTCTCGACGCCCTATCTTGAGCCCAAACTAGGTGATCCCCGCATATGATCGAGAATCACAAAGTTATTTTAGGGCCTCGACGGACTTCCAGCCTTATGGTTTCACTTTGTTCGAGAGGGCCTCATGATGTGACCTTTGTTGAGTCTCGCTCGAGCCTCTCTCGCCCTCCGATCCATTGACTCAAGATGTATTCTCACACATTGGCGCCGCATCATCTTCTCAACAGATGGGATCAGACTATGATCGTTTTGAGGTGCGCGATGGACTTCTGCTCCATGATGGGCTTCTATATGTGCCGATGGTGCTCCAGGCTTCGTGTTCTTCAGTTTTGCCATGATTCACCTATGGTCGGACACTTTGGAGTAGCCAAGACTCTTGAACTTATTAGTCGAGAGTATTGGTGGCCAGTCTTCGCCGCCTGTCGGCTTTTATTCGATCCCGTGACATCTCGCCGCCGAGCCAAGGTTCCAAGGCATCTTCCTCATGGCCTGCTTCAGCCTTTACCAGTTCCAGCCGGTCATTGGAAGAGTATTTCAGTGGATTTTATTGTCGAGATTCCATCCTCACAGGGCCATGATGCCATCCTTGTTGTTGTTGACCGCTTTTTCCAAGATGGCACATTTCATTCCTTGCAAAGACTTCTATCTCTAGTGAAGCCACAAATTCTCTTGCTTCGAGGTGGTTCGACTCCATGGCTTACCGTGATAACATTGTCGCTGAGGTGGTTGACCCTCAATTTGTTGCCGCTTTTGGAAGCGCCTATTGCAACTCTTGCATGTGGAACGCGTTAAGCTCTCTTCCGGACATCACCCCCTTTTGGACGTGGAGCGCACTAATCAAACCCCTTGAGCAAGATTTTTTTGCTTCATCAATTATCGCCAGGATGACTGGGTTGATTGGCTACCATTGGCAGAATTTGCTTATAATAATTACGTCCATGCCTCCACAGCCGACTTCGTTCTTTATTAATTTCGCATGCATCCCGGTGGTCTTTGATTGCTCCCCGGATATGATTCAGTCAATCCCGGTCGAGGACAAGCTCGAAAGCTCCGCATGCTCCGGGATGATCTTCAAAGACCATCTTCTCGGCCCAAGCACGCTATCATTATCATGCGAGTCAGCATCGTCGAACGCCTCCTCATTTTGCAGTTGGTGATCTTGTTTGGCTCTTAAATCGTACGGCTTCGCCCTTGTAACAAGCTCGACTCCGGCCGGGTCCCTATCGGATCATTGACCGAGTTGGTGATGCTTTGCTTTTAAATGAACTTCCGCCATCGGTTCGCTTCACCCAATGTTCCATGTGTCTTTGTTAGAACCCTATATGGCAAATCCATTTCCGGATCGAGTACCTCCCTCCTCCACCACCAAATCGAGATTGATGATCATGAGGAGTTCGAGGTTCGAGAGATTCTCGACTCCAAGTTTCTCCGGCCGACGCATTGTATTACTTTGTTGATTGGGAAGGTTACCGCCAAGTGATAGAACCCGGAGCCCGCCGAGAATCGACTAACGCGCTCGACAAAATTGGAGAGTTTCACCACCGCACCAACAAGCCAAGTTTGAGTACTCTCGCCCCACCTTCAGGACTCGTCGCCGTCAGGGGATGGTGTGACGACCATACGGTGTATTCGTATCATACACATCATTATACTACATATGTACAAAAGATGGTCATCACACGATGCAAAAGGATAGTTGCACAAGACAGGGTTTGAACTCGCAACCTTCCAGTTGTGAGTCATACACTCTTGCCAAGTGCACTACCAATATTTGTTGAAGACATTCCTTCACGTCTTCCTCATATGTGGGACTATCTCCAGAAGGTTCTAGAATGTTCTAGAACCTAAATGCATGCGCGACACTTAGCGCGATCTCACCCATTGGAGTGGCGCGATCCTGACCGTTGGTTTAGATATATAAGGAGGCATCTCTTTCTTGTCAAACCATTCCGGTTCAACGCCAGTCTTGAGCCTTCTAGGCATCTGTCTTGTATTCCTGCTTGCCTTCGGGCTATTGTATTATTGATTCCTGTTCATATATCAGATTCTTTGCCGATCTTGGCGTATTTCTTCCGTATTTCTTGCATATTTTCCACGTATTTCCTTGTTTTTCGAGTAGGTTCATGACAGTAGATTGGGATTCAATCCACTGTATAGAATTTGCAGTTTGCTTTGCCTTGGTTGAGATTCTGATGTGTGCATACAAAATTAGTCTTCATGTTTGGTGGCTTCGCCCGGGTAAGAAACAATTTTATTAGCATGGGATTATTCAAAAGCCTACTGCTACGAGTATCTGATATGGATATGTGGCATTCAAAAACATATGGAGGATTACCTGTATCCTTCGACTGGCCAGCAAGATACGAATGGTATGGATGTGATTTTCTAGATACTCTACTGGAGAATATCTGAATTTGTTGAGATATTTACTTATATGCACCTAATAAGCCGTAAGTATCTGCTTCCACTTTCTGTAATAAAAGCTTAATTATATTACAATCTGCAGAAAAGAAAAGAAAATAATTTGCCGTAGCTGCCCGTTCCTTTGTTAGGAAACTTCTTTGCTTGTAATTAATCTGCAAAAACCAGATCTAAGGAAAGGGATTCGATTCTTCTGGGTCTGAATCGGGCCGGGTCTATTTTCTGCCAGAACCAATCATCTGAAGAAACCTTAAACTATAGAACAAAAAAGAAAACCAGAGAATGAGTGCTGATTTGCTCTAAGAAAACTGGATCTTCTGCCATAGTCGGCTGATATTCTTCGTACATGCCAGTTCTGACCTATTGCTGAGAGAAAGAGGCGCTGGAATCACCGTTTAGAGAAGTTGGATCCTTCTCTGCCTACTCACTGCCAATATCAGGGTCGATCTACCCCAGTCATTGCTATATCATATCATCAGGAGAGGATTCGAGGTCTATCTACTGATAGCCATGATCAACTGGTGCAGAGCCGGATTTGCCCTGGCCGCTTCCAATAACATAAAATGAACACAAAAGGGAGTAGTTGCCCTTCTGACATACCTAACGGCCGCCATCGCGCACAAGAGAAGAAGAACAAGGTGCGGCGCACGGAGGGTTGCCCTCTAATTTTTTGAGGGTGAAGTGGCCTAAATCAAACCGTAAGTCATGTTTTCACAATCTATATTTAAATTAAAGTAGACTCCTACCATGTTCTTACAATCAGTTTGTAGGTCCCCTACATTCATGTACAAGCCCGTCCACAAGTGCCCCTCAATTTGTTTAATCTTGTAGAAATGTCTGTACGTGTTTTATATCTTGCAGGCACAATCACAACACTTCTCAGTACTCACAATATTTCAAGCCATTTTGATATATGATTGATGCATATGAACCACCCCAGGATGAGGGCGAAAAGGGGGAGTAAGGTTCGCGATGTCGAAAGGCAGGATTGGATTTTGGGAGTACATAGCGTCCACCAGCTTGCACAATGTCGCTTCCTAGAGAGGCGACAAACATGCATCCTTCCATGTGTTTTATGTGCATTGTAATACCTAAATCATCCTTCAGCAATCGTGGGCATCTTCCCTGTAATCGGTTGTGCTGCATTTGTTTTGTATGTCGCTCTGTGTGAGTTGTAGGAATTGCAGGAATATATTGTGGAACGGTCTGGGTTCTTTCTCTTTCCATTTCTCTAAATTTGTCCGATGCACCACGTGCTACACATTCTATGCCAACGAAACCAAAGCTCTGCAGCTTTGCTTTGTAAACAATGGTTGCAACATTTACTTGTTGGGAGATATCCCCATATGTATTTGATGCCGCATGGGTAGTGTTGTGCTATACAGAGGTGTGAGGTGTAAATTCCTCCATCCTTGATTTGGTATATTCCAGGGCTTATTTTGTGATCCAATGATCACACATGAGAACAAAAGCGTTTGTCTCTTAGTAAGTTGCCTCAGAAGTTGCATCTTACCATCATTTAAGGATCTACATTTGCGCGATGAACCATTTTTTGTGATATTCATTTATCTTCGGTTTTCTTATCATCTATCCTTCACCGTCTTACTATCCCCCAACCAACCTTTTCCCCAAGCTTGCTCTACTGCTAGTTAGTTCTCGATTAAATTTGTTATGTTTAAAAATGCAATGGTTTGGAAAAAAACCGCCTAAGACTCACAACGAAGAAACCTCCAATGTGTCAATCTCCAAAATGGGAGGTGCTTGACTTACTTACAAGTTTATCAAGGGATAATTAAGAGCACTATCTGTCAATTTCGTTGTCTAAACCCCCAAAAAAAAAAAAAAAAAGGAAGCATGGACAAAGATAAGGAAACACTGCTTTTGGGCAAACATCTCAACTTCCAGGTGATGCTCTAACCATTGAGTTAATTAGATCATCTTGGCTATGGAACCCATAAAATGGGCTAGTACTACCATTACTACTAGGACTTTAAAACATCGCCTCAAACGGTTTTTAAGGGAAAAATTTTTGTAATAACGATGATACTAGAAAGTCAATAATAAATAAATTTGCAAATAAAAGGTCATTGTGACTGAAGCTAGCTTAGCAATTGAAAACGCGCATCTAGAACCTCATGAATGTATAATGTCAAGCCATGCATAAATGGTGTGCTGAGAAGTTGTGGAAGTGTGGGTCAGATAACGGTTCTTGATCATCACAAAAGCAGGACATCTTAGAAGAGAAAGACAAGTTCTATCGTTTGTATAACCTACAGTAAAGTTGAGATATCATCAAGAAGTTACATCAGATGTAGAATTGTTTATAGAGTTAGCAATTAGAGTTATTTTATTAGGTGATCCTAGAGCTGAATTGAATGGAGACAAACAACCCAAACAATAACACGAACATAGAAGGTATTTCCTTTGGGAAAAACTACAAAATACCCTTATGTTATGATAAATTTTACTATATATCCCTGAGTTTTGATAATTTCCTGAGATGTTCTTGGTCAAAATACAAAGTATTATGTATCTTTTAAAATTATTCAAATGCCCTTAAAATTTACATAAATTTCCCAAATGCTCTTTAAGTTTTCTTTGAATTTCCCAAATGCCCTTGAGAACTAGAACGTGAGATTTCCGCTTCAAAATTCACCAGATACGCTTAGGCCCTGCATGTGAGCAAACTATCATCTCTGCCCTTGCATCCTTCACTATTTTTTAACTCCTACAAATCCTCGTTCTTGATTTTATTTGGCTACAATAAGTTGTTATTGTAAATTGGATCGAATTATTGCTTTGACAAGAGGATCATTGCAAATCGCTAGAGGAAATCGATGGGCTGAGAGCAAATCAATGGAGCAGAAATTTGGTGTCTTGCCTTCCTTTAAAGTACCGAGAATAGAAATAGGCATCTTTGCTAAAAAGGCGCCATGAATATCTGTTACAAAAGGGTATTCCATGAAATACGAAAAACTAGAGGGCAGTAGATGAAACTTAAAATTGTACAGAGGGATATAGGCCTATGTTGACCAAGGACATCTCAGTAATTTATTTAAACTCAGGGCATCTCATGAAATTCGTCAAAACGTAATGACCAGTTGTTGCAAATTACGCCATTATTCCGCCAAAATTATAAGGCGGAATAGAACTATAATTTCCTTGGTATTTTAAGGAGCGGCGTCGCTCCCCTGTCTTGCTCCAGCCCTGCTTCCCTGTCTTGTTTAAGGAGCTCTACCCTGCTCCAGCCTTGCCCGAACTGCCATATCCCATCGTCTGCACCAACACAGATATAGCAAAAAAGGCACCAACACGGATATGGCAGCTCTGTTTGCACCCAAAATGGCGGCTCTGTTTGCACACAGATATGGCAGCTATGTGAGTATTTTCCAGCAAGCTTTGAACCCAAAATGGAAGGGGCTAAATCTACAACAGCAATGGTTGGATTGCACGCCAGGATTCGCTTCTGAAACTGAAATTCCTTCGTGCAACAGATACTTCGTCTGAATTCTTTCAAGAAGGATTTGCTATCTACAGGGGCTCTGGATTATTAAGACTAATGTGCGATGATTTTGCTCAAAAAAAACAAGATATAGAGTAATGGTTGTGCATTAGAAGAAATTCGAAAGCATCGACCGGGCATCTGCAGCAAGCATTGATCTGCAGTGAGGAAGCGAAAATGCAACAACAAAACAGAGCCTAATGCCACGTGGGGCCTCTTGAGTGGAAATTTGCAACAATCGGTCATTACGTCCGGTAATTTCCACTGGTCGGACATTACGCCTTGTAAAGGCTCTAGCGGCTCCGCCTCGTGCACCGCCTCGTCTGGCAGAGCCGCTAGAGCCTTTACAAGGCGTAATGATCCTCCCAATGGAAATTACCTAGTACATAACAGTATTTTGTAGTTTTTCCCTTTTATTAGCAGGGTTGCCTAACCCGAGGTGACCAATTTGTTGTGATTTTAGCTATGCCATGTGTCATGCCATATAGGCTAAATTGATTCCATGCCGTTAGATCTGTCTAATTTTGCATCTATGGTTAGGAAAATTAGAAAGTAAAGAAAATTCCACTTCGCACCCCGCGATGGGGAGGCACATGGCAGAAATCTTCTTGTTCCTGTTTTGGGGCCATCTGTTTGGGCGCTGGTCGAGCCCTCGCCCTTCAGACGGGTCGAGGTTTGGGGCCCTGGCCGCCTCTTTGGCGACTGGAATGACTTGGAGCAGGTGCGAAGGTATTTTTGCACGCACTTAGTGAAACCTTCGGTCCCTATCGATTCTGGCCGCAGAAACTAGATTCTTAAACCGGGCAGCCCCTTGATAGACACATCGTCTATTTTTGTAAAGTGGTTAATATGGGTGATGCTCGGCTCCGGTACAGCTTCTGTGGCAATGGGCCCCCGCCGCTCGGGACCTGTTGGAGGGGTAAGAGAGATCGATGGTTCGCCAGATGGAATGTCGCGAGAGCACGCAGTGCGTGTAGGTGGGATACAGAGGCCCGATCGTGACGTCACCGCTGGAGTACGGGACGCTTGCTTCCCTTGGCAAGCTCGGGATCCCGGGCTCCTAGAGCAGGTCAAAACGACCCATTACAAGGAGCACATCAACCCCGCGTTGGCGGTGGCCCGGCAGCCTCCTGCGTTCCCAAATGCCTCAAAAAGCAGAACTCATTGCCTCCATTCGCGACAAGTTCCCACCATCTTCGCATCGAGATGAGGCGGGTCGATTGGGGAGCCCCGTCGAGGAAGGCTCGTCAAGCACTTTGCCAAACAGGTGCCATTGAGGATGAGTCTCACACTTTTCGAATTGCCCACGAGATTCGGATCCGGGCGGATCGTTCCCTTTAGTACCTACTGAGTTGCCTACATTTGTTGATGAACACACCGCCAAGACGCGCTTTCTGGGGTCGACATTACGAGGTAATGGATCTCGCGAAGTCCACCTTTGCCCCCCGCCGGCTGCCGATCCGGGCACTACTGGTCTGTTGTTACATCGTGTATATATATTTGTGTGTTTTTACATTTCAGATATATGGAATGCTTTGTCAGCAGGCTGATTGCTGCCACGGTTTTTCCCTCGAAAACCCTTCGGGGCAGGGGTTTTTTAATCCGGGTAGTAATCCGCTTGCTGCGCTTTTGTATTGGGTCCGGTCTCCGTGGACGATAAAAATACCTTCCTTCTTTCCTTCCTTTTTTGGGATTTGGGTGCTGGATTTTTTTGTTGCTGATATATTTCAGATTCGCCTTTACTTTGGAGCATCTTATCATTTTTTGGCTATGGTGATGGGGCTTCAGTTTTTTTTTTCTTTCGTGTACTAAACCCATCAAGACAAAATCCACATCTCCATGAAGATGCTGACTTATCAGGGTCCTTCTTGTTCTTCGTGTTATTGTTCTATATAGTGTTTGGCTTGTGCCGACTTCTGGCAAGAAGAGTTTTGGTGTGATTTTGAGATGGAGACCTGTGCCTTCGATTGTTTTCAATGTCTTGCTTGAAAAAATGGGAGTTGAGATCTTTTAGGTATTGTAGCCTAGTATTTTACTGCATTCCATGATTGCACCCATGATTGTATCATATGCACTGAATGCTCTTCCAAGGCATGAAACATGAAGTGTTAAATGTATATAGGCTGAGGAAAAGAACTTTGAGAGAGCTGGCCAATACCTTGCTTTCTCAGGGGCATCCTGGTTATACATATATGGACTTAACAACAATTTATGAGAGAGCTGGCCAATTCCAGTTGTATATATGTCTAATGATGGTATCTACTGTTAAATGGTCTCCTACATAAGAATTGCATGCGTTGTAGCACTCCCAAATTAAAGAGCCTTAGATCACTTTTATATTAGCTCTTGATTTATTATTTGTTCGAAGCACAGACAAACATCACAGCCGTAGCTTCAAAGCATCAATCATATTTATAAATTGCTTGCAACTAAAGATATACATCATGCAACTATTTAGTATATAAGTATTCAAGTATTTCTAACACTTGTGTTGTCAACTATAGTCTGTACAGTTGAATTTGCAACTCCAATTTTATGACTTTTGCAATCTGCATCATAGAAGGTACCCACTCTGGAGTTGCATATAGGTCAGTACTTTGTATTTGCCTTCAGAAGGAATATGGAAGAAAAGAGCATGTATGCATGTTCTTAGAGAATTTGCCACAGTGGGCACAATTGAGGATAAAATTTATTTTTTTGGAAGTTGTTTTTCCTGGTTTGGGCTGAGATTTATAATCCTAGGACAGATTGCTAGAGTTGTAGTTGCCAGCCTCCCGGAGTAGCGGTGGTGCTGAATGCATGGAAGTGCCATGGTTGATGGAAGACCTTTGTTGTGGTGGACATCGGCGACATCGACTTCAGTCCAACTTCTGATTTTGGGATTCGTATGTCTGTTAGTATGGAATCTGGCTAGAGAAAACACTGCTATTATGGCACTTTAGCCAAGTTTGAGGATGGCATTCTTGCTGCCCTTGGATCTTTCAATTCTTACATCCACGGATGAGGAAAACCTATCGCATCAATTTTCTACACTATTTCTTTCTCAGATATGGTGGTTGTAAGTACGAGTAATGGCTTGCTAGCTATATTGCAGGAGCAGCATTCAGTGCTCGAGCTTCATGCATGAAATTTCCACCAACATATGCATGTACGCAGTAAAAGGTTGTTGGAGAGAGTTTTCTTCTTCTTCTGGAGCCACCAGGTACACTTTGTTAATCAATAGCAAAATAGATCATTACTTTGTATGTTCTGCAATCACTGCTTTAAGCACGTGGAATGTTAGGTGCTAAGTCACCTTAACCTATTCTCTAGTAAAAAATGGACTGGCTTGGCAAAATGGCAATGTAAGCAACCTTTGATGCACTCATATGCTACTTATAATTGGTCTTAAGGAGAATGGAATATGATTCTTGTCCATTGCAACAGTTGTAAGATAGTAACAAAGCTTCTATTTCTATCATTATAATTTGTTAAGTTAAAATATATCTTATCTATGGTTTTTGCAGTCTCATTCCTAGGAAGGAAGGAAGGAAGGAAGGAAGGTACTTTTATCGTCCACGGAGACCAATCGGGTGTTTGCATCTTCCATCAGAAGCGAGAAGCTAACCTTCACACTTAAGGAAGACATGGAAGATTGTTTAGAGGATATTACAAAGTCCAATAGCCATCTACATGATCATGCCCATGCTAAGAGTGAAGAAAAAGTACCCGTACTGGACTGTGTAGAGGCCCATATAATGCATAATGGTAAACGTGAGCATTGTTTGACTAACAAGTCTGACTGAAGGAGCTGTAAATTGTATCTTATATTGGCCATAACAGTATGTTATATTGTTAAGAATAAAAGATGGCTTGCATACTCCAGCTCAGGTGTGTGCCTTCCTTTAGACATGGGTAGACATGCTTTGGTTCGAACTTTTCATAAAGGCCTTGGCAATATCCCGTACAGCCTGGAACATTCCAGCACAAAGCATGTTTGATAAGTTGGTACAGTACGATTTGGTCTTGTGAAATGCTATGATTGCAACACATATAGATAACGGTCATAACATGGAAGCACTTAATTTATCTGAAATAATGTGCTTGGAATTCGTCGTACCTGCTAATATCACGTTTGTCATCATTTTTAGCTCTTGTAGAAGTTTGAAAAACTTAGTCTCATTTTGTTCATAACAAACTTGACCTGGATACGGATACTAGTGTTGCGCTTGTAAATATATGTGGCAAATGCTAGAGCAAGGTGTGATGCAAGGAATTTATTTGTGAGTTTCTCTCAGCAAACTGTTGTATTGCAGACTGCCATTATTGCAGCATATTTTCAGAATGTGATGGATGTTTTCGAAGTATACGAAGAGATGTTTAGTCATATTACGTGATGCTTGTGGAGTTGTTGGGAAACTAGCAAAGTCTAAGAATAGCATGCTTATTTATAGTTATAAACTAGACAGATGCTTGTGGAGTTGTTGGGAAACTGGCAAAGTCTAAGAATAGCATGCTTATTTATAGTTATAAACTAGACAGATGCTTGTGGAGTTGTTGGGAAACTGGCAAAGTCTAAGAATAGCATGCTTATTTATAGTTATAAACTAGACATCTTATGTCAAATATGAGATGAAAAGATGGCAGTGAAGCTATTTCAATCAATGCAAAAACAAGGAATAATTTAAGATGTATTAGCACTTACACAAATATTGTAATTACTTACTACAGGCCCCATCATTCAATCGTTTCTAGCCCTAACCATTTGTTGTTCAAGCATATGCCATTCCTATTGTCTGTGCCCATTTGTTGATATGTTGTTCAATCATCAGTTTTATATTGGTTAATTGATTTCGGTCTACCATGGTTGTATCTTTTTCCTTCATATCCATTGTAGTTTGGCTGCATTCTATGTATTTTTGGAAGAATATACTTGGTAGTTAATTTGTGACCGTGGAACTAGTAATGAGCTATAAATTACAAGACATAAATTAGTACATTTTGGGTATGGATGGGTTGAAACATCAAATTGTCTCTAATGGTGGAGCTTTTTCCACGTTAGTTTCATTATATCAAGAAAGCTTTGCTTTCAAGGTAATCTAAACGGAATGGATGAAGTAGTTTTCAAATCATATGCGTATAAAAATGGAGGGAAGATTATTGCATTAAATAATGGATGAACAAAAAATGCTAAACTGTGTTTGCAAGGACAAGCCATTAAAGAAACGTGCATCTACGTAAAGAAAAGAAATTGTGTCGTAGTTCAGACTTTTTAGCGACGTGAATATATTTCAATCCTTTGAATTTTCACAGATAAACGTATGAAAAAGCATGTTTAATCAATAATGCAAAAGTATGTAGATTATTCTCATCATGCCAATTATTTTTGCATGAAATTGCACTTCTCCTTTTACGAAATTTCAATTTAAGTTCTTTTGCTTACTTCCATTCTCGTGATTTCACAACACATTGCCACCCAAAGCTCTTGCAATAATTTAGATAGGTAAAGAAAAAATGACTATAAATCTTTCTTGTTATAAAGGGAATAAACTTGATGGTACTCTATATTGAATAGTCTTTTCTCCATTCAAAACGAAAAAAACATGAAGAATAACTGCGAAGAAGCTCAAATAAAATAAACGTTGATGGCAGCTAATTTGAATAGATAATGTCTAATGCAACATAAGAGTTTGCCTTTGCAAACGTCTGTGCTCTCATGATCTTAAGTTTGCATTGAGTGTTATTTCTCTTTTATTACTGATCGAGGGTTGGCTATAGTTTACAATCGATGGTGCAAAGTTTATAAGAACTACATTTGTTAGACTGCCGTGGAAGCTCAAACATGAAGTATAGAGGATGTAGGTCCCATCATTTTTAAATTCTTGACAAAGACATTTAATGTGGATTGCTTATCTTGCTTTATGATCTATACTACTTTTTGTATATAGAGAGCATCCTTTGAATTCAATCATCCTGACCCATATTTTAAAAACAATACACTTTTCATTCCCTATATTTGCTCATTCTTTTTTGTTTTTCCTACACCATGCCATTTGTAGAATGTGAATGATTCTACATTTTTACCTTTTACTGCTACAAGCTATGTTACCTTTCACTATATTTCCCAAGCTGCAAAGCAATACATAAAGTAAGATTCTCTATTCATCTCTCCGACACTAAATTTAGGGGCCTTCTTAAAGAAGAAACTCTTGTCGCTGGTACTAATGATCACCAGGTTAGAGGCTTTCTTAAAATGGTTCTAAGGAATGCTTTGAGTTTGTAGTGATGTAATTAGCAGTTGCATCTGTATATATTTTGTGAGTCCGGTCTACTTACTTAACCAGAATCTAGCTGCATGATGGAGTCTTATTATGCTTAGATCTGGTCTGGGCTGGCATCTTTAGACGGCCTTTTACCAGCAACACGTGGCCTAACTATAGGGGCGACGGCCACGCCCAGCTCCATCCCATATGCAAGCACAAAAAGAGGGACGTCGATAACATGTGCAAGCTGTGCACCCTCGCCAACAGCCTCCACTTCGTGCAAGCAAAGAAGTACCACCTGACACAGTCATCAGGCACTCCTCCGACCCAGAGTACGTGACCTTCCTCAACGCCATAAGAGAAAGGCCGCCGACCTAGAGCGAGCTCGTGCAAACACTGGGACCCCACATCATTGACAAAGAAAAATGCTCGGCAAGATCGACCTCGTGCTGTGCATCCACCACGAGGACGTCTGACATTACAACACAATGGCCACGATCAAGATGTTCCCCGAAAGCGCGTGTCCCGCGATATACCAGTACATACCGAGGGGCAATAGCGAGAAGATTCGATGAGCGGGACGGACCGACCGACATTCCACCGCGGATACCTTACGTCGCCGTGGGATGCAGAGTCATAATCGTTACCAACATGGACATACCGGGAGAAATAGTCAACGGAACGACATGAACAGTCGCGTACATAGAGACCGACGAGCAAACAGGAGACCTGAAAGGCATCACGGTCCACATCGATGACTCCCTCCACCACATGCACGTCAAACGAAGGCTGGTCGAGTACTGGCACCAGGGCCCCAAGACCATCTTCAAGAGAATGTTCTCGCTCGCGTTGGCGTACGCCATGACAAGCTACAAGAGCCAGAGCTCCGCGATAGGAGGCAACACAATCATGGTCGTGAGGAGGGCGTTCATGCCTGGGCTATTGTACGTGATGCTCTCGCGAATAAAGGGCAGGAAGCAACTGTCGATAGTGTCGCCAATCACGACGACGGACTTCTGGCCGAACAAAACGCTGCTAATGTAGCTGTTTCAAAACCTGTGGTAATCCCCACTTCGTCGTACGAGGGGGAACCATACATTTCCAGAACGCCGCCGTGACGCAGATTCTTCCTATCAAGGACCCAATAAGGGATGCACAATGTAACATTCGTAATCGCCAAAATTCAAATTACTACGATTAAAATTTCAACACAAACCCATCTACCTCTTCCCAACCCTGCAGTTCTGCTAGTTTTACCCTATTTTATGACATCAACATGAAATTTTCAAAAAGTATAGAAAATCAACATATCGGACCGCTTATCAGGCTTTGGAGATGGAGGTCGCCAAGGCCACGGCGCCGCTGGCTATGGCTACCAGCGCCGTGGCCCTCTCCCTGGCCTTCGCAGCTGCCCTCCTCTCTCTCAATAAATTGCCTTCTTTGGCTACCTCGAAGAATGACACGAATCAGACCCTCAGCAACGATTCTGGCAAACGATTATCAATCTATTCTACTGTCTTCTCTGGTTTGATCAAAGCCATCAGGCAATGGAAGCAAAATGGAACAAAATCAAATAAATATTTGAGGCACAAAGATGGAGTGCTGGGTGCCATAGGAAATACTCCATTGATTCGTATTAAGAGTTTGTCTGAGGCCACTGGATGCGAGGTAGGTCCCTTGTCTTCGAATAAAGCAGCATTCCACTTTCACGTTCTAAAGATTAGAGTTACTATAAGGCAGCAATAGGCGTTTTCCTTTCCACAGTTTCACTTTAGGATCACCCAACTAATCTATGGGAGACGATATCTTGGGGACATTAAAGAATGACTATAGCTTTCACTATTAACTCCAAGAAACCGTGTTGATGAACAACAGAAGCTTAGCTTTGTTAGCCAGTGCACATGCTGTTGGTCCGTGAGAGCAATAAGCATTCCATCTTTATAAAGCTAAATTAGCACATTTATTCCTTTAGGTATTTTCTCTACATTTTTATTGAGTCTTTTTTATAAACTTATGCTGCAGATTTTTGGCAAAGCCGAGTTTTTAAATCCAGGAGGAAGCGTTAAGGACAGGGTTGCATTGAAGATAATTCAAGAAGTAAGGTTTCCAAAGCTTGTACGAGAGTCTTTGAGGGAGGAAACTCCCTTCGAGTAATTCAATTTTATCAAAAGTAGTCTAACCAGATAAAAAAATGGGGAGGCATGAGAATTTTTTGTCATATCTGTCCCTTTATTAGGAGCAAACATTCAGAGTGTGGTCTTATATAAAAGTATTTTCTATAATTTTTATAGGCCTTGAATTCTGGAGCTTTGCGTATTGGAGGTCTAATATGTGAAGGAAGTGCAGGAAGTACCGGAATCAGCTTGGCAATGGTAGCAGCTGCTTATGGGTGCAAATGCCATGTTGTCATTCCAGATGATGCGGCCATTGAGAAGGTAAGCTTTGCTAAAGTTTCATTTTCTTTATTAGGATGTTCAAACTTTTCTATCCTGCAATTCCTCCATTTTAGTTTACATAGGAAATAATTGTGCTCATAATCATGAACTTTTCAGGCACAAATGCTGGAGGCCCTCGGGGCTGAAGTTGAACGTGTACGACCAGTTTCTATCACACATAAGGATCATTTTGTAAATGTTGCAAGGCGAAGAGCTATGGAAGAAGAAGAAAAATACAGACAATATATGGTTAGCCCTGAGGCTAAATTGGCTGGAACTGGAATTGACACAGACACAAAATGTCGTGGGGGTTATTTTGCTGATCAGTTCGAGAATTTAGCTAACTTTAGAGCTCATTATGAAGGTACAGGACCTGAGATTTGGAAGCAAACTGGAGGCAACTTGGATGCTTTTGTTGCTGCATGTGGTACTGGTGGCACCCTTGCTGGCATTTCTTGTTATTTAAAAGTAAGGAGTTGTAAAATTTTATGGCTCTGATGAGGGCACATTTAGGTCATGCCTCACACTGAAAACATGCTACTATTTGCCAGGAACAAAAAGTGGATACCAAATGCTACTTGATAGATCCGCCGGGGTCTGGTCTCTTTAATCGTGTTACTAGGGGGGTGATGTATACATGCAAAGAGGCGGAGGGCAAAAGACTGCGAAATCCTTTTGATACAATTACAGAGGGAATTGGGATCAATAGGTTAACAAGAAACTTTATGCTCTCTAAGCTTGATGGAGCGTTCCGTGGCAGTGATGCAGAAGCTGTAGAAATGTCAAGGTATGCTTGTCCATTCATGTTTATTTTATGTCCTTCCTTTCTACAAAATTTGTGTTTCTGGTTTAAGGTTTCTATTGAGGGAAGATGGTCTTTTCCTGGGAAGTTCATCAGCAATGAATTGTGTTGGTGCTGTTCGAGTGGCAAGAGCGCTTGGTCCCGGGCACACAATTGTAACGATTTTATGCGATAGTGGTGCACGTCATTTGAGCAAATTCCACAATCCAGAATATTTGACAAAGCAGGGGCTGATGCCAACAGCTAAAGGACTGGAATTTCTGTAGTGAAAATACGAAACTGGAGAAGTTCAATGCATGTATCAAATTCTCACTTTGAAGGAGCATTAAAATTTGTATTAACTAACAAGTAAGCCTTTAAATGGAAATCATTTAGCTGCTTTATATGCCTGCTGCTCCACATTTTATCTGCTTGTCCCCTCTCTTAAATAGACTAGTTATATTGTTTATGACTTTTATGCATTCTCTCATATTGTCCACGAAGAATTGATCTCATTTCTAATTGCTATTTATTTAGATATATACATTTTTAAAGCGATGGTTTTAAGTACGCCCGATTTGGGTTGCGCTCCCACGGAAACCCTTCCGGGTTTCAATGGAAACCCTTCCGGGTTTCAATGGAAACCCTTCCGGCTTTCCATGGAAACCCTTAGGGTTTTAGTGGGAAACCTTCCGGTTTTATGGAAACCCTGGTTTCCATGGAAACCCTTCCTGCTTTCGAATTGAAAACCCTTAAAGGGTTTCCGAGAAACCCTAAGGGTTTCATGGAAGCGGAAGGGTTTCCATATTGGAAAGCCGGAAGGGTTTCCATGGAAAGCCGGAAGGGTTTCCCCAAATTTTTTTTTTTTTTTAATATTTACGCACGTGAGCCTTTATGGCTCACGCCTTTCCACACGGACGCCCGACATTAAGGCGCACGTCCATCGAGCGCACGTCACTCAAAATTTGATCAAAATTCAAATTTTGAGTGGAAACCCTTCCCGGTTTCCTTGCATGATGGAAATTGGGAAGGGTTTCCATGGGATGAGGAAAACAGGTTAGGTTTCCACATGAGGAGGAAAATAGGTTAGGTTTCCATATGCAGTTAGAAACTCGATAGTGCGTACGTGTGAAGTTGCACTCTATTATGTTGCATCATGGCACTATGCTCTACATAATCTATATTGCATAACCTTTGTCTTTGTTAAATATTCTTCCGTCGTACATGCAAGAGACCAAAAGAAAAAAAGAAACAAACTTAAGTAAATGATAAATGTAACATGAAAGAACAAACTTAAGTATTTGATAAATGTAAGCAAACTCAAGTACTTGATAAATGTGACAAGTGTTTTGATACATATGAGTCAAAAACCCTTGGCCTTGTTATGAGAAAGCCACAATGCATACAATAACAGAATAGCAGGAGAGAGGACTTGTCGCTCTCCCTGATCGGGCGAGGAAGGGTTAAACCAATTCCATCCAACCTATAAAAGAAAATCATATGAAGTGGTTAGTATGGATACTTTCCAAGTCGTGCAAAAAGAAGAAAAATTCAAGGGTTTATTGTGATGTACCTGAGCAGCACTAGACGAGGCTCCATCAATGTAATCCTTAATGAAGAAACTATTCGCCAACAAGCGCATGGTCAAAAAAGACGGACGCCGCAACCGGTTGCATCAACCTGGCTAGGCACGTCCATGTCCACGATAACGAGAGGTGTAAGCCCATCCCGTACCTCCTCAGATGCACCTCTAATCTGTAGGTAAATCCTAAACATCCTGTATATGGATCTAGCATTAGCAAACATCCATTCCACTCATTCTACAAGCAATTTATATACTGCTCGTTGGACAATGGTACAATGCTCACCACATTTCTCCGCGCCTCGAGAATCAAAACACAACCGGGGATGTTTGCACATCCTCGATGTCCCTAAAGGGTGGAGTAATCGCCAAGGTCTCGGCGAGAACGCATAACCACCAATGGGAACTATCATGATACAAAGAGATGTTACCCCAAACACATAAACATGCAAAGAATAAGGCATAACATTCCACTAACACTCACCCATGCACCCACGGCCCAAAACACTTGCCAAATGTCTGCTCCAATCCACCTTGGACCATATGTACATCACGGAATAAAGGATCAAGGATGGCAAACCCCCGTCGCCATTTCTTTGGATCCCACCACGAAAGGGGTATGCCCACGATAGAACGTGGGGTCCACAAACAACACACATACGATCCTCGTCGGACAACAAGTGTCTAATAGTCCTGCATGTATGCAAAGCATGTGTCGAGAAAAAATGAAGCATTGTATACCACACAAAGACATGATCTTTGCACTTACATGATGTAGAACCTCATAATGCGGGTCTCCCAACCAACCATCGTATTATCTTTGCGTCTAGGAACGACTTTCGTCACTCAATAGAACCACGTGGACAAAGGCTCGACAAGATCTGAACACATGTCCCCTCTGGCCGGCCTCTGCCGCACAACATGGTACAAAACCATGTGCACGCCACTCGTATCTCTTTGGGCAATCTCCCTCGCAATCCTCGAACCAAGGTCGAGGCCTAAAGCCGGTGTCTAGCCTCAACCCGGATGGGGGCCCAGAGCTTCGCCCGCTCGAAAACCATCCTCTCAAAGGGACAAAGACACATGCTAGATAGAAAGTCCGTATGCGTTACGGTACATAATGCCATGACCCCTGCGGTCTATCAAATGTCCATGCCTCATGGCCGTCGCTTGCCCAATCCGTCTTGGAGTGGGGCATAAAGGCGTGTTTCAATATGTCTCTCCATGTGACTCTCCACACTAATGGGGTCCCTTGCCCTTGTCTCCACTGGACACCTCGATCTCTGCCTCTACATCGACCCGGGGCCTACCTCTGCCCTGCCTGCCTCCTGCACAGTGGCCTACCTCTACCCCTCTCCTCTCCCTCTACAGTGGCGCCTCTACCTGCCTCTCTCTCCCCCTGCCTCTACCTCTGCCTTTTTCGCCATCCATTAGCCCTCCACGGCCATCTCTCTGAAAGGGGCGTGTGACCTCAATCGGTGTCTCTGCCGGCTATCCAGGCCTCTGTTGCCTCGTGAAAGCTTCGTCCAGGTAGACCTATAAATGGCTCAATGGTGTGTCGAGCATGGAGGGCTCTGGTATAAGATATCGGCGTATTCTCCAATACCCATGGAGCTCGTCCCTAAAGAATTTTAAATTCTAAGTTCACACAACTCTAAAGCAATAGACAAAAAAAAAAAATTAAGTTTTCTCTACATCTGAGATGCATATTACGTTCCCTCCTCTTACTAATGGAAGTAAAGAGAACAAATCGGATAAAGCTCATACTAAAGGGATTAACCTAAACTTATACTACGAATCGGAACTAACCTAAGCTTATACTAAAAACCTGGAGGCTTATACTAGGGACTAACGTCGTTGCCGAATGTCCTAATCGGCTGTGGAACCGTGGTGGCATAACGCATCTGGCTTTGCCTCTAATCACGCCATATCGTATGAATAGATCACAAAAACCATAGCGGGTAATTTATTTGAAATATATGAGAAAGGCATTATTACAAAAGAAAACCCTAAACCCTAGCAAATTTTAAGCACAATGACAACATACAAGAAATTCCAATCGCACAAATCATAATTGTAAATGAATTGGCTAGTTCACATTTAGTTTGTGGTGTCTTGCTAAGATCGCTCAAAGGTAGCATCTAAGTCGATATAGAAGGCTCGTCTCTACATGCGCCCTTTTTGGTTGCTTCTAAGCTTCAACCCTTTTTTCTTTTAGAGAACACCATGAAGCTTTTCTTATTGCCATGACTATTTACGGAGAGAGAAGAAATAGAGATGCAATGAAATTGCACTTAGAGCGCTTTTGCATTAATATATAAACTTGTTACATGTAAAGTTTTGGGTTTGATCGCTCCAAAAACCAAGTGTTTCTAATATTTTTTTAATGGAAATAAAAACTTCGCCAAGGATTGATGATCCGCCCAATTGATAAATCGCTCCACCTTCAAGCATTCAAGATGAAAAGGATTCAAAATTTATTAGTTGGAATTAAGCTAATCTTGAAGGAACTAGATGCAATTGTTTATCTCCCTAATTGCATCCAAAATAAGCTATAATGGGGCCGAGATGGAGAAATTTGTCTAACCTTGTGCAACTTCAAAACAGAGCCCTCGTGGATTTAAAACCATATGCCTACGCAATTTCAAACTTTAAGAAAACATTATAAATCAAAATTGCCTCTACCAACATCAAACTTGAAACAAACATTGCAAATCAAAGCATTCTAAATCACAGCAAATCAATGCATTCTAAATTACCTGACATTCTAAAGTCACGGCTTTAGGAAATGGGGGCCTCGATCCCTCGGGCCCAATCAATCAATAATAGGTTGGAAGGATCTATACTAGGATCACTAGGAAAACTTGTGAATTTGAGTTGGGCACTCTTTACACCAAAATTTTCTAACAGGAAGCTTTCCCATTGAACTTACAACTCTTACAAAGTTGAGCCAAACTGTACTTGAATGACAACATGCTCATAATTCAATCGATTATTTAATTTCGTTGCAAGCTTGTAGTCTTGTTTCTTGGCTCAATTTAAGTGATGCGAGAATCCACAGTAGCTCTGAGGGTTGTTCTGACTAATCGATCCCAAGCTTTTCTTGATATTTCCTATTATGATTTTCATGGATCCATCCCTTTTTACATGATTTCAAGGCCGGATTTGTTCTGTGATGATGCGAAGCAGGGAAAACACACGCAATCATCTTTGGAGAAGTTACCAATTCATTTGCGAGGCTTGGTAAAGCCATTGTCACTTTGCTTCAAAGGCGTAGGTTGCTCTTACTCATACCACCGGATGGGTCCTTTTAGTGTCTGACACACTCTCAATTTTTTTTACGCATTGTTTTTTTGCAATAGATCTAAAATGAACTTCGACACCTTGCCGGACTTAGCCATCCTCCTTCTCATTGGCTCAGGCATCCTATCTCGTCGAATACGCCATGGCAGGAGCTTCTCGGCCGATATAATAAAAACTAGAAGGCTTAACAAAGTGTTTTTACCGGTGGTTATATAAAAAACGAACTGAAATTGAAGAAAAACGGGCCGAAAAAGCGGGCCGAAATTGAAGAAAACACATTTGCTTTTTGCATTGCAATAGTCTTTCTATTTGCATAGTCACTTGAGAAGGAAAAAGAAGATTTATCAAAGTGTAAGCATAGTGATTACGCTTTCTTTCCTTACGCCAAAGGCTCAAAAATCCCAAACATCCAAACCTCATCGAATATCTTTGAAACCCGACATCCAAACCTCATCTTTTACGCTAAACTACCTTATAGGGCTCTAGAATCCGTTTCTTAGATATGAAGTTTAAGCGGATGCGCATTTATCTGCGACAAAATCAAGTAAGGAAATCACGTTGCTATTAAGGAAGGAAATCACGGAAATGCAAATCCGGCTCCATGCATCCATAAAATTGCATAGAGCGACCTTAATCTCCCAAAATTCACATTAGAAGAATTAAAGGCGCCTCTAATCTGCCTCCCCATATCCTATGGAAATCGACCAGACAAACAAAACAGTTTTTGCGACCAAAATGGATCAAAAAGGAGCCAAGAATTTGCGGTATGTTCCTAAACTTACCTTTTGAAGCCGGACCGAAACATACGAGAAAACCCTTAGTGAATCCTCAATCCCCAAGTGAAACACTTCACGGAATCCTAAATCGTCAAAACTTCTTCTGGATACGCCACTCTCGAAAAAAAAATTACGGAGGGTAGGCCGAGAAAAAAAATATCTTTTGAAAGAACTTCCTCAAAAATAAAATAGTGTTATTTATTTAATTCTATCATTAAAAATGGGCGGATATTTTCCCCAAAAAATTCTATTTTTAGTGGAAACCCTTAGGATTCTAATATGGAAACCCTTAGGGTTCAATGGAAAGCGGAAGGGTTTCCCTATCAACTTCCGGAAGGGTTTCCATTAATTTATATAATAACCCCAATCGGGGAGATAGTGTGGCGTTTTTAAAGGATGCATGACTTATATTAAATACTTAAAAAAGATAAAATTGCTTGAAGAAAGTATTATATAAGATGGAGATACTA
The DNA here is from genome assembly GCA_021234155.1 of Isoetes taiwanensis. Lineage (NCBI taxonomy): Eukaryota > Viridiplantae > Streptophyta > Lycopodiopsida > Isoetales > Isoetaceae > Isoetes > Isoetes taiwanensis. Next base: position 308,793 of record JAJEKV010000314.1, on the reverse strand, counting down.
TTCCCAACTCTCACCTTTATCATCATTAGATGATGCCGACACCAAATATTGATCATATAATCTATCCTCAATCTCTTGAAGCAGTCGATCCGGAGTAGCCAGAACATTTTTGAATACTAGATGGCACCAGTTTTTTCTAAATTGCCTAGAGTAGCAATAATGTTCATTGAATACTAAATGGCATCAGCTTTTTCTAAATTGCCCAACAGACCAATGCTCCTGTAATATGGAGCACTAGTTTCTTAAGTTTCGACCAATGTCCAGGGAGTGAACAGAGAAGAATTTATTGACTATTGTGATGCCTTGAAATCGAGCCTAAATCCATGCCGTGCAACACCTTGCACACAGGGCAAAGTGGGCTTACTCATGGCTTAAATATGAATGGACCTTCACATTCTCTGACTGAGCAACAATGACAAATTTTCCAAGTGCAGTTCCACATGCGATGAAAATGCTCCTCTTACATCGCCAATGCCCAATGTAAAGATGGAGGCAAAGGTGTATAGTAATGCTGAACCAAATCTTTACCCAGTGAAATATATCTCCATTGGTTCTTCAAACCCGCTCATCTGTGTGGTTAGGTGCAAGGGGAATGTTATTTGTGACGATTTCCCATATATGGAAGTCATGTGAAGTCAAATGATATTTTCATGAAATGCTGGCCAAGAAAGAAGCAGTTCATTGCAGTACCACGCGTCAAGCGTGAAAACACTAGCGTCCTACCACCTCTTCTGCATTCTTGGGTGCATAGAGGCCGCAGACGGGAGACTCAAAAGGAAGTCACAAGAAGGGAGAAGAGATTTACATGCAATGTAGTGGGTCAATGGCCACTAAGGGCTTCACGATTTGCCAGGCTTTTAATAGACCTTTCAGAATGGAAGATGCGTGCAGGAACAACTATAGGGGATAGAAGAGAGCCCAGGGTAGCTGAAGTTTAACTGCAGGTTTGCCAAAAGCAACATAGTGCTCCAATGACTGAACAAGCAGATGCATTCCACATGACTGTACATGGCCCAGGAGGATCTGCCAAAGGAACTTGGAAAGAAGAACTTTACCATCAACTTTGAGATCAGACATACATAGCCTAGGCCACCATATTTTGGGGGCAGATGCATTTAGTCCATGTATGTATTATAAAGAATGGGGTTGAGTTGGCTGATGTAGGATCTTGTCTTATTAATAGATATGGAAGATGTAATAGCACCGTGGATGCTCAAATGATTTTCCACAGACTACAAGACCGCAATGTGATTTCATGGAATGCCATAACCACAGCTCTTCTATGTAATAGTTTGTATCATGAAGCATTACAACACTTCAACCTGTGCCTCAACCCACTTCTCTCACTTATTCCAAAGCTACAAAATTAGAAAGTCTATAGTCTCAGTTTGGAGCATATACTGTCAAAATCCAGACCATGAAACTGAAGGACGATTGTGCAGATAGATTAATCATGGAAGATTTGATCACTTGAGCATATGATAAAAATTCCGAGTTTTTCCAAATACAGTAAAGCTTTTTGCATCTTGTGTACAAATGACGTCTTTCTATAATAAAATTTGTTCCAAGTATGAGGTAACTTCTATTGGTATTTGGGCAGAAAATAGCAAAGATGATAAATGTCCCACATATTTGCTTCTCACAAGCTTTTCATTATGGTATGGTGTTGCACGTGGATTGGTTGAATAAGCTTGTTGCAGACCTCTCGTTGTACCTTGACAAGGCAACACACTATTTCTATTGTCTATTTGTCGGTATGATAGAAAAATAATCTTGAAATTCTGATCTAAAACTTTCAAATTAACTTTTATTGGATTTTAGTCAAATACATGTTTTAAGTTTTGGCAATTTGCAAGATCATTTGTGATGTTCTTAAATCTTACATGGATCAGTATGTGCCAAAGTTCAAGTTGCGGTCTTGTAAATTTGAGTGCCTAACATTAGGGACCTTACCTCCAATATTAGTAGGTATATCCACTTTGATTAGTTGTTTCAAGTTCTAAAAGATTTGTCTTATACACGATATGGATTGTACTAGAGTATAGTCGCAGTCTTGAAAGGAAAGCGGGCGGTCTTATTAATTTTGGCTACGAGGCTCATCAACTTGGTGTCAAAAGGTAATATGCAAGTTTGGTTGTTTTTTTAGAGCTTGAATAAGTATTGTAACGGTTCTTGATTTCAAGAGTTCTTGAATTAAGATTTTTTATATATTTTCCATTAGCCAACATGTTTAGTTCAAATGTAGATGGCTGAGATTTTGCAGGACCCGTTTAGTATTGCACTAGGGATACTCTCAGAGATATACAAAGCGGGCGGGGGGATGATTAATGGGTGGGTACAGGACACTGACAGCTTGCAAGGAGGTTGAACCCAAGGTCAGCGGCGCACTATGGGGATGATTACACATGTTGCCCATCATTGCTGTCCCAGGGCATGACACCACCACCTCCGTAGGTCCAACATCAACGGATCCTATAGATATATCTAGAAATTCAGCAGATCCTACACCCATGACTTCCACAGGTTCTAGAGGTAGAGGGAGGCCACGACGCCCCCCACCTTCATGCGAGGAGCAGCCTGTGCTGGTATGCATAAATATTATATTTTTTGTATTCTGCTTCCTTTATTTCTTGTTCTTTTCTTATGATATTGTACGTTGGTTGCTTTCTAGATTGGAATCTTTAAATATGAACCAGACACAAAAGTTATGCAAGATACAATATGTCTTCCTCCAATGGCTACAAGCAATTTGGGGAAGCAAAAAATTGGGCAGAGGTCAAGGGTTTTTGCAAAACCCATAAAGAGGGTCGCAGACGATTTGTTTTACTGGAAAGGACCACATAAGCACATGAACCAACAAAATAGATCGCATATTGAAGAAGTAAGTTTGTACCTAGATTCTTTTATTGTTATTTAGTGATATTCAAGAAGTTTGTAACTAGATTTTTTTTAGCTAGATTCCTTTATCGTTATTTAGTGATATTCAAGAAGTTTGGTATTTTTTTATTGTTATTTATTAGTAATATTAAAGAAGCTTGTAACTAGATTTTTTTTATAATTATTTAATCGTAACTTAAATTTTCAACGACGTAGGTACTGAGCACCCTAGAGACTCAACATGGTGTTGGATTTGATAAATCTGAAGTGAAGCGCAAGATGTCCTACATTTTGAGGTAATCAGATAGAAATTTATAAAATAGAATACCAATGCATTATGTTTAAGATGATTCAATGTTTTGGAAGTGTTCATTTGTTGTTAGAGTTGAAACTCACATTTCAATTCTATTGTTTTCTAGGACACGACGTTATAGAATGAAGCAAAAAGCTATGATGTCTTTGGAGAAGAATACTCCAAAGCCTAAACGAGCAAGTGATGAGTTTTGGGAGTGGGCAATTAAAGAAGCCCAATTGGATAAGGCAGGAGATCAAGGACATACACAACAAAAAGCAGTTGCTTTGTAAGTCCTACAATTACTTGATGAATCTTGTTTATTAATAAAAACTTTATTGAAGTGGTTATGCTACATTAATAGTAAGGAAGATACAGGTGCGGCCCATCGGCTTGGTAGTGGTTTGTAAGTTTCCTAAGTTCCCTTTCTTTTTTCTTTTTTTTTTCTTTCATTTTTAGGGTTCTATTATTCAAGTATAAATAAAGCTAACAAATCTTTTATATTGTTTCATTTCAGTACCAAAAATATGGAAAAGATCCAACATTTGACTAAACACAATTTGCTAAAAGAATGTCTTTTGCTAAATTGGAGCTTTATCTTGCTCGGCACAACACATGGCCCGTGCACTATAGTGGTCAGAAAGTAAGTTCATATGACATTATTTACGCAATGCAATTGATCCTCAATATTTATTAATCATAATTCTTTTGCAAAGAATTATGGCTCGACTAGGCGATGGAGGGGATGATATTGATGCTCCTAACATGGATTCTGCTAATGATAGCATTCCCCTTGGCATAAAGGGTGATGAGATACGCATGCATCGGGATTATTTTGATGATGATGATAGAAGACCATATTTTTTTGTATACGCTATTTTGTATCATGCAATCAATTTCTCATTGTATTCTTTTACTCCTTAGAGATACTTATTCCGTCCCCTCCCCCTCCCTCCCCCTTTTTTTTAACTTAATCTATTTGCAAGTGACACCCGTGACAACGAACCATTGGTACAATTAAAAGTCACTCGTGATGCGTGACAACTGCAAATACACATGGTATAAAAATTAATTGGTGACGTGTGACAATTACGATTAAATTTTGTCACACATCACAAATATTGCATTCTTGCACTGCGACTCGCACGAAAACAACAACATCCCGATACCAGAGAACTTCAAATACTAGATCCGAGGAGAAAGGTTGAAGATTGTCCTATGCCGGACAAAAGGGCAAAGATAGAAGAGGTTAGAAAGGATATGAATGGCCAAGAAAGAGTAGCTCATGCAAGAAGAAGCCCTTCCTCCGCATGAGATCAAAGAATAGAAGCCATGGATACTGCTAAGAGATGAGAATAGATAGGCTTTTCATTCATCTCAGCAGTTTTTTCTACAATGGTATAGGGTGGGTACCTTGCACATCGCAGGCTACCCAAAAAATGAAAAACATAGGGAATATCCACACTATAACCCCAAAATCTGATCTACGTGTAGTTTTTTGCTGTCTTTTTTGCAAAAAAACAACACTTAAAAGCCACCCATAGTAATGTTCCGAAAATGCTAGAAACAACGCGTAGTTTTTTAGTGTATTTTTTCACACACAAAGAACGTGTAGTTTTCATGCGTGGTTTTTAGACAAAAACAACCCGTAATTTTTAGGTGTTGTTTTCGCGTGGTTTTTAAGAAAAACAATGTGTAAATTTTATGTATAGTTTTTGCTCAAAAATAAAAACTATGCATGGTTTTTAGATGTGGTATTCACTTAAAAACAATGCATGGTATGTAAACTTTTTAGCATAGTTCAATTGTCCACATGTTATTTTCATTGTTTATAGGGCAACCATGTATTGTTTTTTCATAAAATAACACATGTTTTTCTCTAATGTTTTAAGAGACAATGTGTGGATTTTAAACAAAACAACAAATATAAGAAACTTAATAGTGTTGTTTTTAGTTGTGATGAGGAAAGAGAATTACACTGCAATGGTAACAAATAAATTATTGTATTGTCTAATGAGTATACATTTCCCATTTCAAATTTTTAGTATACAATCACATATTGTTCATTTCAAAAGTATCATCTTATTTTCAAATAATAGATTCCAAAATCAGCAGCTTCATAAATCTGCTGTATTGAAACTAAAGATACCTAGCACAGGAAGATGCTTACCTCATAATAATACACAAACAAGGAAAGAAACTTTTGTCATCTTATATTACTTTGGAAGAACAAAATAACATCATCCAGACCCCTTCCAAGGTGGCCTCAACATTTATCTTATTTTTTGCTGTAACATTCTGCTATACATAGTAGCCTTGCCTCTCGGAAGAGCAATACAGAATCGAAGAGCTTCTAATCTATGCTAAAACCTGACATAACATGAAACAAAAAACAGAGTATTTCTAAGAAGAAAAAGAACCCCTTTTCAGCTCCAAACGAACGTTATTCTTGTGCTCCAAAGCTCCAGAGTCTCCAGATGCATCATGGAATACGCATCAGGCACAAAGGAGAGTTACATTGAGGCAAGGTAGAAGAATAAGAAATGGGATTTAATCTTAGTAGGTAGTGTATGGATCTGCAGTAACAAGCTGAGAAAGGGGATTTAATCTTAGTAGGTAGTGTATGGATCTGCAGTAAGAAGCTGGCGAGTAACAGAGCTAAGCTTTTCGCCCAAATCCATAACCTGCTGCTGCTCTGCAAAGGAAAGATCATCGACCTCCATGCCCAATCTGGCAGCCAAGGGTCTGGCGGCCTGGGCAACAAAGGGGAGCACCACACACACATGTCAGTCTCAAGCTAAGGAAAATTCCAAAAAACAAAATAGAGCATGGAGATACCATAAAGGTGCCAATCTGGAGCCCGATCTTCTTCCTGTATCGAAGGTAATCCCTTGAGCTCTGCCATGGCCGTTGTTTGCTGCCAGAGCTTGTCATATAGACTGCAGCTTTGCCTCTGAATCCCTATTTGCCTCCATGCTCCCTATTCCAGTGCTTCCATGCTTCCATCCTCCCTATTTGCCTTCGAATCTGACAAAAGAAAACATGGAAGATTTCGATCCTTCAAATCTAACAACAGAAAACAATGAAAAGCTAAGACAGGGGAATCGCTGGACCTCCAAGGGCGGGAGTTCTCGGGATGCGCTGGAATGGCCGGAGTTGGATCCGCCAGGGGGCCGGAGTAGGAGGCCGCTGGAGTCGACATGCACAGTATGCTGAATAGGGTTTCGAATGGGAACATAATACACGCATTTGAAATTATCCCGCCCATTGGGTGGGAGGGCGGGATGATTAATTTGAATTATTGCACACTCTTTATTATTATTATTATTATTTTTGTTCATTGGATCCTAGCATATTCTCAAAAATATACCCGATCTAGGGTGGGAAAAATTACACCTCCGACCCGCATATTGATGCTCCCCATATGCAAGTATAGTATATATAAAAATACGTGTCAAAAAGGTAAATACATGGCCCTAGACCATTGCAAGTAGAGGGAATTTCTTGGCGGCATGGCTGGCAAAATTAATATTGCCACCGAGGGAATATTCTTGAGGGAATATTTTGAGGCAATGGACTTTCCCTTACATAATGCAGGTTTAAGCGAATTACCCGCTGGCACGTGGTAAGTGTGAAAATCTTATTCTTTACTCTGTTTCGGTAGTAAGTACAATTCCGGCATTTTACAGAGATTCAAGTCACAGAGTTGCATTTCGCATAGGTTCAAGGTGGTCTATGCATAGAAGGTTGTTAACTACATAACCCATAGCCATCACCGCAGACCTTTGGAAGTTGTGGCTATGGTGGCTTTATCTTACCGGCGTAACATAACATAGATCCCCATAAGCCCCTTCCCATCCTCTTATTTGTCAGATTTTTACCTGCAATAGGCGGTTCCAGTAGGTTCAATTTCTATAGGCATGTTTCCTGCCCTCCTTCCACTCTTCCTAATTCTTGCACAAGTTAATCTACATATATGGCCATCGGACAAAAGAACAACAATTGTGCATTACGTATGGTTAGAGATAAATTAGGTTAAGTGATACCTTTTTGAGCTTTTTTAAGTTTAACCATTGGATTATAAACCATTGAATTGTCAAATATATAAACAATAAATACACGAAAATGTACAAATAAATCCGGACTCAACTTGGTTTGCAAAATCAAGGCTTCACTTCTTTGCTCCGGTCATGCCTCCCACAAACCTCGGACCTCCTCCTTTGGTTCCACCATAGTCGACCTAAAAAACTTTGCATGCATCAATGTCCACTAATTATTTTGAAGGATAATATAGGATGTGTGCATTAGCAAAGGCAATGGAAGAAGGATTAGAAACGATGATGGCACCGCCGCTGGCGATCTCTCTCCAATTGTAAAGGCAAGCCCCAAGCTTCTATGACAGCATGAGAATCGGTAGAAGATGCACGATTTTTGTTGGTAGGTTTCATTGCCTTGACAAGTAGGGTAACATAATTACGCATGATGCGATTGGAACACAAAACTCATAGATTTGCATCATCTCAGAGCAAGCACAACCTTTCTCATTCGGGCTGGTTCTCATTCCAGTTCTTCTTGAATATCATGTGCTATGGAGGCCGGTCATTTTGAGTTTAGTTTGGCTTGCTTTCTATCCACAAAATGATAGAGTGCATCTGTTTTTAGGATGGAGCCATTCAGCATTTCATCAATTGGTGGCTTAAACAACATATCACGATTTCTTATTCTAACATGTTTGAGCCACCTTGGCATGTCTTAACGAGCCACCTTGGCATGTTTAAACCTAGGTGGCATGTTGGAGCCCTAGGTGGCATGTCTTGGCATGTTGGAGCCTAGGTGGCATGTTGGAGCCGTGGCACAGTTTGAGCCACCTTGGCATGTTGGGAACCTAGGTGGCATGTTGGAGCTACTTGGCATGTTTGAGCCACCTTTGGCATGTTTGAGTCTAGGTGGCATGTTGAGCTCAGGTGGCATGTTGGAGCCCATGTGGCATGTTGGAGCCACCTTGGCACGTTTGATCCTAGGTGGCATGTTTGGAGCCACCTTGGATGTTGAGCCTAGGTTGCATGTTGGAGCCATTGGCATATTTGAGCCACCTTGGCATATTAAGCCTAGGTGGCATGTTGGAGCCTAGATGGCATGTTTGAGCCAACCTTGTTTGGGCCAAGGTGGCATGTTGGAACCCACGTGGCATGTTTGAGGCGACTTGGCATGTTGGAGCCTAGGTGGCATGTTGTAACCCATGGCATCTTGAGCTTAGGGTGGCATGTTGGACCTAGGTGGCATGTTTGAGCCACCTTGGTGTTTGGAGCCCATTGACATGTTTGAGCCACCTTGGTATTTGGAACCTATGTGGCATGCGAGCCACCTTGGCATGTTTGTGCCCTGGGTGGCGCGTTGGGCTAGGAGGCACATTTGAGCCACCTTGGCATGTTGGAACCTAGGTGGCATGTTGTGAGCCACCTTGGCTGTTGGAGCCCTAGGTGGCATGTTGGAGCTGGCGTGGCATGTTTGAGATACCTTGGCATGTTTTTTTGACAGGTGGCATGTTGGAACCTGGGTGGCATTTTTGAAACCTTGGCATGTTGGAACCAAGGTGGCGTGTTGGAACCCATGTGGCATGTTTGAGCCCGACTTGGCATGTTGGAGCCTAGGTGGCATATTTGCTAATTACATGGCATCTTTGAGCTTAGGTGCCATGTTGTAGCCCGTGGCATCTTTGAGCTTAGGTGGCATGTTGGAGCCTGGGTGGCATGTTTGAGCCACCTTGGTGTGTTGGACTGGGTGGCATGTTTAGGAGCCGCGTTGGCATGTTTGAGCCACCTTGGCATGTTGGAGCCTAGGTGGCATGTTGTGAAACCACCTTGGCTTGTTGGACCCTAGGTGGCATGTTGTGAACCACCTTGGCTTGTTGGAGCCTAGGTGGCATGTTGGACCCCATGGCATGTTTGAGCTACCTTGGGATGTTTGAGCCTAGGTGGCATGTTGGAGCCTAGGTGACATGTTTGAAAACCACCTTGGCATGTTGAAGCCTAGGTGGCATGTTGGAGCCCACGTGACATGTTGGAGCCCATGTGGCATGTTTGAGCCACCTTGGCATGTTGGAGTCTAGGTGGTATGTTGGATCCCACAAAGTGGCATGTTTCGCCACCTTGGCATGTTGGACCTAGGTGGCATGTTGGAATTGCGTGGCATGTTAGAGTGGGTGTGGCATGTTTGAGTCTAAAAATGCCTATATGATGCCAAACCGGTGTCTATCTTTGGTTCTTACCCATTATCAATGTGTCTTCTACAAGTTGCCAAGTGATGGATGTCTTCAAGTTTCCGCTCTACAAACAAAACAACGCGCAATATATATCGCCTTATGCACACACACACAATTAGGTTAAATGCTAGTGATTGTGTCAAGCATGCATACAGCTCTTTTATGCCGCCATTTTGTGGCAGTAATGGTATGTGGACAACTTGGTCATACATGGATTCTTAGAAAACCATAAAAAACCACACCTAAAAAAACACACTACCTTAAAAAACAACACCTTAAAAAAAAAGCATCCCTTCAAAAAACCATACCGCCTGAGAAAACAACACATCCTTAAAAAAGACACTACACCTCCTTAAAAAAACACACATTCTTAAAATAGAAAACTACGGCTTCCTAAGAAAAACTACATCATATCCTTGAAAAACCACACCTCCATATAACTACGTGTAAGTTTTTTTCAAATCTTCAAAAAAACAATCCGTTTGTTTTTTTTCTTTGTTGTTTTCTGTAGTGGACCAAATGTTGGGGTTGTAGTGCGGTTATAACACTGGACCCCAAATAAAATTGTGTGCATACTCTGGATGTTGGCTAGTGTACTGCCGAGAGCTTATCGCCGAGATTAAAAACCCACGCTTTGGGTTTTTGAAAAACCCTAGCGATAAAATCTTGGGGAAGGGGCTTGGACAACGCTGCTAAACGTTCCCACAAAAAACCCACGCCCACGAGAGAATACATCAGAAGTCGCATCACCCTGGACACGCATCACCAACGAGAAAAACCAATAGAGAAAAACCTGAAAAAGGGGATCATTAATGCCCAGCGATGACAAAAACAAGATTTACACATCGAAAAAGCGAGGGGCTGTCCGCGTGCCTGCGACAATTATAACAAATATGAACATATAAATAACAATTTTAGAGGGGGAAGGGTGGGAGCCATGGATACTGCTGAGAGATGAGAAAGCGCCGATGAAACGTCGATGAAGAACTCTGTAGCGATCCCCCAACCTGATGAACGGCCTAAAAATGCATACGATGCATGCATGTGACGCATGCAATGCATGCATGCTCGTCTTGTGCAAGAATGTCGATGCGCTACGCGAATCGATGATATTAGTAACGTGTGCAGAATAAATTTTTGTAATGTGTTACAAGTGGTTCTTCATTGGTAATGCATTACAAATCACCTTTTGTGACGCAAATAAAAAAAAATGCTAATTAATGTATTTTCTATTACAAAAAATGTTACAAACTATATTATATTCTATTAGTGATTTTAACCTTGATTATTAATATTAACATGCTTTTGACTTTTATTTCGAACTTTTATATTAGTTTTGATGAAAAGAACAAGGAACCAGTACCTAGAAGTACCTAGTGCAGGTACTTTGGCAGGTTCTATAAGTAGTAGGGTGTAGCATGCTTATGCCCATCGTATCAATTCATGCGAGGTTTATGATGGTGAAAGTATGAGATCAGGCTTCTCAAGAGCGTGCATGCATATACCCAATCTACGAAGCCGATACCAACCAGAAAATCGGCCTTGGACCATTATCACAACTGCCCCTCCGACGATCTTATGCAACCACTTTCAATAGCTGCCAAGGACTACCATTGAATTGCATCATCATTGACCTTCGTACCAATGTACGCATACATGGCTATTCATACACAACTCCTACTCGTATACGAAAAAGCAGGACGTGCTTATCCTCCTCTCACTAGAAAAACAACGAGACATGTTGCCAACATTGTCTACAAGGAATTCTTCCTGTTGATATGGTACATTTTCCTAAAACCTCCTCTATAGATGTCGTCAAGAAAATGTAGTGACCATTGCATGTAAGGAATTAGTTAGCCTTTAAATGAGGTGCATTCTGTACACCTCTCTAGTGACACCACCTCTCATTCTATTTCTAGCCCATACAATACAGGGCCTATTGTTTGATTACCATGAGATTTCCCTCATCCACTTTCGTCAAACCAGTTTAAAAGAAAAAGAGAAAAAAAAAACTAGCAAAAAAGCACACCAGAAGGTTGTGGGATAGGCAAAGCTGAATTCTATTAGGCTTTTTACATTTGGTGTCAATAGATAAAGATCTTTGTTGTTCAACACTAGAAGCAACATGGTTTTTTCTGGACATCAATTAAGCGGGTATTCAATTATATAAGATCATTTCTAGACATCACACAGTTAGGATGGTATTCAGTTACATAAGAACATTGTTAATGTTCGATAAGGTTGATTTCAACAAGGTTTATACTATATAGATGATATTTAAGTAGTTTTATATGCTTGGTGGAACATTATAGATAATTCAATTTATTTAAGTCCTTTGCTGTTTTGTTTAGGGTTTCCATGAAGTTATACAGAAGTTATTAACATGCTAACCTGCAACTTTTTTATTTTTGAATGCTTAATTATTTTTCTAAAAGACATCGTTTGGCTGTAGAATCTTGTTTCGAAACTCTATATATACTTGGATGAATAAATTGTTTGCCTAGATTTTATCTATAATGTGCTATATACTGCATAGCTAACATTGTATATGAAAATCTTGATACCAAGTTGCACAAAATTTTTATTTCCTTTAGTACAATTTTAATAGGAGTAAATCAAAATGTTCTAGTCCTCCATTATCTAAGCCGAAGATTGTACTCGCCAGCCACTGTACTCATCAGCCACCGCATATGCAACCAAGAGCTATTCGAAAGATTAAATAGAACAATAACAATCAATAACCATTTGAAAGATTAAATAAAACAATAATAACCACTTCAGGTTGTGCTACACACCCACAAAGCTACTGGTAATGCAACTATGTAGCAATATACACGCCTTTCAATATTTTGGGCTCAAACCATTACATTACACGCATTAAAATTAAATTCCCCCTTAAACCCCCTTTGGTTTGGGTGCATATTCACACGGGGGGTGACTCCGGGCATCGAGAGCTGTTGGATAGGCATATTAAGCCTTATTCCTTAATCTACCGTGCACGAAAGTTCCTCATTTGTGGGGTATGCAAGTACAAGATTTTCTATCTTTGTATAATAAGATTAAGCAAAATACTATAAGATTTCAACCGGAATACTATATGGTCTTTGATTTAAATGCGTGCAAAAAATACAATTATGAGGGCTCTCATTTGCCCCTCGTCACCCCGTGTGAATATGCACCCAAACCAAAGGGGTTTAAGGGGAATTTAATTTTAATCGTGTAATGTAATGGTTTGTGTTATACGTTAAAAAAATTTTTTGCCCCTTCGGGGCCAAAAACAAACAATGTTACATGACACTTGGATGAGTAGATATTGCGAATATAAGCAAAACAAAACAAAACAAGTGTACATTTAGAATAGATAATGAGAAGAGCAACTGCAATTTTTGGAATAGTTGTGCATCCATTCATCCGTATGAAATTCACGGGTGGAGCGATAGCTTTGGTGCGAATTTGAACCCAAAGTTAACCATCCATCATGATATGAGTTGTTCTGATTGCTACATAACATAACGTGGGGCTGGTCCATTCTTGCAAAATATAGTGTTTGAAGCTTCATTGTTGCATAGAATATGTCTTAGGAGAACAAACAATAATACAATTAATATCATCCATTTATTTCAAAATAATGAAAAGCTACACTTACTCTTGGATATGTAGCACAATTGTGGCCTAATATATTGGAGTTGAAAAGCATAATACAAAATTACCCGCGATACAATCCGTTATTGCATGTCGTGAAAGCCTCAAATTAATTATTATAAAGAAAAAAAATAGGTGTTGCATACGGGTAGAATCGGGATCTTTCCCTTCATAAATATGTGGCTTTCCAAGGCATGTCCCGATTCTACAGACAAAAAAAGATTCTATGATTTTTGTCAAGCTGCAAAATTTCCCCTTTTGAACAAATGTTCTCAAAGCATATTAGGCGTGCTTGATCCTCCATAGAATCCATTCCTCGCCCCTCAAGTCTTCTTCATTTCTTTCCAAAGATACACTCATTATGATTGCCACATTGATATCCATACTTTCTTCTTTACTAAAAAGAAGCCGCGCAAATCCACGAAGCCCAAAGACTACCTAGCAAAACAAGATGCCCTCTATAAAAATGAACCATCTGCGATGGCTTCTCCCAAACCGAGCATATCCATTAGGTTATGCATGTCTCCATTTTTTAACATAATGAAACACATGAACTATAAGATTTGAAAGGACAATGCATGGAGTCGCGTAATGAGAAAGGGTTCAATAGGTTAAATCGACCAAATAGGGATAGAAAAATGTGGTACAATTTTTTTTTACGACAAAGGTGACCACTATCGATTTTAATCTGGTTCCCCCTCTTTGCCCATCGATCGACTCAAAAGCGGTGGCATTTTATTCATCTTCTCCTCACGCACAAAGCCCATATGGCGGTTTCCAGATCAGGAGCCTTGTTTTGTTTGAACGTTTTACAATGTGGGATAAACGGAACTCAATGTTGATAATATCATTTACGGAGTAAAAATAAGAGGTTCTTACCAAGCTACAAATATTTGAATATCTTCATCCCGGGGCAAATGCAGTCCGCATGATATAAGTGCCGAAAAATTTGAGGCCCAACCATAACCCACAGAAATGAAAGCGGGCAGATCCGATGTGTAAAGCATTCGCGGATCAAAAAGCAGATCCGATTTTGTGACTTGCACATTATTTCGATGAGTCAAAGTCTCTTGCCAAATGGTAAAAGGCATCGAGCACACGTGTAAATTCGTAGCTCCCTTTGTATTTGTCTAAAACATTTTGAAAAGCAAGCTTACCCAGCAAAAGCATATTTGAAATGGCTCCAAATCCTAACTAGTTATTGTGAATCTCGGTCTGAGGCTTTTTGTGCCATCGATTTGTGCCGATAAATTCATGTATGCCGCAAAGGATCATCCTCTTTGCATGTCACGTTGCTTCCAGCCATACCATATGAACAAACATGCAGGTTTCTTCCGTGATATAACCACATACAAAGGGAAGGACGAAAATGCAAAGCATGAATTAGAGAAAAGGGCGGAGATGAAGACATGCCAAAGGAAATGGCATTATGGGCATCTTTAAAGAGGTAGGGTACCATAAAGAGGCATGGATTCGCCATAGCTGACCCATATCAACGCGAATCTTCCGAGGAATTTCTCGAACCGCTGCTCATGCATCCTAGCCCTAGATATTAAACCCTAGAAATGAACCCTAAAAATAATGGGAGGATATTCACAACCAGCACAAAAAAAACCCCTTTTCTAAAATCAATGGCTAACAAAAGGTTGCACTCTAGAAATACTCTTTAGTACACCTGGATGAATACGGCCACCAAATCATATGAAAACCTTAGAGAAAACAGTATAAAAACATAAAAAAAACCCCCTGTTATAATGCTACATATTCTCCTACAAATAATGATAAACTACAATATCGTCGAAATTATTCTTCCTGCATCTATTAATAAAGGCAGATCAGACAAGTTACATGTTCAACATTCCTATTAATAAGTTCATACTAAAGAAACTGAAAAAGCATCTTGCATCGATGTCTTTGCCATTAGCTTAGTTAAAGTCAAGAGATGGATAGAACTAACTAGTTATTAACTAACTAACTAGCTTAGCTATATGCATCAAATTGATACGACATGCAAATCTTATTGCGTTATTTTTGTTGCATATAGTTGCAAATATATACCGACTTTATTAAATCAATACACAAGTACACATGAGTTCTTAATAGCAAGATACTTTGCAGAAGGCCCAATATAACTAAACATACATTGTGAATAACAATGATGTGTGGCACTAAATGTAATAATTCATGGATCATAAATACTATGTTGTCATGAAAACACAAGCACATAGGCAATTCTTGACTTCCATGAACTTCTGGATACATCTGTATACTGCACATAATACCTCGGATAGGTTTTATATCCATAATTCTGCCAGCTGGCTGGATAATTGTATAATGACTGGTGATATTGCCAGCACCATGACAAGAAGATGCATAATGAGTATAGTGCCTATTAGGGAGAGATATGAATGTTAAAAACGTTTGGCGCCTCGAGGCTCCGTCACGAATACCGAGGCTTTCGATGGATGGGAGGCCTTCTTGGAGGTCTTGTTCTCCGGGGCACAGGGTTCGGGACATCCCCTCCCGATTTTGATGTATTTGTTCTTTGCAATAGATAGTCTAATCATTTAGTCGTACAATTCTAGGACCAGAATAGGATTTAGTAGAACAACTATAGGCAGTCATTTTCTTAGCATTTTGGGCTTTGACAGTAAAGCTTCTTAAAATTCTGCCCATAACTTTCGGGCTACCTCGCCCTAGGAAGATTCAACCGTAATTCTCCACTGGACAAGTTTTTTTGATCTCCGGCCAGCTTGGTTCTTTAGTGATTTACAGATTCTAGTTTGGAGATACGCAGGCGAAAACTGAATATGGTCAGCAAAACTGTGAAAATCGGCTTGAACCAACCCAAGAGCCAAATGGATAAGGAAAAAGCTCTCCGTATGATTGAAGACGATGAATGGACTAATATCTTCTGGCTTGACAGCAAGAATGACAAAGTTTGGGAAAAGATGAAATCCATGTATATTACCTTTGCTCTAATTCGGGATCGTGAGAGAGGCGGCGTGATGCACATGGAAGTTCTCAAGTGATGGTGTCATATGTGAAACCCTTAGCAAAATGGAAGTGGAAAAAAGATTATGCCTGCAGGAGAGCTAACGATAGGGATTGGGCATGGAATATGTTCGAGTGCCGGGAAATGGGCCGAGAAACTTATGTAAAAGGATTATGGTGAAGCAAGGCCACTCCGAGAAGCTACGAGCTGACCTCAAAACAATATCTTCAAAAATCCATGGATGGGTTGCTTTCGTTCGGCAAAAAGCTACTCTTACGGACCTTGAAAATCTCAAACCCTCAAAGGCCTCCATAAAGCTTATGAAAAGATGGGAAAGCGGTGATGATAGCGTTATTGAAGGCTTCCAAATAGCGAGGCTCTCGACCAAGCTCCCCTCAGTCTTGTCGATCCTTAAGGATGTCTCACAAAGAATATGGCATTTATCGGACAAGACTCAAAAGGACAGGGTGCATGCAAGATCGAGGGGATTCTAATGGTTATTTCAACCCACTTGAGACAAATCGGTGTATTTGCAAAGCTGCGTGGACTTACATAACTTCCGGGCATGAAACGGGGATCGGTACCTCATTGAAGATCGAGCGTCACGTAACCGGATACCTGTCATTGGCAAAAGCGACAAAGAAAAAGGTCCAATTCTTCCCTCATATAAGAATGCTTTGCTTAATTTTGATTCTTGTGCTAACCCGACTGACAAACCTAAAGTTAATTTGGATTATATTGATCTTTTGGGTGTTCAAGATTCTACTGCTGTGAATTTATACTCTGATAGGGGGTTGATTATCCATTTTCCTTTTAAATACCCATCCATTGGAGAAATTAAGTTTTGGATCACCAAAACCTATAGAGTCCCCATCTGTTCCCTGCTCAAGATAGATGACAGAACATTCCAAATCCTCTGCAGGGATAATTTTAGTGTTACCTACCTGCTAAAAAAGAAATTGGGCAAGCAACAACGAATTCTACATTATGAGATGGAGCCCAATGTTTACCCCAGGTAACTCTAATCACATTTCTACCTCCACCTGGATAACATTTCCAAATCTGCCTCCTGCCCTATGGACTCTTACCCATCTGAAGGCCATCTCGAGCAATTTGGGGGATATTATATGCATAAACATCCCCCAAACAAATTTCCCTTTAGTCTGTATCTCTAAAGAAATTGACTCCAAATGGCTAAAAAATGTTAAAATTAAGATCTCAGAAGGTAGAACTCTTAATTTGGAGGTTGTGTATTCCAAACTCCCTACCCATAAGGTGCTCGAAGAAGCCACTCCTATCTGTGATAAAGGTACCTTCGTGAAGCCTCCTCTCATCATTAGGCAGGAATGGCGCCCCAAAAAGATGGATGCTTATGCTCAGGCTCAAAACGGTTGTAAAGCCATAACTCAGATGGACTCTAACGAGAATCAAACGGAATTCACTCTCAAGAATGATTCTCTCTTTATGGACAACAACTGGAATTTCTTACTCAGAAACGTCAATATGGAAGTTAAATTTAAAACTGGTATTATGACCCTCTCCTTCCCTCTCAAGGAAGAAAATTCTGAGGTGGAGTCTGAGAGCTATAACTCGGAAAATGAATTCATTCACTCTTGTAACGAGGAAGGATGGAAGCAAATTACTTCAAGAAGGAGGGACAGGGGATAGAAGAAAACTTATCTTGGACCTCTTAGAGTCAGCCCCAGGAACTCAGCCATCCAATCCAGGATGGCCAAAGGTAGGTACAAATGTTAATGTCTGATTCCTTAAAGATTATTACCTGGAATATCCAGGGCATAAACAACCTTATCAAAAGGGAGCATCTAAAGGTTTGTATCTCTACCCTTAACCCTGATATTTTGCTTATCCAGGAACACAAGATCCATGATCTTAACCACAATGAAATTATTTCTAGATCTCTTCCTCCCAATTTTAAAGTTTGGTCTATCAGTGCTAATGATTCGTCTGCAGGAATAGCTATTGTGTGGAATCTGAGAATCAATCTGGAGGTAAATCATATGATTAATGATAATAATGGTAGGTGGCAGGTTCTGGTAGGTAATCTAGGCTCTTGTACTATTGCCATCACCAATGTTTATTCTTACCATAATCCCTCTGAGAGGATTATGGTGTGGAATAAAATCAACCAGAGCCTGGCCAGCATAGATGTCGACGATCTCATCCTTGCAGGTGACTTTAATATGGTTACAGACAGCTATATGAAAAATAAGAATTTTAAGGTTCTCTTGCCTCATGAGATGTGTGCTTGGACCAAGCTTCTCACTGATCATAATCTTAGAATGGCCAGAACCAAGGCCAATTCTTTTAGCTGGTCTGATCACAGGGCTGACCCTATCTGTTGCCTTCATGACCGTTTCTACCTTAGTGAGAACCTGTGGACCATAGGTAGCAGGGTGGATAATTTAACTGGTTATACTCTTTCCGACCATTATCCTCAACAAATTAGTCTGACTGGCAAGAGTAATCATAACAGTAGAAAATCCTTTTTCAAGCTTAATGTTAACCTTATTGATCATGAGGATTTCCTTGATCAACTTCAGAATATTATTAACTGCCATCCCAAACCGGTTGGGGACACAGGTTGGATGTGGTGGTGGATCAATTTGGCCAAGCACATCAAAAGCTGGTTAAAAAGCTGGGGAAAAGAGATTCACTACCAGAAGCATGCTAATCTCTCTCTATTAAGACAAAGGCTCAGCACTGCCCCAGCTGACATGCAAGAAGGTCTACCAATCTTCCATTATTTTAGCTCCCAAAAAAAGTCACTAACAAGCTTCAAAGTATTATTGGCAGGTTTATCTCTTGTGGCCAAAACAGGAGATGCTGGCACCCGGTATCCATGGAAGAATGCTGCAAGCCAAAAGCAGAAGGTGGACTTGGAACAATAAATATCAGGAAGCAAGGACTGGCTCTGGCAGCAAAATATTTCCATAAAGCTTCCTATGATAAGATTAAGCATCCCATATCTATTCTGATCAGGCATTATATCAATAAGTGCCACCCTTATGGTTGGAGAAACCTGAAAATGGATCTGCCCCACTCTATCTTTTTTCCATTCTCTGTTCCTGCCACTACTCCAAGTCTTATTAAAAAGTGGATTAAAGCTTGGCTTGAAATTAGACAGATGTACATTTGGGAAAAGGGTTTATCCATGGATCAATCCATTTTTTGGAATCCCGCTTTTATTCTGGATAATCCTGACATCTGCCTAGCCTGTCATTTCCCTGAACAAGCAAAACTTTGGAAGCAAAAAGGGATTACTATGATCAGAGATCTCTATGATAATAGCGGGATTATTCTGTTTCATAACTCAGTCCTTGCAGGGGAAGGTCATCAGACTCAAATGCTTTATGATGCTATTATCAATATAGTGATGTATAGCAGATGGTCCCACTCCCTTGACTCTTGGAAGCATAATGGTGTAACTGGTTACAGAGTCAATTCTGCTTACAAATTTCTCACGAGGCATCAGACTGTCACCATTCACCTTAAATGGGGAGTTTCTTCGGATACAGCTAGATGGAATCTCAAATTTATGTGGAGCAGCCCAATTAATCCGAAGATCAAGGCCTTTATGTGGCAGCTCTGGCATAAAGGACTGGCAACTAACTGTAAGAGGTTTAAGCTTTCAATGACTAACTCTGATATTTGTGACAGATGTCTAGCCTATAAGGAAGACAAAAACCATCTATTCAGATCTTGCCTATGGTCTGAATGGGTTTTGGAACTGGCCTCTGAGATCCTTGGCCAAAACTTAGTTACCCTGAACCAGAAGGATTTTTTCATGCCTAACAACCCTACGGACTGGAGAATTTATATCCTCCTGTGGAGAATTTGGAAAGGGAGAAACTCCTTTATTTTCGATTATGAAATCATATCCCCGGAAGGAATTATAAAACAGGTATTGTATGATATCAATTGGATCTTATGTGTTAATGCATGAGTCGATTATTGTTGCAGATACTCTGTTCCTGATGACCAGGCGGCTCAAGTGGAAAAGGAACAAAGCCGAGCAAGACAAGGAATGGATCAAATTCTTTGGCCCAGTAGATACCTCTGCACATGTAGAAGCCATCTGCTTCTGTGGATGCTGCTGTGATCAGAACTTCAACATTCGAAGAGAGCTGATTTGCAAAGCCAAAGATGCCAAAGGAAGGCTCAACATGGCCAAGGCGGACACTTGTAGGTGCATTTACTGCACTTTCCGTATGATCATGAAAGGGAAAGCAAGGAAGAGGATGAACCTGCACCCTAAAGGATTTCACTAGTTTATATCTTATGCTGTTTCAAGGAAACTCTGTTTTTTCAGTCACTTAAATCTCTAAACAGTCTCTATTTTTCTCTAGGGTTACACTTCCCTTGAAAAAAGTTTTTGTATATTTTAACTTATACTTAATATAAATAGGTGCCTTCAATAAAAAAAAAAAAAAGATATTGCCAGCACCATTTCTGATCATCAGCCACACTTCCTTGATACTAGGGATTTGAAGTCTGGCTCCAATGGTAAGAACACCCCCTTCAGATTTAATACTTCCTTTCTCCAGATGAAGGCCTTTTGCCAGGATTTCACATCCTTCTATGTTTCCCTGCCAAAATTGGTCAACACCAATCCATGCAGAACTTTAATGATAAAATGAAGAAGTTAAGACCTGGGTAAAACAATGGGGAAAGAAGCTGGCTTAGGGAAGGAAAGCTGCTAAGATGAGCCTCTTGAAATAGATAAAGGATGTCAGATCTCTCCTTGAAAATGATCCCAAGGATGACTCTCTCCATCTCAAAGAAGAGCAACTGGAAATCCAAATTAAGACTCTAAAAGAATATCAGGTTAGAGGTATGGCCCTCAGAAGTAAGATTAAAATGTATAACCAGTTGGACCATGAGAGCTTCAAACTTTTCTTTAGAGTAGCCATGAATAGATTAGTCAACAACTCAATTACTCCGCTGGAATCAGATCGGGACTCTATTTGCTCAGACGAGAGAGAAATTACCTCAGCCTTTCATAAATTCTATACTGAGCTTTTCCAGAATGTAGTGGTGGATGATGACAGAATTCAAGAAGCTTTTGACCTGGCTGGTCCCGCCAATGAAGTTATGGAAGATGACTGGACTGAGGTCCCAAACCTCCCTGAAATTTTTAAAACTCTGAAGAAGATGAAACATGGGAAGAGTCCTGGTATTGATGGATTCCAACCAGAATTTTTTGTAGAATTCTGGCCCATAATGAAGGATGACATTGTTCAATCTGTTCAAGGGTTTTGGCAGGCCAAGTTTTTGTATCCTACTTTTAATGGTGGAGTCATTTCTCTAATTCCCAAGAATGAATCTCCTATTAAGACTAATGAGTGGCGACCTATTTCTCTGACTACTACTATGTACAAATTAGTGGCAAAAATTATTGCTGACAGAATTGTGGTCCACCTTCAGGAGAGAGTGAATGCTTATCAATCTGCTTTTTTACCTAATAGATCCATTGCTAATGAGGCCTTACATTGGAACAAATTGACTAAGCAGAATTGCATTCTTCTTAGGCTTGATTTTAAAAGGGCCTATGACTGTATTTCTTGGAAGTTTCTGGAGAGATCCTTAGTTCATATTGGTATTCACCCCTATCTCATTAAGCTTATTATGGGGTGAGTTAGCTCACAATAGAAAATCTGGTGGCCTGGGATGCAAATCTCTCTTCCTGCAAGCCCAAATCTTAGGAGCCAAGAATGTTTGGAAGGCTATCTTGGGCTTTCAATCCCCTGCTATGGACTTCATTAGATTCTGGTTTAATAAGAGCAAACATTTGGGTAGCCCCACTTTAAGACACTAATTGCCAGACTCTGCTTTTTATGATTTTGACTGTGCTGCCAATACCTCCCCTCTTCTTAGGAATATCTTTGAAGCTTGGGAGAAAGTAGCCCCAAAGTTTACTCATGACAAAATAACCAATTCTGTTAGGGACACTTCTATTTTTTGGTCCCCTGTTATGGCCCCGCCTTCCTATACTGCCATGGCTATTTGTCACCCTACTTGCTATAAGAAATGGCATTCTGTTACTATCTTGCATGTTAAGGACCTGATTGGTGATAATGTCCAGTGGATCCCTTGGGAGGAGATTAAAAGAAGAGTGGTTGGGAGTGCCACTCATAGATCCGTTTATAAGCATGTGGTTCTGACCTACTCCCCATTTTGAGTAAGGATGGTGAGGGTGAGAGCCATTCCCCCCTTAATTGGTTCTTCAAAGTCAAAAGAAGTTATAAAAGTCTCCAAAATTTACCATAAGAAAGCATGCATCTCTCCCCCAGTTGGAATTCTTATTCTTGTCTGAAGACTAAAGTATTTTCTCGGTTTGTTCTTCGCAATGCCCTTCTGAGCAACACTAATATGATCAAGAGGAAATCTAAGTCTGTTCACAAGCCTATCTGCTCTCTCTGCAAGACCCAAGATGAATTAGTTCTTCACATTTTCACCTGTGCCAGGATTCATGACTTCTGGAGATGGGTGTCCCAGCTTGGTCCTAAATTGAAAATTTTTGACTTGGATTCCATTTTCAAGATTTCTCAATTTTTCCAACTCCAAGATTCCAATGTTAACACTACGGATTGTCTGGAAACACAGAAATAATGTGGCTTTGGCAAACAGGAAATGTGATCTCACTTGGATGAAGCTTAACTTCCAATTCGAGCTCATCAGATGTGCTTTGGCTCATAAGGCATTAAAATTAGAGAAAGTTGATTCTGATTGGCTTCTTTGGGGGGCTTTCAAGTCTAATTTTTTCTTTGTTCGCTTGACTCATTGATTGATCCAAATTCTATTGTGGATTGCAGCCTTCTTAAACAGTGTTGTGCAGGAGGGGGGACCACTCTTCAGAATGATGTACCTATTCACCACTCTGGGACTCCCCGACAGGCTGGCAGAGCTACCTTCCGACTCAAGTTCATGCTTAAGGAGGCATGTAATGCTCACATCCTCCATAAGTTCATTGGTGCCCATAATCGGTTACTTACAGAGAACCAATTCTCATGTCTGCGCTCTATGTATTATTATCATAAAGGCAGACATGAAGCATGTGCTGGAGTTCTTTTGGATATAATTCAGGTTCCCATGAACGAATTGTTTCTGCTCACCCCCTTCTGGGCAGAGATTAATTGGGCTGCACCCCCTTGCTGCTACATGCTCCTTAATGCCACCCACTCCTTTCCTGATCTTCCTGCTATTCCATCCTCTTTGCTCAATTTATCATCTCTTCCTGTCTCTGTTGTTTCTTCCCCTCCGATGGCTGCTTCTAGTCTCCCTGAACAGATCTCGGCCCCTGGTGGTGGAATTTGGTTGTGATGGTGCTTTCTATGTCTCTAATTTTGGAAACTTTATGTAATCTGCGTATGATGACAATTCTGTTGTTCAGTTCTTTCCTTGTTTTCTACTGTATAGGCTCTAAGCCTTTATCCTGTATGTTTTGATTTATGATTAATATAAGCCTTCCTTTTTGCCGATTCACTGGCATGTGAGTTAACTTGGCCAAAACTAGGGTGCTGCTAGTTTCATCATCCCGTCAGCCAAGGCTTCCCTCATTCACTTCAGGGAATAAGTTACTAATCGCATATTTCTCATTAGCCATAATGGCTTTAGCTAAACTTGCACGAGTATAATCCCAAAACTTTCTGTGGTTTAGCTAAACTCTACATATTTTCTCTCTCATACTTTGTAGCGTTTAGCTAAACTAGCCCAAAATTCATCCCAAAAAACTCTACATATTTTCTCTCTCATACTTTGTAGCGTTTAGCTAAACTAGCCCAAAATTCATCCCAAAACTTTCTATGGTGTAGTCAATGAAAAAAATTAAGCTAAAATTACTATACTTTGTTTCAATTGTTTCCATTTATTTTAGTCACTTTTCTTTGTAAAAAATCTAAAACAATGCTAGTTAGCTAAGTCTAGGTCTCAAATTATTCCATAGATACTAGAAAATAAATTATTAATCATATATGTCTTATAAACTAGAATGATATTAGCTAAACTAGCTCGAAATTCATTCCAAAAGTTTCTAGGGTTTAGCTAAACAATACAAAATTTCACTCTCTTACTTTCTAGCATTTGGCTAAAGGGATCGAATGTTGGTGCGGGCGCGAAAAATGTTAAGCTAAAATTATTATTTTTTTCTCAATTTTTTCCATTTACTTTAGCCAACATTTTTTGAGAATGCGCTAAAAAATCGCCAAATAGCTAAGTTTAGCCCTTAAATTATTCCATGATTCACTTACCAGGAACAAGATGTAGATATGGCTCCAACCGACAAGTACTTGGGGATCGAGTTCTCTACTACCACCCATTGGGATGCTGCCATCAGGTTGCGGGTCACGGCGGGTTGGAAAGCACTATATGCCATGCAGAACAACAGCCGCAAGGCAGAGTTGTATGCCTGGGGCTACCAGTCACACTTGTTTCGGGCCTTGGTCGACCCGGTCCTTATGGGGCAGAAGTGTGGGGTCCGGTGATATCTCTCAACACCTGGAATGACCTCGAGCAAGTGCAGAAAGCCTTCTTGGCACGAGCCCTTGGGGTAAAGTCCACAGTTCCATACCAGATCCTACTCCAAGAGACAGGTTTTCTATCCCTTCAACGGGCTGCATTGGAACACCATATCATTTACTTCCAGAAGGTGGTCGCTATGGGTGATACACGTTTGCCCAACCTTGTTTTGGTCATGGCGATGGGTCCCCAACGCCTGAAAGCCTGCTTGAAGGACAAGCAAGCTCAGTGGTTCTCATGCTGGGGTGTACAAGCAAACAGATGCGTGCATGCAAGGACAAAGAAAGATCACAAGGCACTTAAGCTGTACCTAGATGCTACTTTTCTTCGCAAGCTCTGGGATGCAGATTCTCCGACGCACGTTAAGCTGGCACACTATCAGCAGCAAGTCAATCCTAGGCTCACGAGAGGCCCACACCAGTACTTGTACACCCAGTTGCCCATGAAGAAGTGCAGACTTATAGCTTCTATTCGCACGGGTGCACATCGCCTCCGCATTGAGACAGGACGTTGGGCTCGGGAAGCACGAGAGCAAAGGCTTTGCCAGTGTTGCCACCAGGGCGCCATTGAGGATGAAAGTCATGCCCTCCAGATTTGCCCAGCATTTTCCCATATCCGAGAGCGGTATGTTCGATTATTAGTGCCTGGCCAACTGTTGCATGAGCTATTGAATACGACGTCAGTGGGTTTGTTGGGGCATACCTCCAGGAGGTTATGGATGCACGGACTTAGTTGTGTCCTCCGGGACGGTATTGAACTATCCTACACAATTGTACAACGTGCCAGCATACTTATTACTGCTAAGGCTTTTCCCTCGAAAACCCTTCGGAGCGGGGGTTTTTTAATCCTGTCAGTAATACGCTTGCTGCCCTCTTTTTGTTTGGGTCCCATAGGCCAATCGGTCTCCGTGGACGCTAAAAAATCTATTCTATTCTATTCTTTAAAAAAAAAAAAAGTTGTTCCATATAAAGTGGAACTCAAAGATACATGTTTATAATTATCTAAAGTGCACTGTTCTAATCATCTTAAAGATATGAAGCATTGCACGATGGTTATTAGAGAACTCGAGAACAGATGCTAAGATCCTATTTTGGAGTAATTAAATGCATGTGTAGCAAACAGATCATGCACGAAAAAAGAGCCATTGCAACACATTTTCTCTAGAGCTTTAAAAGATTGGGATGCCTATTTGGATAACAGAAGAATTGATGCCTCAAGCAAAAATATGTTGCAAAACTATCAGTGACATAAGAAATCCTAAGTTTGCACCTATAAGCCTGAATCGTTGCTAAACTAAATGCCAAGAATATCTCTGTGCTAAAACAAATGCCAAATCAGTGTCCACAGTTTAAGAAGTTAAGTTTAAGGCAAATTTGTCAGGCAAATTTAAAATTCTTAGGCATCTACCAAAAAGCAAATCTACAGGCATCCGGAACAGCAAATTGCAGTATTACAGTGTGAAACAGGTGTGGAGCTTGTATCAAATGCATATGGGATGAAGTAATTTCCATCATAAGTACTCCTACAAACAAGCATAATTTCACACATCAACCCAAGAACTATGGTTAGGGAATGCAATCTTTAACATCAAAAGCATAATACACCGCATGGATGTGGATCCAAATGTAAAAATTGCGAAGTACCCTTTCTTGCTGGAATCTCTAGGGGATTGAGGTTGTGCTTTTTCTGGGTGCTCTAAGAAATGATGCACGACAATCTACTACACTGGAGGAAGTCTTAGCTATTCAGCTTGTGGAGATCAGGGTTGGCAAAGGCATATTTAGACAGGATGGTATGCACAAAAGTATTGACAATTCCTATTTCATTTAGTAGGTTCCAGCAAACTTATGTTGAATGTCTTCATAACAAAACTAGGGTTGAAAGAGCATGCACAGTGGCCTGGTTAAATGTTATGACAATGATGCCTGAACCTGGTGGTGTTGCACTTGTCTATGCATAGCACTAGCAGCAGATGACACAGGGGAATTAACATGGGTAGTGGTTCTGGAAAACTTGTCCTAATTTTCAACATGGGTACAGGATATTGTCATGTTGCCCTTATTGCCACAATTGGAGGGTTTTCACAGATTAGGGCTATCACAGGTGATGTAATAGATGGGGATGATTTGGTACAGAGTATTGTGAATTACTCAGAGGCCAATCTCAGTCCTTGTTTGCATAACCATCTCCATCTTACTCCCTCCCCTTTGGCTGGTGCATTAGGGTCTAGCATAGGGAGAGCACACATGCAAAAGAACAAGAGATGGCCCCAAGCAGAGGCCTCGAAGCTTCTGCAGATACCACAGTCCGTGCTACTGGCCTGCATAATTACAGTACATCAGTACCTATAAAATAATTTAAATAGTGTGGACGTAAGGAATGGCAATGTTCCCATTATAGCCGTAGATGAACGCGTCCTATCATGAATGCCTGTATGCCCATTTCCCCATCTATGATGCATCTAGACCAACCCCTTACATGATCCCTGCCAGATCGAACACTCATATGATCCCTGCTGGATCTACAATGAATTGCGCATCGTTGGAGTTGAAGTCGATCGCATCATGAATGGTTCGGCCTTGGCATTGCTGCATAAAGTCTGGGTAAGCCTTGTCCAAATTCGCTTTAAGAACCCAGGTCGCATCCACCATTGGTAAGTGTTTCCACATAGCCAAATACTGCAATATTTGAGTCCTGTGGGTCTGCTTATATGCACGATCAAGGAGAGACTCAGGAACAATCTCCAACTGATCTTCCGTCATCTCCAGAAATGTTGGCGTGTCGAGGATCTCTTCCAGATCGGGTGTATGCTTCTTGAGACGGCTCACGTGAAAGACTTTATGGACCTTCAAATGTGCGGGTAAGTTCAAGCGGAAGGCTTGGGAGCCTATCCTCTCAGTTATCTCAAGGGGTCCCACTCATCTAGGTGCCAACTTCTTGCAATTTCCAATTTTTAGCTTGGCCTGCTGGACCTTAATCTTTCGCCGTACCAATTTGCCAACTTGAAACTCTCATGGTGTACAATGCCTATCGGCAAGACTCTTTTGCCAACAGACTTAGGATCCCAGTCTGATATAATGGTACAAGGCATCCCATGAAGGCGGAATATCTCTCTTGTGAACAACAAGGCGGCGGTGTCCGTGGTTCGACATGGCAAAAAAATATGCCATTTTGGAAAGCTTGTCGACCATAATAATTAAAACATCGAAGCCCCATAGAGTGTGCGGAAGCCCCACGATGAAATCCATGGTAATAACTTCCCACTTTGCATTAGAAACATCTAGGGGTTGCAATTCTCCTGGATGTGCAATTGTTCTGCCTTTGTCTGTTGACATATCTGATACTTCTTAATATATGTCGCAACACGCCTCTTTATCCTTGGCCAAAAATAGCTGGAGTGGATCTTAAAATATATCTTCATAAATCCTGCATGCCCCGCTATAGGACTGTTATGTGTGTCGTGGAGAATGAGCTTGTAAAATCCTGATGTTTCCGGCACACATAACTTATTCTTACAATAAAGAAGGTTATCTTCATTCTTATAATGGCGAAAGCTTCCGTCTCCTTATCCGTTCTGGTCTCCTTGGATAGACTTTTCCATATTTCTTGAAGTTCAGGGTCTAGCAAAAGAGCCTTCTTTATCTGCTTACCAAACTCACTAGTGAGAGTGGAAATCGCATTACAATGTGTGCGAGTGATCAATGGGTGCCTAGAAAGAGCATCGGCAACAACGTTATGCTTGTACACAACTTCAAAATCATATTCCTCCAGGAATTTCATCCATCACCGCTGCCTAAGATTGATGTGGGGTTTTGTGAAGATATACTAGAGACTTTGGTGATCTATATCCAGCTGGAATCGTCTACCAAGCAAGTAATGTCTCCAAATACGTAAGGCATGCACAACCACAAGTAACTCCTGGTCATGCATGGGGTATCGCTGTTCTGCATCGTTCATCTTTCTAGAATCGTATGCTATTATCCTACCTTCTTGCATCAATAGGCCGCCCGTAGCAATTTTACAGGCGTCTGTAGCAACCCAGTTATCTTTTTGAGGATCCAGCAAGGTGAGAACTGAAGCGGTTGTTAAAGTGCCCTTCAATGACTGAAATCCAGCTTTCTCCTTCCAATGTGCCATCCAATCCTTGACCTTCTCATGCTTTGTAAGGTCTGTAAGAGGCGCTGCAAGCTTGGCGAAGTCCTTAATAAATTTTCGGTAATAGCCCGTCAAACCTAGAAAACTGAGGACCTCCGACACATTCGTTGGAATAGGCCATTCTTTTACTGCCTCAATCTGGA
The DNA here is from genome assembly GCA_021234155.1 of Isoetes taiwanensis. NCBI lineage: Eukaryota > Viridiplantae > Streptophyta > Lycopodiopsida > Isoetales > Isoetaceae > Isoetes > Isoetes taiwanensis. Next base: position 279,892 of record JAJEKV010000314.1, on the reverse strand, counting down.
TCCCTTGATATGCCATCAGCAGAAAAAATGTGTCCTAAATAATCCACTTTGGTAGTTGCAAACTTGCATTTAGAGAACTTAGCATAAATTTGATGGCGTCTCAATTTCTGTAGGGCCGTGGTCCTTCAGGTTTTGCTATAGATAAGGATATCATCGAAGAAAATGATGACAAAATCATGTAGATATTCATGAAAGACATCGTTCATCAACCTCATGAACGTAGCGGGGGCGTTGGTTAGCCCAAAGGGCATAACGGTAAAGTCATCGTGCCCATAGCATGTCCGAAAGGCGGACTTATAGATGTCATCCTCTTTAATCTTGATCTGGTGATATCCTGAATGAAGGTCAATCTTCGTGAAGTACCTTGCCCCTTGCAATTGATCCATCGGATAATTGGCACACGGTAAGGTATACCGATTCTTAATTGTATTCTTATTCAATTGCATGTAATCAATGCACATGCACAAGGTACAATCCTTTTTCTTCACAAATAGAATAGAGGCACCAAAGGGTGATACACTTGGCCATATGAACCCCAACTTAAGAAGGTCTTGCAGCTGCTTCTTAAGCTCTGCTAAGTCGGGTGTGCTCATACGATATGGGGCCTTACTGGTAGGCTTAGTACCGGGTTCCAGTGCAATTTCGCATTCCACGCCTCTGAAAGGTGGTAATTTTGAATCTCATCCAGAAAAAGGTCGTGGAATTCCCGAAGTAAGGCAGCAATTGCTTTGGGCAAGCTTCCAATGATCTCTTCTTGTTTAGAAATGGCCTCCATTGTCGCAACTTTAATAATGCAAACAATCTGATACCTCCTAACGGCTTTATTCAACTGACACAATGAAATACATGCAGAATTGGAACAACTAGTTTATCTGAAACATGTCTACTACTACTGAGCTTTTTAGGTCTCTACCCGCCTTTAATCCCAAGCATCCAGAAGGAACAGAGAGAGAACATAATGATAAATAAAACATCCATCATCATCTTAGTAGCACATAAAAGAGAATTTAACCATCCATTTAGTCATACAAGGGTTAAGCTGAAATCTAAAGACTAACCGGTCTCTTGGCTAGAGCCATTATCTCGAAAGGCTTTCATGCAGTGGCAAGTAGCTCCTCCCTTATCCAACTCTTCCCAAATCGATTTGGGGCAAAATTGGGGTGTAGGGCTCCACTTGCCCCATAATTTTAGCAAGTCTCCACTGGCCAATCGAATTGGGCCAGGTGGCGCTCCCTAATTGCTTACATTTACTATTTATTAACATTATTTACTAATTAATAACATTATTTACTAATTAATAACATTAGTTATTAATTAGTCTAATTAGCTTAATTAACTTATTAACAATTTAGCATAGTTAACAAAAGCCTTTTTAGGTTAGCTCAAGTTATCCCTTAATGACCCATAAGGCCTAATTGTACTCTAGTGACGTGTCATAGTATTTATATGTATATCGTATAATTATATGGAACATCACATTTGAAGAGATTAACAAGTCTGTATTTAAAAGGTGCAAGATTTAATGCTTCAGTGTCTCACAGATGCAAAGGTTGAGCCAAATTACATCAGTGATGTTATTGATGTAGGAGGATGCTCTTAAGTTCCTAAGATAGAAGCAAGTTTGCAGAGCAGGTTTGGGAGCAAGGAGCTCTACAAGGACATTAATGTGTTTGAGTAGAAGGAGTAATTACTTTTGGTGTTGGAAACCTAAAGCTTTTGACAATTCAGTCAATGTCAGTATGTTTGGGAATCAAGCTTCCTGGTGGGGATTTTTCTTACTATTTTTAACAGAAATGCTACTATACCAGCTAGGAACGATGTGAACCACCTCGCATGACAATCAAACGAGTCCCTGATAATTCTATGAACGCCAGGGAAAAAGGGCAGTTGAAAATCACCTGCTGGGTTTTTTCAAGCTTTCTGGCATTCCTTCAAAAAATATGTTCATCTATTTGGTATTTGCATGGATGTAGATGTCTTTAACGTCTAAAGAGTTGTGGGTGGTGTTGCCATGCCAAATTCTCCAGTTCCTGCAATTTTGCTGAGATAAGTTTGAATGCCTACTATTGATGACAGACATGGATGGTGTATTGACGCGATTGCAAAGGAGCATGGATACCTCCAGACAAAGCTGACACGGTTTCTACTAAAAAAGACTACAAATATTAACTTGCTTGAAATAGTTTCTACCACGATGCTAGTACAAATCTATGGCAACAACCAAATGACAAACATACGCACAAAGTTTCAAGGATTTTGATAAAGCGACAGATTTTCAGCTTCCTTAAGCTTCAAGAAAGGCAAAGCACAAATGATCTTCCAGCATTGTTTCAAGGATGAAGGGAGATGAAACAAAACTAACCTAGAAAATCCATTCTGCCACATCTAATATATGTTGAAAGACGGCTTTCAGAGAAAACATGGGGCCCTGTTCCATCGTGCAAGGGTTCCAAACCACCTGTTACAGGGCCAAATCGAGTAAGGAAGGCCAACGTAAGACGTCTAGCCCCATTACACAATGCCGGCTAAAGGTTCCAGCCATAGCGATTTGTAAATATTTTGAATCTGATGGAGGAGAAAGTCAGAAAGGGAAGGCAAAAAAGCAAGGGTAAGAGGAAAACAAGATGGAGGGAGCCATCTTAACTTCGAGCAATTGTGTTCGACCTCCATTTCTATGTGTGTTTGCTGCCATCTGACCTCCATTTCTGCGCGATTGCGAGCCTAGGATACATGCTCGGGTTACGGCTCCGCCTATCTCCCTTCATTTTTTTTTTTTTTGGGATTTTTGAATTCCTCAGCCCTTGATTTCTAAAACTTAGGATCTAATTGTGCAAGTTAATGTCACGTCAGTGTTTCCTGAGTTGGAGGTGCTATGTGGATAGGCTAGAATTGCAAGAAAAGTTGTAGGCTTGGTTGGGCTAGTGTGCTAAAAAAAAGGAGAGAGAGAGAGAGAGAGAGAGAGAGAGAGAGAGAGAGAGAGAGAGAGAGAGAGAGAGAGAGAGAGAGAGAGAGAGAGAGAGTTTATTATGTCTATGGGAGGCCTCAAAGGCCTATTAGACAAAACCACTTAAACATCTTCATAAAATAATAGATGAGTTTCCAAATCCTCATCTAGCTCATCACTCTCACTCAAACTATCTCAATTATCAACATTAACAAAGATTATTGAGAACTTAAACAAGTATCCCTATGTTGGAGAAGTTCAATCAAATATTTTCCCAACATATCACTATTAAGTGTAAAAAGAGTGGGTAGATCGTTATAATGAATACCGTGTTTATCTCGAATTGCTTCATAGGCCCTACATCGAAGCAATGTATGATCTTCATCCTCCACCTGGTTTGAGTCACATACCTTGCAGTATCTTTGATCTCGTGGTATGATATGCCCCCATCTCCCCACTTCTACTCCCAAATGGTGGGAGCTAAGACGGATCCTGCAGATAGAATGTCTCTTTTGTATTGAAATATTTTCCTGTAAGTGTGTAGATGGCGTCAAATTCGGATTTATGCTTTGCTTGTATAAGATCATCTTAGTTTTGGGCTGTCTCCACATCTTCATAAGTATCTTCTTAGAGATCCATTGAGTCAACTAAGATCACTTCTTCCCGTTGGATATCCCATTTTTGGAGCCATTTTATTACATCATGTAATAATCCTTTCTCTTTACTTGATATCAAAGCTTTGTGAGCAAGCCGAGATTCATCCAATGCCAACACCTTTTTGAGGTACATAATACACCTCAAAATAGCTTCTCCCTCAAGTGGCATTAGCCCACTTTCCGTCAACATCATAGGGTAAGGTGTTTGAGCTTTCACTCCCAACTCAAGCCTTAAGAACTTCTTCAAGACTTGTTCTATATCATCCCATAGACATTCTTGAATGCTTGGCCCCCAAATTTCAGATCCATATAGGATTACACTTTGCACAAGTGAGTACATCTGACTTTACTTTAAGGTTCCAAGACCATAAATGAGACCTCCTACACATGCTATGCAACGCATATAAGGCTCTTTGCCCTCCATCAACTCGTTGTGAAATACACATATTCCATCTATGATTCCTGCTGAAAATAAGGCCCAAGTATTTATAAGAATCACATATACTCACAAGACTCCCTTTATATCTGAAAATAGGTTCCTGTTTGAGAGCACCAACCGTCATAACACTTGTCTTGTCTAAGTTCACTTGCATGCCTGTTTGATCACAAAATGCAGCCAATCCATCTAGGTGTTTTTGCATGTGTTCTTTTGATCTTGCAAATATAACAACATCATCGGCATACATCAATAACTGTACAATGTAGCCATGTACTTCAGTACCTCCTGGGCAATTATTATGTAGCCAAGCCTCTAGACCATCAATGAACAAGCCAAATAAGGTGGGAGACATCGGGCAACCCTGTTTCACTCACATGGGCTGAAACATCAAATGAAAAAGGTTGTGATAATTCTACAAGCACCTTCTCATAGAGCACCTGTACTGCAGTTCTAAGCTCAAGTGGCACATTAAGCATTTCTAGTCTTTCCCATAATTGCACACGTGGAACCTTATCAAAGGCCTTTTTAAAGTCAACGAATGCCACATACACTGGTTTTTTTGTTCCTTTAACATTATCAAAGACCGTTTTCAACACCAACAAGTGGTCCAATGTGGATCTGCCCGGCCTAAAACCAGCTTGCGTTACTGCCCTTTTTTGATTGACTTCTGCCCATAAGCTCAATTTTTTCTCCAAAATAGATGCAAAAAGTTTTGAGAACAAATTACTTACCAGAATTGTTCTATAGTTACTTGCATCTTGTCTAGATCCCCCTTTGAATATCGGCACCACAATCTCCTGCACCAATCAAACGGGAAGCCTTGTGCCAATGCAAGGTTAAACATGCCGCAAGTAATGATAGGAACAACACTTGGACCTGCCCATTTTAGATGTTCAGCACTAAGAGAATTCAGATCTGGTTCTTTACCATTTGATAACGATGTAATGCCATCCTTTACCTCCTCCTCTTTAATTACCAATGTCGATCTCACAATGTTTGTGTTGGTTGTTGCATTATGGTAGAGAGCCATTACATATTGCCATAGCTCCTCTGCTTCAAGTGGAATATCATTGCTTTTAGTCTTCTTAAGGCCATTCCAGAAAAGTTTAGGCTCGTCTAGATATCTTTGACACAAAATCTGCTGCCTTTGCTTGATATATTGCCTTTTCTTACACCTTATAACACGCTTATAGCGCTGTTTATAGTGCATTTTAAGATGCTGATCACATGTTTTTAGCATCTCGGCATTCTCGGTCGAACCATGCTCTACATGGTAGGCCTCTGCGTGCTCTTTGAGAGATAAAGATCTCCTGTGCTGCATCCTCTAAAAGCTTTACTAGTTGGCTGTTCATGGCATTTAGACCCCCTTCCCATTGTAAATTGGCTGCCTTGTCTTCAACACAAGAGCGGTACTGATTATGGAGATGAGGCTTCAGAAAATATTTCTTTTGCTTATATTGATCTTTGATAACAGGTCGGTCAACCTTTAGAGAGAAATGCAATGGGTTATGGTCTGATTCAAGTTCTTCATCCCCTACTGTAAAATCGATGACGTCACACAATGATTCTTCTGCCATAACTAAATAATCTACAGTACTCCTTGCTCGACAAGTGTTATTCATGGAATGAGGAAATCTGTCCAGCCCATTACATATTATCAAATTTCTTGTTTGCCCATAAAGTTTGAGAAACTACGCCCACTTTTTAGTGACAGTTAGATCCTTTGACCGTCTTCTCCTTCCCGAGATTTGCATATCATGATCGTCCATCTCTTCCAGCCACAATGGGTCCTTATCCCCTGTGAGTGAAGCAGTCTGTAGAGTGCCAATCCTACTATTAAAATCACCCGCCAATATTATCTTGCCTCGTGCTTGGAAATCCATGATGTCCTGTTCCAAAGCAAAGAACAAGTCATCCTGAGATGCATCAGTTACTGAATATGTTTTTGTGTGCTTGGGAGCAAAATAACATACTGCCATGAAATACGGGATATGTGATCCTTTTATTTCCAGTCAAATGTACTGTTGGTTCTTATCCTTTCTAATACCTGTGATTAAATCTTTGCATGCTGGTCTAACAAAGCAAGCTAGGCCACCATTGCCAGTATCTGTGTCTCTGAATCTTATATTTTTCACTGAATATATCATCGAGAGAGAGAGAAGAAGAAGAGAGAGAGGGAGGGAGGGAGGGAGGGAGAGAGAGAGAGGCCTATTATGTCCGTGGTCTAGTGGTCAAGCTACTAGTTATTGGGAACCCCCACCAAGGCTCAAAACCATTGCCTGTCATTAGATGCAAGGAGGGAGGAAAAAAGGGATGGAGGGGACAAAAAAGCAAGAGTGGAGATAGAAATACCTTATCTCGTTGTTAGCTTAGTGGTCAGACCATTGGTTTCGGATAGTACCCACTTAGGCTCAAACCCTAGTGGGCATCCCATGGTCATCAACCATAACACCTCTCTATCCTAAGGGGAAGAGAACGCAAGGCAATAATGCGGGTTTACCCCACGTTGAAATTGATCTAGAAGCATTAAGAAAGAGAAACTTTTTGTAGTATAAATAGGAATCCTATAGTTGTCAACAACACCACCTCTTTTATCCTAAAGGCAAGAGAACGCAAGGCAATAATGATGGTCCAAACCCCAAGAAGCATTGTCGAATAAAAGGACATGGCAATAAATTTATTGTAGTACAAAAAATTTTGAAGGTTTCGAAAGGGAGATTACAAGAGACTCTCTTATGAGTCACTTCCCAAAGATTGCTCATACCTTTGATAAGAAAGTAATAGATCGCTAAATCAGTATACTATTCATTTATTGCACATTCTTATACCCCAATATATGTATGTTGTTTGGGCTGACATGTAGAAGGGCAACAATTGATCAAACCAGATAAGTCGGCCTCTAGAAACTCATTGACCCTGCCTCCCCCAACAACTTGTGCCATTGGCTTCAGAGTGCTTCCATTAGCATCAACCGTATCCCTTCAGAGTGCTCCCATATGGCATCAAGGTGCATGCAATATGCTCCAAGAAAGGATATCATGCAACTCTAGTCCATGAGATACACACAACAATAACATTGCTAAATACATCACCCCATTCAAAGCCTAGAACTTAATAAGGAAATAATCCTATATGACAGAAAATAAGGCCTAGATAGAAATGGTTACTGTGTTTTATATAATACTCGTTTTCATAAATCTAATATAATAGAAACCAAGCCCATCGTTCCTGGGCTATTTTTATGCATTGGACAATGTTTCTGCTTCCCTCACTCTTTCCCTCTTCCTTTTCTCCTTCTCTTTTCCATTTTTCCTTCTCTATTTTCTTATACTTTTTTTCCTTCCCTTTTCCCTTTCTGCCTTTTTTTTCTTGTTTGCTTTATCTATTTGTTTTTCCATGTCCTTTTTCCCTTCTCTTCTCTCCACCATCTTCCTCTTTATCCCTTCCCTTTCCCTCCTTTCCCATGCTTTCAATCTTACACTTTTCCTATATCATTTTCCTCTTTCCTCACCCTGTCATACCCATTTTCTCTTTTCTTTTTCTCTTTCCCTCTCCTTTTTTCCATGCCATTTTTCGCTTCCCTTTTCTATTTTCCTCTTCCCTTTTTCTTGTGCCTTTTTGTACTTCACTTGTTCCTTTTCGTCCTCCCTTTTCCTTTTCCCTTCCCTCTTAAAAGATCAAAGCATTTTTCCCTTCCCTCCTAAAAGATCAAAGCATGACAAATCATCGGGGGGAAGTCTTGTGATAAATCTCGGCCTTCGAATGCAATTAGGGTTTGATACAACACACTAAAACATTATAATATAAAGATGCTTCACATTGTAAAAGTATATACATGAAAAACGCCGCCTTTTATAGAGCTCAATGGGCATGCATGCGTTGACATGGTGCAATGTAGATAGGCATTGCTCAAGCAGTTGGAAGACCATCTCATGTTGTCATGAACATGATCACATTCTATTCTATTCCCAAACACCGAGATCTCTTTTACTTATTCTTTCTTTTTTTAAGGTGAGATTCGACTAGGACTTTAAAATGTTTAAGATATAATTTTGCCATGTCAAAAAGTCGTCGTTGTGATTTATTCCACTTGAGCCCTTGTGGCTTGCCATGAGTTTTTAAAGGACAGTTGGAAGAAAATATCTATATGTTGCCACATGGATCTCTATTTTGTTTTTTTTTCTATTTTTTCTTTCTTGATTTTAATTCCCAAATGTTTCAATATGTGGAATCACCCCGTAGAAATTTTTTAAATTAAGGAACTTTAATTCTTTAAAGAACGTTCACCATAATTTTAAGAGATATGTTTCTATTATTCAAAAAGCTTCATTAGTTTGATGCAATCCTTAAAAAAGCAAGGATGCATAAAACTGAATTATTATTTATTAGTAATAGCAGTAGTCAAGGAACTTGACAATGGGCTTGATGGCATCTGAACATCTTCAGCCATCCTACTCTTGCCAAACGTCCCTACCATGCTTTTTGTAGGTGTTGCCAAGAATGCTTTAGGGTCTGCAAAAGACAACTGAGGCTTGGGCAAGCTTGCTCTTTTTGCATCCCCTGGAGCTATCGCTTGCTTATTACAATCTTCTGACTTAAGGGCAGAAAACCCATCTGACATAAACGATGGGTCAGATTGTGGAGTAGTGTGATTTACAGAAGAGTGAACATAAGAGGCATAAGATGGCTTATTAACTTGTCTCTGGGAAGAAAGAGGTGAGGTACTACTTCGAGGTGAGTTGCAAGCAGATGACTTATTAAACCCAAATGACCTGCTGGTATTAAGGCTTGAAAGGGTGCTTGTAAGGCTGCCATTTGAGCTTGATTGGCTGGAACCTGCATACTGTGAGGTTAAGCTTCGAAAGCTTGGTGATGGCAAGCTTGTACCAGCAGGGGAAGGTCTTTCAAAAGATGATGAATATGCAGATTTAAAGTTGCATCTTGAGACTCCAACAATCCCAAACTTCCCAAGTTGGGCATTTGTCAACTGCTCATTTAACCACCTGCAATGTATTTATAGAGTAACTAAGCAACATAAATATCTTCTCATGCCAAGTAGAACTGAGGATGAAAATTAGAATTTACTGAATCATTTGTTGATTGGACTTCAGAAGGTCCTCGGCTTCCTGCAACTTCCTTTCCAGATCTTCTTCCTGTGTTCATATTGACAACACTATTGTAGCCATTTTTCTTCGGTGTTTTTTAGTATTGGAAAAAAATCAGCATAATTACCTTTTTCTTTAAAGTTTCATTATCTGCCTTTAGTTCAACAATTTCTCGTTTCATGGCGTTGTTATCAACTATTCCCTTGTCGATAATTGCTTGACGTGTAGCAAGAAGAGCATCCTGCTGGGAGAGAAGTTGTGCCTTTGATTTCATCTTTGCTTTTGTTGCCCGCAATTCAGTCTAGTATAACATATGATATAGTTAGAATCACTGAAGAAGCAAGACATTCAGAGCAGTAGTTCACCTGCAACTTCTCAATCAGCTGGTTGCATTTGTCATGTTCTGCAGCAGTAGCAGTAGCTTTCTCTTCGGCACACCGTGCAGCTGATTGAGCTTCTTTCAAGGACTCCTCGAGACTAGTCCTGCAATTTCAATCAGAACACAAATGTCACAGAGCGATTAGAACTGCAATGAATAAGTGTAGGCTCCAATGGTACCGTTGAGATGTTTCAGACTCCAGCTGCTTAGATATGCTCCTGATTCTCTCACTTTTATCCTGAACCTGGAGAACCCAATATAAAAATCAGAACACACAAGGCACAAGTGGCTTACTAACCAAGAGAACTTGCTCTTACTTCTTGCTCCAATGAAGTGAGCTTAATAGTCTGTTGTTGAAGCTGCTTAAAAACCTCATTTTTCTCAATATTTAGGCTGTCCCTCTTCGCACGGATAGTTTCACATTCCTGGTAAAAATACGTTTAGATCAGAAGTCAATGTTCCAAGCAAGCTCTTAAACCCAACAATGCAGAACAGTCACCAGTTGCAATCCTTCCAAATCTTTTGTGGTTCCCTCCAACTTTATTTTGAGTTCAGAAACTTGCATTTCTAGTGAGTGTTTGGTGCCTCTCAACAGGTTAATCTGCACGAGCAGCATCAAAATGTAACCGTTATTACAAAGGTGACTACAAATTGCATCAAGTTTCTGACTTTTCACAAGTTGCAACAGATTATAGTAGGCAGAGACCTTATTCACAACTTTCATCGTCTTAATTTTTACCTCTTTATCAGTCTCTGCAACTTGACTCTGAAACCGGTATTCTAGCTTGGCATTTTCTTGTTCCAACTTCGTTTTCATTGCACTGTACTCTTGAATTGCCTGCAGAATACAGGACTGAAAAATGAAAAACATGAATCTAGATTGCCAAAGTCATAATCTGCCTTTTGTTGTTGCCTTAATATTCCGCAACTACGAACCTTTTCTTTCTCATTAGCCATCTCCAAAATGTGCTGAGATTTCATTTCCGATATTTTATAACGTTGTGCCTCCTCAGCATCGGCAAGATCACTGCAAAATGACTAGTGGATTAAAATTCATTTAGCCAGAATCTTGTCACATTTCAGTCACCTTTTCAATTTATTGACATCTGCCAATGATCTTTCTAGTGACTCTAATGTCCTCCGCAGCTTCTCATGCATGTCGCAGTTCGCATGCTGCGGGAAAACTGGGTCAAATGTATCGCCAAACGGGCACCAAATTGAGGAAAGTCTACCTTGTATTCGGCTAGTCTTCCAGCAAGATAGGTTTTGATGGTAGAATCGTTCCCTTGCCGGAAGCAAAGAGAGAGATGGCTGAGGTGTTTAAATTGATTTGTTTCGACCACACTGAAGGTGGAATCACCAGTCCTTACATTAAGAACAGCCAAGAACCTAACAAGTAAACGAGGAACAACTTAAAATACGCTTATGCACATCCAAGTTATGCACAATTTTACAACAAAATTGCAAGGCAGATTACTAAAGAATGAACTGACCTAGGTGCATCATTGCTTCCAGATCTTATACAATATTCCAGCAATTCGATAAATTTGTGCGGAAATGTTGAAAAATCGACGAGAATGCATTGCTCTACTTTAAGGCTTTGGAAATCATCCTCATTTGCCTCCAATGAGTACAGGAAAAAGGGATCCAATTCATCCGTAATTTGAACCTGCAAAACCTGGAATACAACAGCTCCTATCTTGAGCATTTCAATCCCCAGAAGGAAGAAAAGCCCTAAATTAACCACAAGAGAAAAACCTTGGTGCTACGTTGGTGTTTGCTCAAGCCCATCATAATCCGAATAGTAAGTGCAGACTGCCGATCTTCGCAGGCGGACTTAACACGCACAGGAATCGCTTTTTCAAACAGCACGGAGCTACTCTCCATGCTGCAAAAAAGAAATCTTGAAAGGCTTTGCCTTCGCCGGATTGGATTACATGTTGAAGAAGCATGTATTATCATTTCGAAGCAGTTTTGAAGATCATCTCGTCCTCTGCCGGAACTGGGCTTTTTACGAAGAAGAAAAAAGGGGAAGAAGTGCGGGCCAAGAATAAACATGGACCAAGATCTGACGAGAGCGGCAAATCATACAAGCTTTGTTAGTTGGTAATAGGTTGGCTGATCACGGCTCTAGTTTAAACCCTGAATATTGAAAAAATGATTTTTTCACGCAATGATTTTCGCAATGGATTATTCCTTGTGCATATTCTAAGCATATTTAACGATGGCTACAATTACCAGTGGAAATTGGAAAATATTTTTGTATTTTCCTGCCTAAGGTTTAAAGTTTTTGGCTTTTTAGCGAGACTATCATCTAAAACTCATTCGTCCTAATAATGCCCGCATTAAGAGACATTATCTTTTACCTGATTTTCTAGAGTTTAACAATAATGATTTCAGCTCGGTTGCTACAGTTTGCATCTCCAACGAAGATAACTCTACTAGTATTTGGATATCCTAGCAAAAATAACCAAGTCAGTTATATTGTCACGAAGAGAAGGAAGACCTCTTCGACAAGTTCGTCTAGTAAGCATGACACCACAGTTTCATTGCAATAGTCTTGACATTATCGAGGGGCATGTTACTCTTGACTCATAGGGCTTTTTTGCCTTCGATCTTAACTTCCTTCCAACTTATTGTTTTGCATCTGGTATATGTTTAAGCTTAGGTAAAATTCTTTTGTCCTATGTGTGTTGTTGTGAGAATTCTTTCTCTTGAACAATCATGGTAAGGTGCACCCAAATATTTCAGCCTTAATGCTCTAAATTAATGTGTTCAAAAAAGCTAAGTCCATCTCAAAGGAGCATCTATATCTTAAGCTCACGTAAATCCTTTTTCTTCCTTTTGCATGTTGACAATTCTTTTGTTCAAAGTCAACGTGTTTAAGAAAAGCTACCATCTCGAAGTATCATGCATCTGTGATTTGCCTTGTAGTGTTCATTGCAGTAGACGGCCATCTCTTGTGAGATTCCTTCTGACATTCCACACAAAATTAGAGTTTGTCTCTTTATCTATTGCAGTTTTTGAGTGATTGCATTTGCTAAAGAGTGACCATGGTCTTAGTAGTTGCAATATTCTTGATTCTTCATTGCATGTCAGTTATCCTCTATAGCTCATCTTTAAGAATTGTATAAAAAAAAGCTTCGCGAAGTCCACAAAGCAATGCATTTATTACGATTATCCTCTATCAAAGGATGCAATATAAAAATGTGATCAATAGGTGAATGCTGAGGTCTAAATCCCGCCTGACCAATAGCACAACCCCTAGCTCAAGTCATCAACTTCGTTGTCTAGAATTCATGCAAGCAACGCCACAAATAAGAGGCGAACCATAATTGTGCAATAATTACCAGCTCTCCATTCTAGTTATTGTCTATTGTGCAAGAAATCCTTCTTAGAGGCGCATTATTAGCTGGAACTGGCTGCTATCACAGCAAGTTTTACATAGTTTAAAAACAAAGCATATTCACCTAAAGCCAGATGCTATTGGATTAGGTGTTATAATAGAGCTATTATTTGGATTATAAAATAAGAACTGATATTAACGTCCATGGAGGACTGAGCAGGCCATGGGACAAAAATTATGTTTTTACATATCCCAGTGAAATTGTCTTTTATATGCCCACTCTTTTATCTATATTTTACAAGAGCTCCTTCACATATGCACTCACTCCACAAATTGTTGAAGGACAGCCAAAGAAAAGAGGCAAGGTTGAGCTCCAACCCAAATGAGAAAACTGCACCCTAAGATTACTGTATTTTAGGCAGCGAAAGATCACATGTACTTCGTCTTCTATTTCTTGTAAGTCACAAGTGCATAGTCGCTCTTTCCTTAGAATGTCGTGACATCTACCTTTCTCAATTAACAATCGATGTGAGCTATACGAACCCTTGCAATAGCTCGGGCCATGCTTGTAGACAATTTTAGGTGGCTCAAATACGATTGTGTTTTGTGTTCTCTGGTAGAGTTGGTGTCTGTGATGTAATATGTAACTTTATTTTTGTTGCCTAGCATAACAAACCTTTGGAAAGCCTATTGTCGGTACTGTTTATGGTGGTCCCTGCTAGTGAAGCCAAGTTTACAAAGCCATGCATTTAGCTCCTTAAACCAGTTTTTATCTCCCTTATCGCTCAGATGAATAGAGCTTTTAATCCTGAATGTACTAAGGTGGTTTTATCAGGTAGTTTTTGTACAAGAAATCCAATGTTATGTGCATTGCCAAGACTTCTAAGGGGCAGCAGCCTCTTTCAAAGAGCATAACCTCATAAGATGTATAGCGTTTAATGCCAAAAGACATATGCATGAATGCTTTTTATATGCTTTCTAGTTCTTGCCACTTGGATTTAGCAAGGGACATCTTCAAATTTCACATGTATATATTACTAAAGTGACCCGGGGCTGTTAGTCCCCACCCAAAGGCACATGACTATTTCTAAGGTACACAAAGGAGTCTAAAGGCAAGGGCCAAATGTCTACGCCAGGAGCCAAGACCATGTCAACTAAGAAGAAGAGACCAACGGAGTCCATGGCATAAAGAACCCACGGCGCGTCAGTCTTAAGTGCCACGAATCACGGCAATTATGATTTCAGATATTATGGCAGAGTTAATCGCGCGGTCATCAGAGAATTTGAGGATTATGTAATCGAAGATCTGAGACGGCAATTTTTTTGCTATTTTGGGCCTGAGGCCATTGTACTATATATATCAGAAGCTTAGAATTAGAAGTTTAGACAAGTCTTGGCATTTTTGTTGTCTCACCCCCATTGTTTGGAGATCTCATGTATTCTCAGTGATCTTTCAAACGTCTTGACTTATTTGTTATTCTATTTCCTCCTTTTCTTCATTTTTTTTCTGGCTTTTTATTGTTGCAAACGCGGTTACAAAATCCCGCGTGACACTCTCTTATTGAGGATTTGCTTATTTGGCACCAAGGTCCTCATGAAGGATCGTCTTGCAGGCTCCTCCAAATCTGGACCTTAAACACTGTTGCCAATTGCTGTGTCTCGGTTCCTTTTCCTAAGATGTCTTTTCAGACCTTTACTCAAGAAGGGCTTCTCGGCAAAAGTTCCTCGCTTGGCCAGACAGCAACGTCGGGATGCTCTTTATGACTCCTATTATGGAGATTATGATATTGAAGCTGGTTGCCCACGTTCACGCGCTCATTCTGCACTACCCACACCCCGGATTTTTTCACGTCCAGGATCCCCTATGCATTATCGATATCGTTCCCAACCACAGTTGCCTCATCAAAACCCCCGTTCAACAGACTCCACCATATTTTCAAACTCCTGAAAGCACTTATGTCCATATTCCGCCTATGCTGGCCCATGTCCCTTCGTGACCCTCTTCACTGCAACAGGACCTAGGCTACTACCAGGTCTCTTTTGATCCCACCTATGTCAATGAGTTGTTGTCTTCGTCCTCATTTCAACCCCCCTGTTAATATTTACAACATTGGTGACCTCACGCTTGATCCTGACAGATGTCATATTGCTCCCCTTCACGACAGCAAGCTTTCCAAGCTTCTCTGGGATGCCACCTACAGCAGGACTTCACGGTAGGCCTCTCTTGTCCTCAGGCAACTCTGCATCCTCAAGTCCCAATACCTCGGCCTCCACATATGTATCTCCTCCGGTTGTTACTTGATCTCTCTTTCAGCCCTAAATTTGAAACTCCCCTACCGATCTTTGAAATGCTAAGGGCAAGCCCATCAAGCCCATATGGAAGAATTTGAGGCTCTCCTAGTTTTGAATAATGATTCCCAACTGCAGATCAAGTTCCGTATTTTTTCCACCACGCTGCATGGAGCACCCACCAATGGCTCATGGCCAATAAAAGGCATTGGAAACAAAGCTAGCGGAATATGAAAGCAACCTTCTGGCTCACTATGGTTCTTTGGATGATGATCAACAAGCTAAATATCATTGCCTATATCATTTCAATGCGGGGGCACCGCCGTCGCATGCCCGTCTTGTATTCCATAAGGTCTCGTTGAAAATCCATCAAAAGTCATTATATTGTGTAGGATTGTACGAAGTTATAGCAAAAAGAAGAAAGAAACATCGGATATAAGCACATAACATACTTGAAAACCAAGTTGTTGCGAGGTGGAAATGAATCTCTCTAATACAACTTTGACAAATGAAGCACACCTATTCATATTGCTCCCCTTCACGACAGCAAGCTTTCCAAGCTTCTCTGGGATGCCACCTACAGTAGTCACGGTAGGCCTCTCTTGTCCTCAGGCAACTCTGCATCCTCAAGTCCCAATACCTCAGCCTCCGTATGTATCTCCTCCGGTTGTTACTTCAGTCTCTCTTTCAGCCCTAAATTTGAAACTCCCCTACCCGATCTTTGGAAATGCTTAGGGCAAGCCCATCAAGCCCATATGGAAGAATTTGAGGCTCTCATAGTTTTGAATAATGATTTCCAACTGCAGATCAAGTTCCATATTTTTTCCACCATGCTGCATGGAGCACCCACCAATGGCTCGTGGCCAATAAAAGGCATTGGAAACAAAGCTAGCAGAATATGAAAGCAGCCTTCCTGGCTCACTATGGTTCTTTGGTGTGACGTTCCACATATTTATACGCATTTTTAAGTATAAATACGTGACACGTCACTATGAATAATTAATGGCACATTAATTATTCATAAGCTAAGGTTAGCTATGTTAATAATTAAATTATAAAGGTGGAAACCTAACCTTAAACCCTAATTCGAATTTAGGGCTTAATCTAATATTAAAAGGGCCTAAAATACCAAATTAGTTAATATTAGCCAACCCGGAAAGTGCCACACGCCCAAATCGATTGGGCAAGGGAGAGTTACTAACTTGGGACCCAAATTGGGGTTTTGCATCCCCATTTGCCCCAATTCGAATTAGGAGCAAGTGGAGATGGAGGAGGAGGCAGCAGACGGGCACCCTTCACCGTCGACCAAGAGGAGCCGGCCCACCTTTGAGGAGCCGGCGCCACCTTTGCCAAGCACGCACTGTGTAAGAAGCTGAGCACCAAATCCAAGGAAGATGGAAGCACCAAATGACAACAGTCCAAAGGGAACTTCGGGTGGGTGGCTAGTATAGCTTGGGAATTCTAGGGTAGCGCCCTGTTGGGCACTTGTAGTGTGTATTTCTTCTGTTCTCTCTACGTGTTTTACTTGTAGGAACTAACCCTTGATCGCAAAGGTGAGTTCTCTTTATTTCCGATTACGGTCTTGCTCTTAAAGGATGGATTGATAGTTCTTTTTGCATAGTATTACTCTTGAAATGGGGAATTACGGGGGTAGAGACCTCTGAGCCCATGTATTGTAGTATGCTCCTAGATAGAGCCCCCTAGATTATCCCATTAGTTCGCGGCCCCGTGCACAAGAGCCCACCGGGTCATAGATGCTATGGTACCGGCTTAGCACCGGACAAAGGAACACAACGCAGGTGAAGTGGAGGTGGGGTCTTGCACGTACGAACATAAAAGGCTCCCGGGACTCCTATAGCGAAAGCTAGACCCGATAGCCTGTCCGAGGGCCGGGGTATGGGTCCCCACCTGGTGGGAAGGTGTGACCCGTATGGGGCACCTTGCACTTTTGAGTAGATTTAGGGTGAGTAAGTGCGGATACGGATCACGGGTCGTGATGTGCGGCACGTATTCTCTAGCTCGCCCATGGAGCCACTGTGATTCTGGAAGGGGACGCTTCCCTGACCTGCCTCATCGGACCGGGGCTTCATGAACCCTGGAGTAGGCTCAGCAGGGTGATGCCTCGAGCCCGCGCGTCCGGGAAGGCTATAGCGGCGCCATAGCGTGGAATTGACCCATCCGCAAAGTGTGCAATGGAGGGGCGGATGGAGTGGACAACCCTAGCCAATGTTCTATGCCGAACGCCATGTCAAGATTCTGTCTGCTGATCTCTTGAGGCCTAGCCGTCAGTCGATCCTCACTGGAGTCTGAACCGGGGTAGAACCATGGGTTTGGGGTGTTTTCTTAGGTTTAGATGCATATTCTTTTGCCGTTGGTATTTGGATGGATATGCCACCCTTCGCAGTGGTTATTTATATGTGATTTATCGCCGTGTGCTAACCCTTGTATTCACGCTTCCCATGGCGAGGAGCCCCATTGAAGGCGTGGGCGAATGACGACCAGGTGTCCTTCTTTCGGGCATCGATTATAGATGGCCCGAAATAGGCGGAGGAGCCACGCTCATGGCGAAGTTGGTCGCCATGGGAGGGAAAGTCCCCGTATGTATCACGTCCGAGGGTCGATATGTTCGGGGCGTCCGCAGTGGTATCGAGCCATGATTTTGGTGGACCGGATCATAGCACCGGCCATGTCAAACTTCGTTAGATCGTTAGCTAGTAAGTGAGGATTTTGGAGTAGTATGAGATTTGGGTGGTGTAGTAGATGTCGTCATGATTGACTTAATTTGGTTTAAATGGGATTAAGAGGAGTGTACCGGTCTCTGACCCTAACCCTAAGTGGCGGGCGGGGGGGGTACCCGGTGTTCTTGGCGGCGGTGGCGACATCGAGGTGGGGTGCCCGCCACCCTAATTTAAAAAAAAAAAAAAAAAAAAAAAAAAAACCCAACCCTAAGTGGCGGGCATGGGGTACCCGGACGCTCCGGCCGTAACGCCATAACGCCGAGGTAGGGGTGCCCGCCACCTTTAAAAAAAAAAAAAAAAAAAAAAAAAAAATTAAAATTCTTTCCCCCCACATTTTGAACCCGTGACCTCCACTTATAACCCAACGGTCTCTCCATTTTGCCAACTCTATTGATATAATATGTATATGTTCTATCCCTTTGTTATACACATCTAATAATCTGTTTTGCCTAGTTAAACATCCTTTTTAGCAAAAAAGTACATTCGGGATTGAACCCCGAGCTTCGCACCCAAACCAACACCTTTACCAATGAGCCAACTTTCTTTTTATGTGATGTTTATGTTTTATAAACTTTCTTATACATATCTAATGTTTTATTTCTAGACCACAACTCTTTTTAAAAGAAAGGGGCATATTGTGGGATTGAACCCTTGACCTCCTACAACCAAGTCAGCCCCTTTACCAATGGGCTAAGTTCCTCTATCAAGGAATATAATAGTTCTCATTTTATTTATAGTGGCTCTGTTTTCTATTTAAATTAAAAGACTGCCTTCCATAGATCCACGTTGTGGGGGCAACAACTCCACCGGAGCAAGTTTTTTTTCGCCATAGCCGCCGGAGCAAGCTCTCTTGCCATAGCCGCCAGAGTAAGCAGTCTTGCCATAACCACGGGAGTCGACCTCTCTCTGCCGTAGTCGACCGGATAACTGTTAACCATATATAAAGCTAGTACCCCCTAGGAATAGACCGACCAAATGAAACGACGTAATCTAGCAAGTCCGGCCAACTTGTTATGATAACATCAAATCACTTGGTGGGACTAATTCCGGAAATTTAATTAACAATGACAGGGCAACTCTCTACAATAGCAGCATGTGTTATATCCTTGGATATTCTGTAAGCGACGATAATAATGTCCAGTTATCGGCGTTCCTCGACCTATATTTTTCCTTTGGTAGATGCCTTGATAACACAATTTCTTCGGGCCTTGCCATGATTCAATCCATACTACATTCATATGCTTTCTATTAGACCTTATTCGATGTTATACAAGTAATGTTTTTTAAACATAATTCTAATTAACGTTGCCTCTCTCTAGTGTCTAAACCTTGACTCGTCTCAGTTCCCAGAGAAAGGATCTCTTTGTCGTCCAACGACTAGGGGCTGCCATCAAAGCACCCCTCTAGACCATCGGTTTGGATTCCTTTGATCCTACCACCCTTCAATATTCCTTCTCATTGGTCTTGTTCCTTTCATGGACCACTTCCCTAGATCATGACACATCCTCTCATAATACATAATGAGTTTGTGTTGGGTACAAACCTTGGTATCATTTTGTACCAAACTTCACAGCCTATATGGCTATGAGTAGTTATCGCACTACCGCTTTGTCAAATTGACAGCGGATCTACCCTCTTTTTGGACTTGTTCTCCAGACATTCCAATGGCCTCCAACCATTGTTGACTAATCACCCCCTTCTATGCTATCTAGATCGCGTTGGGCCGAAGTCTTTCCAACTATTATTTTAGTGCCTAAACGTCATTAAGTTCCGCAAATGAACTTACATATTCCAATGGATTACGTCAAGATCCAAGGGGACCGTACCACCCAAAGACCTTTCACGATATGCCTCCTCTGTCCAGAGGTCTTGTGTTCAAGTCTTTCGGGGTCCGTCATATGTCCTCATGGACGATGCCAATATGGCATGACGTACAAATGCTGTCTACCTATCTATCTATTTATTAAAAAATGTCCTCGGTGAATTCAATTCACCATGTTGTCCTAGGACATGCAAGTCTTCCTCCTTGAGCCATACACCAAATCTTTAAAGAGTTTTTCAGCTCTTGCTGCCTTTCAAGCCGCAGGTATACCTTTGCATGTTAGCAAAGACTACCCTTCATGTTAGGAAATAACCTTCCTATCCAGATTGCTAAATATCATTCATAAGGATCCTTTTCCTTCTCTTCTTCAATATGTTTTCTACGTCTATGATCGATTTTCAGTATTCCCATCCTTACGCCTGCCACAGCGTACACATCTCACCCTTTGGCCTTTGGCTGTGACCTTTATTCAGTAGAGTCACCAACCCATTTACTCCTTTACGTATTCATTAATCGTCTTGTGGCTTTTGAGCCGCTATTATATGTTCCATATATTGTTGACCCACGGGGTTATGAGTTAACATTGTCGTACATCCTGGAAATGTTAATTATTACATTTCTCTGTCATGATGCTATCACATTGTTGTAGCATTCCCAATGACTTGGCATACTCGTTCAAGCCATAGTCATGGCCTAAGAGCGGGTGAGCCTTACATTATTAATCGTAAATTACACGGAGTCATCAAGGTGCACGCCTATTATTTTGTGAGCCTTTCTACAATTACCTTTGTTTGCGATAACCCGGACTTGTATCCATGTTGGGTCCTATATATCTAACTTACACCTCCATGTAACCCATGTTTGGTCACCTCGGTCTGATCCAAGCTATGGATCATGTGGGAAAGCTAGTTTTAGGTGTCTATTCAAGACACATTTTAACTTTTTTCAGCATGTAACTCCTATTTGATACCTATCACGGAATTGTACTATTGTACTATTCAACCCCCTCATCTTGAGCTTCATTCTATTGGCCGTTGACATTTATTTCCAGGCCCAACTACGACATCCTACCTTAACCCTTCATCAAGTAACTTTGGGATTTTACACTCGTCTTTCTCTCCTTGTGTTGGCCACTTAGATTACCTCTCCGGCATGTTTATCGTATATGTACATGCTATGTACATAACAAACATATATCCTCATCCCACAATGCTAGAGCTCTCTGCTCTAAACTTATTTGAAATGTAACCTTTGTGGTTCTTATGATGTGGCTGTACCACCTACTTCCCAAATGGGCGATTCACATGTGCGGGGCCGCCCGTATTCAATGCGTGACACGCCCATGTATAGAGGGTTCTTGATGGCCCGAATTTTCGATTTTATCTTATCTACATGTTTACCTTTTTTTTACGGTGATGTTTGATATCGGACTTGGTCCTTAAACCTTCTTATGATAAGTATATCAAATGCACCTTGGTGCTTAAACTCTTCCATGTTTTAAGCTTTCATGCTATTACCTTTGGAAATAAGGAATTACCTTCCTTTTTATGTATACTTTCTTCTATTGCGGTTTTCGATTAACCGTCATTTGTTTTTGCTAACCCCAATCTTTGAGGACAACATTATTTCTAAGAGGGGAGAATGTGACATTCCACGTATTTATACGGTATATGTATAAATAAGTGACCGTCACCCAATAAAAGATGCGCCACCATGGAGTATCTTAACCTAAGGGGTTGACCTAAAGGGATGAATTTAAACTTATGGTACTTTAACCCGTTACATAAACTATAATTTTCCCATGGGATTATGCCATAGTTCCAAAGGTTTCTACCATAGTCCAAGGCCTTTTCTAAAGGTTCGTTCGATTAATTTGCGTTTAGCCATGTTTTGTCACACCTAACCTATTTTTCTTAAGTTAGCATGTCAATCCTCAACTTTTGATCCCTTTGAATGTTGTCGTCTTTGGCTCCCTCATAATGAAGCGGAGGCACTAAAACCTCCTGGTCTTCTAATAGGAAAACCCAATGTTTCCATCTTAGGTTAGTAACCGCCATATGATTGTCCAATTCATTACCCTCTTAAGGGTTTCAAAGTCATAATCTCTAACGGGTCTATCGCCGCAAAGGCAACGGATCCTCCGACCTCTACTTCCGTACCTACAATTGTTTTCCCCGGTAGGGTAACTCTTAGGATATATGGACTCTTGGTCTATATAATCTCACCCCTTCCGAGCTATACCTCTCGTCTTGATTTTTATCGGGACATGGAATTTCTATCGATTGCCCTCTTCTGGTTATCCCTAAAGATGTAATCACCAAAGTCGTCGGACTCCTTCTTCTCTTCTATCAAGGGGACACGATTTGATACATCTTTTTATTCCCAAAACCAAATAAATGCTCCCAGCTTATAACGTTGAAGTAATTCATTCATATCTGGAACCTTTGAGTAGTTAACCTCTCATTATCGGTTATTCCAATACTGGTTTCCAACCATCCTCGGGATGTTCTTCAATGTGACGTCACCAGTATATGCTAGACTTACTCTAGCTATTCTCATTGATTTAAACTCTTCTCATCTCCCTTAGTAATAGCTTGAGTACATATCTCGGTGGACCATACCTTAACCCAATATCTTAGGTATATAAGCATATCATTATGCTTCTTCTGTAAACATTGTCACGTAACATGCCACCAGCCTTGTACGAGTATTCTACCATCTTCCAATATGACATACATCTGGATGTCACAATCGACATCCTTGATATCCTCGTGAGTGTAGTATTTGATACTACCAAGTCCTTCCAACATCCAAGACCGCTACGTTGTTATTATATGATATAGTAACATGTGTGCACCAACCCCAAGTCTACACTCATATGTAACTTCGTTGACATAGGCATCTAGTTATATTCCTACTTGCGGCCAACTTATTTCCTCAACTTGGTTATCTCGGTATCCTAGACATGTCTCTAGTCTTAGTTTGCCTTGGTCCTCAACCTCTAGTCATAACTTCCACACGGGCAAATGCCATCTTAAGTTCCTTGTGGACATGTTTGATCTCTAGTATAAGAACTCTTATCTTCATTACTTCCGTATTCATATGGAATGTGAACTAAAAGTTCTAGTATATATCCTATCTTCTTTTTAGTTATGTTTTTCTATTAAATGGTCCTAGTACACATATACCAACGCGGAGTTACTCCTTGGAATATACACACCATACCAAGTCCAGACCACATCCTCCTTGGTGAGATGTTCATTGGGAGCCTACCTTGTTCATACTCTAGACTTAGGTATATTCAGCGTTCTATATTGAAACGTTGTTTACAACAACTTTCAAGCACCTCTTGTCTCCCACTTGTCGTGTGGGTACATTACTTGCCTTCCTAATGTATCATTAGTTGAAGGTCAACTTTCCTTCATAGTCTGGCTTCACCAAAGATCCAACATACCCTGCAGTTTTTTTAGATGCTTGTGCCTATTCCTCCCAATTGTCCTCTTCTCTTGACCTTATGTGCAAACTCGTTCCACATTATTGTCCATCTCTTATTGGCATCTCCATGTTCCCCGGACATCAGATGTGTCCATTTCCTTAATTTATATCCTTCGTAATGGTCATGCATTTGACCAACGTCATTGAGCGTATCCAAGTGACTATGTCGTCATCTTATTCATGCACCCCCTTGCATTGTTATTGCACACCTCAGGAACACCAATCTTCTTCACGAAACGTAACGTATCGCGTAATTTTATAATCCGTGGTTTATGGATCCACATCCTCATACAACATTATTCTCGACCTTTCTGCGAGTCATACCTCCATTCAAGTGGCAATAGCTATAAAATGTCGAAACCTACACTTCTGAAGTGGTCTTCCTTTCAGGAGCTGGGTACTTATAATTCAGATCCACCTTAGCCTAGTACCTCTCTAGCGTGGTGAGGGTAGATAATCATAAACCACTTCTCCATCGGATATATGGTGATATATCCGGTCTCCTTCTACGTGGAATGGCAATATCCATCATTATATAATAGCCTCAAGCGGGACCGGGCATGTCTTCCGCGTGGACACCATAGTCACAACCGTCCTTACGTGGATACGGGGAGGATTGCATAGCCATAACCTTTGCCGGATAGCGACCAGGCGGTACCGATTCACGTCGAATGTATCATGAGATGTACCTATAAATATAAGAGTAATACGTATGTGTGACAAATTCTGAAAATAATAATAATATGAATAAGTAATTCAAAGGCGTACCGACGTGAATATAACCTATGGTTAAGATAGACTAGAATAGAGTGAGCGTATGGAAACATTAAAGATAATTAAAAGGAACTATTTAAACACATAATCAAACATAACAAAAGGAGATAATTATGTATGTCTTACACAAAGCTTCTGAGAGAATAACGAGACTTAGATTATCTTAGAAGGTTAGGACTAGTAATGGATGAAGAACGTGTGCCTGTAGTTCATATTAGAGTATAGGGGTAAAAATGTCACCTGCAGTACGATAAAATTGTATTAAAGGGTAAGTCTAAATGTGAGGGGCATGTCAAATACTGAGGATAGGACCTTATAAGTTGTCAAAACTATAATAACATAGGAAAACAAAAGTCTGACACAAAATTAAATTAGCGCTGGCTGTAATTAAATGGATTGCAAAGCGACGGGAGAATATAATACATATACACAGAAGTTAATATCATTAGAATCACTTTCTACTAAGCGGTCTGCGAGCTTAATAACTCCAGTATCATAATATAAGAACAAATAGAAGTTGCTTGTATGCGTACATCCCATAATACATAATCAATTACATGTGTGTATACAAACAATGAATTCAAAATTAGCCATACTCTGAATAGAATACAATAGAAAACAGTGAGACTTCCACACACCTTGACTGTAATGATCAGGTCTAATCTATACCTCTACCTTCTATATCCCAGACTTATAAATTGCACATTACAAGTCATTTCAAACTTAATCACTTTGAGCGTGACAAAGTGCGTATGATCTATAATCTCACGCTATCTCTTTTTAAGGAGGGAGACTTCCTCCCAATGTCGATGTATGGGCCCACAAGAGTCTTAGTCTTGATCTTTGAGGACACATCACTTTTAAGGTGGGGAGAATGTGACGTTCCACATATTTATACGCCTTTTTAAGTATAAATACGTGACACGTCACTATGAATAATTAATGGCACATTAATTATTCATAAGCTAAGGTTAGCTATGTTAATAATTAAATTATAAAGGTGGAAACCTAACCTTAAACCCTAATTCGAATTTAGGGCTTAATCTAATATTAAAGGGCCTAAAATACCAAATTAGTTAATATTAGCCAACCCGGAGCTGCCACCTGGCCCAAATCGATTGGGCAAGGGAGAGTTACTAACTTGGGACCCAAATTGGGGTTTTGCACCCCCATTTGCCCCAATTCGAATTAGGAGCAAGTGGAGATGGAGGAGGAGGAGGCGGCGGCACCCTTGCACCCTTCAAAATCGACCAAGAGGAGCTGGCGCCACCTTTGCCAAGCACGCACTGTAGTGAAGGGGTGAGCACCAAATCAAAGGAAGATGGAAGCACCAAATGACAACAGTCCAGCAGGAACTTCGGGTGGGTGGCTAGTATAGCTTAGAATTCTAGGGTAGCGCCCACATTGGGCACTTGTTGTGTGTATTTCTTACGTTTCTCTCTGTGTTTTTTACTTGTAGGAACTAACCCTTGATTGCAAAAGGTGAGTTCTCTTTATTTCGATTAGTCTTGCTCTTAAAGGATGGATTGATAGTTCTTTGCATAGTATTACTCTTGAAATGGGGAATTACAGGGGTAGAGACCTCTCTCGAGCCCATGTATTGTAGTATGCTCCTAGATAGAGCCCTCAGTATTATCCCATTAGTTGCGGCCATTGCACAAGAGCCCACCCGGTCATAGATGCTATGAATGCGGCTTAGCACCGCACAAGGAACACAAGGTGAAGTGGAGGTGGGGTCTTGCACGAACATAAAGGCTCCCCTCGACTCCTATAGCGGAGCTAGACCTGATAGCCCACCGTAGAGGGGCGGGTATGGGTCCGACACTCCCCGGGTGGGAAGGTGTGACCATGTATGGGGCACCTTGCACTTTGAGTAGATTTAGGGTGAGTAAGTCTGCGGATGCGGGGTCGCTGATGCGGCCACGTATTCTCTAGCTTCGCCCATGGAGCCACTTTGGATTCTGGAAGGGGACGCTTCCGCGACCTGCCTCATCGGACCAGGGGCTTCATGAACCCCGGAGTAGGCTCAGCAGGTGATGCCTCGAGCTCAAGGTCTCCTGGAAGGCTATAGCGGCGCCATAGCGTGGAATTGACCCATCCAAAGTGTGCACAGAGGGGCGGATGGAGTGGACAACCCTAGCCAATGTTCTATGCCGCCCAACGCCATGTCAAGATTCTGTCTGGCCGATCTCTTGAGGCCTAGCCGTCGGTCGATCCTCACTTTGAGTCTCGAACCGGGGTAGAACCATGGGTTTGGGGTGTTTTCTTAGGTTTAGATGCATATTCTTTGCCGTTGGTATTTGGATGGATATGCCACCCTTCGTGGTGGTTATTTATATGTGATTTATCTTTGTGTGCTAACCCTTGTATTCACGCTTCAGCGGCGTAGGAGCCCCCATTGAAGTGGGCGAATGACCCGACGTGTCCTTCTTTTCGCATCGTATTATAGATGGCCCGAAATAGACGGGGGTTCCGCCATGGCGAAGTTGGTCGCCATGGGAGGGAAAGTCCCCGCATGTATACGTCCGAGGGTCGTATATGTTCAGGGAGCGTCACATTTGGATGATGATCAACAAGCTAAATATCATTGCCTATATCATTTAAAATCTAACCAATGCGGGGGCACCACCGTCTCATGCCCGTCTTGTATTCCATAAGGTTTCGTTGAAAATCCATCAAAAGTCATTATATTGTGTAGGATTGTACGAAGTTATAGCAAAAAGAAGAAAGAAACGTTGGATATAAGCACATAACATACTTGAAAACCAAGTTGTTGCGAGGTGGAAATGAATCTCTCTAATACACCTTTGACAAATGAAGCACATATATTTATGCTTGTGAGTTTTAAGTCACTACGATTTTTTTGAGGTATCCATAGTAGAAATATCTCTTGATTCTAGCACGAACGACCATATTTATCAGAGTCAGAGGCGCTTAGCCTCGCTTCCATGTTCTTTATCCCACGCCGACAATTTAGTCCATGAAAACGCAAAGCACATTGACAATTAATTGGTTACTTGAGATTCTGGGGTCCTTAACAAAGCGGTTTCTTTTTCCCAGAGATCTCTGAACTCCAATGAGAGCTTAGTGTTCCAAAGCAAATCTCTTCAGGAATGAGACTGTAACACTTCTATTTGAATAACATTAGCATTACTGATCAGTTGACGATTGATGTATCAATGTTGTGGTAAAAAATGCTGCCTTTCCCTTCTTAGGACATCTATTCCTTCTAATACCTTACTTCCTGCAAAACTAGATTTGAGCTTTC
Source organism: Isoetes taiwanensis (assembly GCA_021234155.1). NCBI lineage: Eukaryota > Viridiplantae > Streptophyta > Lycopodiopsida > Isoetales > Isoetaceae > Isoetes > Isoetes taiwanensis. The sequence continues at coordinate 252,637 of JAJEKV010000314.1, read as the reverse complement.
ACAACAATAATGCTATCTAGATAATGCATGTTGACAATTCTTTTGTTCAAAGTCAACGTGTCCAAGAAAAGCTACCATCTCGAAGTATCATGCATGATTTGCCTTGCAGTGTTCATTGCAGTAGACGGCCATCTCTTGTGAGATTCCTTCTGACATTCCACACAAAATTAGAGTTTGTCTCTTTATCTATTGCAGTTTTTGAGTGATTGCATTTGCTAAAGAGTGACCATGGTCTTAGTAGTTGCAATATTCTTGATTCTTCATTGCATGTCAGTTATCCTCTATAGCTCATCTTTAAGAATTGTATAAAAAAAGCTTCGCGAAGTCCACAAAGCAATGCATTTATTACGATTATCCTCTATCAAAGGATGCAATATAAAAATGTGATCAATAGGTGAATGCTGAGGTCTAAATCCCGCCTGACCAATAGCACAACCCCTGGTTCCTTAGCTCAAGTCATCAACTTCGTTGTCTAGAATTCATGCAAGCAACGCCACAAATAAGAGGCGAACCATAATTGTGCAATAATTACCAGCTCTCCATTCTACTTATTGTCCATTGTGCAAGAAATCCTTCTTAGAGGCGCATTATTAGCTGGAACTGGCTGCTATCACAGCAAGTTTTACATAGTTTAAAAACAAAGCATATTCACCTAAAGCCAGATGCTATTGGATTAGGTGTTATAATAGAGCCCTATTATTTGGATTATAAAATAAGAACTGATATTAACATCCATGGAGGACTGAGCAGGCCATGGGACAAAAATTATGTTTTTACATATCCCAGTGAAATTGTCTTTTATATGCCCACTCTTTTATCTATATTTTACAAGAGCTCCTTCACATATGCACTCACTCCACAAATTGTTGAAGGACAGCCAAAGAAAAGAGGCAAGGTTGAGCTCCAACCCAAATGAGAAAACTGCCCCCTAAGATTACTGTATTTTAGGCAGCGAAAGATCACATGTACTTCGTCTTCTATTTCTTGTAAGTCACAAGTGCATAGTCGCTCTTTCCTTAGAATGTCGTGACATCTACCTTTCTCAATTAACAATCGATGTGAGCTATACGAACCCTTGCAATAGCTCGGGCCATGCTTGTAGACAATTTTAGGTGGCTCAAATACGATTGTGTTTTGTGTTCTCTCAGTAGGTTGGTGTGCAATGATGTAATATGTAACTTTATTTTTGTTGCCTAGCATAACAAACCTTTGGAAAGCCTATTGTCGGTCATTTGTTTTTATGGTGGTCCCTCGCTAGTGAAGCCAAGTTTACAAAGCCATGCATTTAGCTCCTTAAACCAGTTTTTATCTCCCTTATCGCTCAGATGAATAGAGCTTTTAATCCTGAATGTACTAAGGTGGTTTTATCAGGTAATTTTTGTACAAGAAATCCGCTTTTAAGGGGCAGCAGCCTCTTTCAAAGAGCATAACCTCATAAGATGTATAGCGTTTAATGCATATGCATGAATGCTTTTTATATGCTTTCTAGTTCTTGCCACTTGGATTTAGCAAGGGACATCTTCAAATTTCATATGTATATAGCATTGCTAAAGTGACCAGGGCTGTTAGTCCCCTACCCAAAGGCACAGGACTATTTCTAAGGTACACAAAGGAGTCTAAAGGCAAGGGCCAAATGTCTACGCCAGGAGCCAAGACCATGTCAACTAAGAAGAAGAGACCAACGGAGTCCATGGCATAAAGAACCCACGGCGCGTCAGTCTTAAGTGCCACGAATCACGGCAATTATGATTTCAGATATTATGGCAGAGTTAATCGCGCGGTCAGCAGAGAATTTGAGGATTATGTAATCAAGATCCGAGAATTTTTTTTGCTATTTTGGGCCTGAGGCCATTGTACTATATATATCAGAAGCTTAGAATTAGAAGTTTAGACAAGTCTTGGCATTTTTGTTGTCTCACCCCCACTGTTTGGAGATCTCATGTATTCTCAGTGATCTTTCAAACGTCTTGACTTATTTGTTATTCTATTTCCTTCTTTTCTTCATTTGTTTTCTGGCTTTTTATTACTGCAAACGCGGTTTAGAAAATCCCGCGTGACACTCTCTTGTTGAGGATTTGCTTATTTGGCACCAAGGTCCTCATGAAGGATCGTCTTGCAAGCTCTCCCAAATCTGAAAAGCAATTTTTTGTGGTCTTTTTTATAATGGTCTTATGGTCTTTACCCCTCAATTTAGAAAGTTATCAAAAAGTACTACAATGTGATTAATGTATTATGCTACGAGTATAAGTCAGACCATATAGCATTTAAAGCCTAGAATGTTCATAGTTGCAAAGTGGTTGGCATAACTATATATATAGATTTGACTACAATGTAAGAAATCAATCAATGTAAAAGTACCAATCACATAGTGTTTATTAAAATCCAACAAACATTAGTTCCATAATGCGAAATGAGTTGTACCTCTGTTAAAGGACATGCAATAAGCTACCCAGAAGATCGTCACTAAACACTGGTTGGAGACGTGACATGTCAATGGAGGGATCTCTGTGAAGCTCTGACTGGAAGATGTAGAACATATGCTTGCATGGGATGAAGCTTCCCTTTGCAACCCTCTTCTGATAATCAAGACAGGTGCATGAAGGCTCTTTCTTGATGCTAACAATGTACACATTGCCATTTCTATTCAAAGTGAAGTCCACATGTCTCTTATGAACAATCACATTACTTAGAATTGAGACATCCATGTCTTTGCTTTGCTCCAAATTTAGTTCTGCAACTCTACCATGCTTTAGTCCTTCTGTTTACATGCTTACCATCACGTCTCATGACAGAGTGTTGACTTCCAGGACTGTTAACATACTGAACATCTTCATTTTGATGGATATATATGGTTCTACTCAATCCTTCCAAATTATAGCCACCCTTTCCCAAAGTCACAAACTCGTGAGGCTTAAGTTTGACACCCTTATGTACTGGCCACAAAACAGGATGATTGGGTGTGGAAACCATATCAGCATTTGGGTACCATGTACACCTATAGTTGTCAGGACAAAACCAAAAAAATTGCTCGCATGTTCCTTCTCTATAAGACCTTATACTATAATACGATGGCGCTGTAACTGATGATAGGCCCTTGTTGATCAATTTGTCACATTTTTTACCATTTACTGAAACCTTGCCTTGACGTCTTACTTTACTGCCAGCATTTGTTCTACAAATGGCCCAATTGGTATCAAAGATTTCACTCTCATTGACATCAATAGAATTTGACCCGAATAAATTTCTGACTACTAGATCTGTTTCTGCTACTCTAGGTGTATTTCTTGCTTGCTTGCCTGGTCTATGTGTTCCAAACTCACCTGTGGATGTGGAGTTGTTCATGCATTTTCTCTTTGATATTGTTTGATCATTCCCACCAGCACCACACTGAAATATTGGTAAACCCTGTCTGCTAATTTCCTGAATAACTGCATCAGTGATCTCCTTACTCTTGATCCCACTACTTAATCTACCTTGCAACCTTGAGAAAAGTGTAGATATTCCTGGTCCTGATCCAACAAAAGTTATGGTCGAGGTGTGACTTGTATTTACTACTTTGTAAGATAGCTTCTGTCAAATCAAACAAATTAGCATCATACAGAGTTAAAGTTTTTTTATAACCTATAGCTGCTAGCCAACTTGCATGTCTACTTTCAGACAAATTAGTATCAGGTATAGCATCTTCTATTGAGGCACACGCTTTCATATAATTTCCCCATCGGCTCACACTCTGATGCCACCAAGCCATCCACGAGCACAATGCATTGACATTTGATGCAGAAGCCTTCTCTAGAAGCCAACTTGTCATATAAAGGTACAATTCATTTGGATTATCTGAGTTTCTCCATTCTCTGCAGACTTTCATAAACTCCTCTCTATATTCATGACTGAGATGCTTCTTGGCCTGCCTCTGCATACTCTGCATAAACAGATCAAGATTAACGGCTAGCTTTATTATGATTCCACATCTCTAAAAAAGTTATCTAACGGATAGCCTCACGGTTCAGAAAACCTGAATGTTAATTTGTGCTTTTAATTATGACTCCGTTTTCGTTAATAATATTGTCACCTCTACCGTTAATATTTCTATTAATAATATTTCCGTTAATAATATTGCTTCTATACCTTTAATATTTCTGTTAATAATATTACACCATTTTCATGGGGATAAAAAACCTAACGTTTTCTATTAACCTTAACCTAACCATATTTCATATTAACCTAATGTTTTCTATAAACCTTAACATAACCTAATGCCATAGTAACCATATTATTTCATATTAACCATATTTTGTTAGGAAAAATATTTTGAACTACGGCAATAACCTAATGTCATAGTAACCATATTATTTCATATTAACCATATTTTGTTACGAAAAATATTTTGAACTACGGCAACAAATGGATGGATTCTCATAGCAGAGGTTTTCAACAGAAGGAGCAAACGGACCTCATACGGACGGATTTGTGAATCAAACATTATAATAATAATAATAATAATAATAATAATTTATTATCATGCTCCTTAAGGACCTTGAAGGTCATGGAGCAACTAACTACATCACGTGTTCAATTTTATCAACAAGTCTCGATGAGAATCGACATCTTTTAAGAAACTACACAATATTCTAGGATCTAACGACAAAAGTAAATGAAAATCTGGATATGCAATGTTGTGTCTCTCTCTAATGTCTTCATAAGCACGCAATGTATAAAAACGTGATCCTCGGTTTCTACCTCCCCGATATATTCTCGCAAACTCTTTCTTCTCGCCATTATTCGAGCCCATCTCCCTGTTTCTATCCCTAGAGAATGTGATCCCGTCTCCGTGCTTAGCAATAATGTATCTCATATGCCCGGACATAGGTGCATTTAGATAGTCCTGGTCTCAAGATATACCAACATAGGATTTACTTCCTGCTGATAGAAGGTCATCCTAGTGCCCTTATCTGCCCAAATCTTTCTGACTACCTGATCCTGTATCATCTCCCGAACCCCTAATTCAGAGTCAGTAAAAATTTCATCTGAAAACCCCCAGCTCTTAACCCATTCAAGTACATTGTGATACCAGCCCAAGGTACCCGAATGTTCCATTGCCATTTTCGGCAGCCCATTATCATCCATCTTCCTTAGTCTATTCACAAAAATTAACAGTCAGACATATCGCTTCAGCTTCTAGAGGCAACAGACCAGTTTCAGCCAGTAATATAGCATAAGGAATTTGCTTTCTGACTCCTAGCTCTTCTTGAATGAATATCTTCAACACTTGTTCCACCTCGCTCCAGAGTTTTCTAGAGATGGAAGCCCCCCATATGGGAACACCGTACAATACCACCGTCTGTACTAAGGTTTTAAACAACATCTTTTTTAGCCCCCAACTATCCAATGACATTTTATGGCATCTAGAAAAAAGAGCATACAGAGCTGATTCCCCCCCTACAATTCGTTTCCTCACACATGTTTTCCATTTGTAATTAGAGCATACCTCAAGACCAAGATACTTGTAGCAGTCCACAGTTTCGAGTTCTTCCCCCTGGTATAGAAAACTTGGCCTCTTAATGGTACCAAATACCATTATTTTAGACTTTGACAAATTCACCTTCATCTTACGTTGACTGCAAAATGCACTGAGAATCTCCAAATGTTTCTGGAGCCCTTCTGGGGACTCGGACAATAACACAACATCATCTGCGTACAGCAAAAGCTGAATCACAAAATCACCTAGTTTGGAGCCTACATGCCCGTTGGCTCTGAGCCATTCTTCCAATTCATCTATGTATAAACCAAACAACGTCGGGGACAATGGGCACCCCTGACGGACTCCAATTGTAATCTCAAGAGGGCATCTCCGCTGACAACTTGGCCAGACTTCTTCAGATAGACGCGTGCTCTCGCCTCTCAAAGCAAATGGAACTCCCAATCTCTCCATCCTAGCACCCAAACCTTCTCGAGGCACGATTGTCAAATGCCTTCGAAGTCAATAAAGGCTAGAAATAGAGCCTTCCTAGGCCCCTTTGCCGCTCAATCATCACTCTCAATGTAAGCAGATGATCCAACGTGCTATGATTCTTTCTAAAACCTGCTTGAGAATGTGCCCTTTCCCCATTTTCATCAGCCCAAGTACTGATCTTATGCTCCAACATGCCTCCTAAAAGCTTTGAAAAAACACTCCCAATCATTATAGTTCTATAGTTCTTAGCCTCCTTTTTACTGCCCGACTTATGAATGGGAACCACCTTACATTCGCACCAAGCTTTTGGTAAACCTTTGCTGACTGCTTTTATTCAATAATTGCGGAGTTTGTTAATTATATCATCTCCTCCGCCCACTTAATGAGCTCAAATAGGTATAAAAAAAATCAGCAAACCTTACCATTATGCATTCTCTTAAGTTGCCTATACACATCCTCTTTGACAAAAATGTCCTCTTTAACTTCACGACATCCATACTAAGTGCATCATTACAAAAGTATAACTCTTTTACCGGTTTGGACCGGTCATTTATGTCTAGTCGTACTATCTGGACTCCTTAACGCTTTAGTCCAAAATAATTTTGGTTGTTTCTTGAAAAGATCCCCGATTCCTTTTTGTTTTAGCATAATATTTTCTTTTTCATTCTCGATCAACCGCTTATACCACACCTTTCACCTTTGCATCCTTTGGGAATAATGATTTCTTGCCTCTTTTTACATTCTAAATCCCACCAGCCTATTATGATAATCTTCAAGCAAACGGGCGCAAAAAACAGATGAGATGCGTGTGAAGCAAACATTCTCGATAGTGAAGCAAACTCCGATGCAAACGGGCGCTTTGAGGTTAGTCTCGCCGGCGTTATTCCCGTTAAACGAGATGAGATGCGTATGAAATAGAATCACGTGTTTTGAAATGTTTTGAAAGTCTTTGTTGCGAAAAATATTTTGAACTCTGGCAACAGATCAGGATTTTCATAGCGTAGATTCTCAAATGTAAGGAGCAAAAGCGGACTTCATAGCGACGGATTAACGACGGACTTCTGATGCAAACTGAAGAAAATTGAAGCAAACGACGGATTTCTGATGCAAACGGCGCCATTTGAGGTTAGTCTTCCAGCCATTCTTCTTCCTTAAAAACGTAGATGAGAAATAGAATCAACAGTGGAGGTAGAATCACAGTGAAATAGAATCACAGGTGGAGATGCAAACGACGCCGTTTGGCTTGTAGCAATTTGGAGTTTACATTCTTTTCATTCCTGCAGTTTTGGGTCATACATTTAGGTACAATACATAGCAAAAGAACATTTTTGTTACATAGCATAACTTAGCATAGGTAGATTACATAGCAAAGACAAAGTTACAGAGCTGGCAAACGGCGCCGTTTAACCTTAGGAGTCCGGACTTCTTTCCTTTTTCATTTTTTCATTTGGTAGAATCTATAATCTGTAATATTCTTATTTGATTCGGAGTTCCTATGCATCCTACCTGTTGCTTGCGGATGGTTTAAGGTAGATCCCATTTTGACAAGGTTAAGAATATTGCACGCATTGCATCCATGGACTAGAATCATGAATTGCACGAATTTGGATAAAAGCTCCATTCATTATCTAGATCTAGAATCATAAGCATGAATAAAGTAGATGAAAATAAGACAGCACATCTGGCGCAGGAAGATCGCTGTGACCATACATGTACCAACGACCTTCCTCCTAAGTAATTCCTAAGTAATTGCTTCAAATTTGTGATAGTGGGCTATAAGCTCAAATATCCACAATAACGCTCCTTAAAAGGCCAGTGCTTGTAGCTTGGTGAAATGACTCCCATCGGAGCGGCTATTCCTGGCTATGGCCTTCATCGAGATGCCTATTGTATGTTTTTCATTCAACAAAAAATGCTTGAATCTAGTTCAGAATCAGAAAGAGGCTTTGTGATTTTGAAAAACCAGACTACAGGTAACTTTATGATGCTTTAGGAATGCCATTAAGGAGGTCCGACTCTTCTTCAAAAACTGTGATTTCTTTCTTCATTCATTTGGTAGATTTATAATCAGCTGTAATATTCTTATTTGATCCTGAGGTAAATGCCACCGTTTGAAAGACCTCTAGTTCAAATTTCTAGTTCAATTTATAAGACAACTGAACTGAAATGGCGTTGTTTGCTTCATATTAAGATATTCAGAACATTATGCTACGTGTGGAGGATTATGACGTTGGTGTATCGGTATGCTTTGCTTTTAATTTTTGGATTCTTAATGTTCACGGTTCATTGTTTATTATCAATGAGTTTAGGCGTTGTAGAAGACTGCTGCATAAGCCCATTAGAAATTCCAATAAAGTATCCCAGCACCTGTCATCGCTTCATTGAGCACATTATGTAATCTTTTCAGATATTAATTCATTTATTGGCTGTAAAATAAAATTGTATAACGAAAAATCGAATCCCTTGGGTAATCTTCTACTCCAAATAACAGCTCCAAATAACAGGTCTTCAACAATAAGTTCTTCAGTCTCTTTCATGTTGCTAGTCACTATTATCATGGAGTCTAGAATCCTATTTTACTGCCTTAGTAGAATTCTTTTTTTAAAATGCTATGAACTAGAGTGAAAATTGATCTTGTGTCTTATGTAAATGGCAGCATAGGCATAGCCAATGGGCTTGCAAATTTGTGTTTATATCTATTGCCTGCAAGTAATCATTTACTTGAATGTTATGCGCAGTGCTATGGTTGTAACGACGAGAGGAACTATATTACGCTCTGAGAAGATGGGGAAGAGAAAAGGATCCAAGAGCAAGAATAAAAAGAATGAAGAGACAGTTCATAGAGAAGGGGATGAAGAGAATATGGAAACATCAGACTTCATTGAAGTGGAAGAGTTACAAGGTGTAGAGGATAGGCTTAGCATTGATGGCATGCCTAAAGATGGTGAAGTTGAAAAAGCAACGAAAAAAAAAAAAAAAGCATGAAGAAGAGGATTTTGTAGATGTCCCAAAAAATTTCACTTTACAAATGATATCGCAGACTTTGAATGAACTCAGAATTGTGCAGGGAAGAGATCCTCCCTTGATTCCTCTTTGTCATGTACAAGTTAACCAAGCTTTGTGTATTGTTACCAAGGGCGCCAAGGCGATGCGTGAGACACTAAGGAACAATGGGTATATATTTGAAAAAGGTAGTTTCATCCTTTCTATTACTGACTCATTGGGCAATACAATTCCAGTCACAGAACAGATTGTGCAAAGCTGTGATGATTTTTGGAAGCAAGAGAACGAAGCATTTGACTCTAGTTTGCAGTCTAATGATGAATGGAGTGATATTTCTAATAAGATGTTTATTTGCTGGGATGGGAACATAGAACAGATGCTTGGTTGCACGAAATCAAAGAGATATACTCTCGTGTAAGGAGCATGCATTTTTCAGTCAAAGCATCGTTTGTGAACATTGAACCCACTAAGGAGGTCAGCCCTTATGCGAAAGCAATGAATAGGATAAAATGAATAAGTATTTGAGATTAATTCAAACTCAATTTGTATTGAGTTGGGACTTTGATGAGGCAATGTTAGATAGACTCAATTCCCTTAATCTTCCATCCAATCTTGTGTAATTCAATTTGATTAATAATTCATCCTAGTATATGATGTTCAAATTGTTATAAAAGAATAATTCCAAATGACAAATTATGTTTTGTCATGCATGTATCTTTATGGTGCTTTGGACTATATAGGTATACAAAAGTTAGATATGGAATTCACGATAAGAGCATCGACATAGGAAAATTTTGCAAAGAGGCCACAAAAAGACCATAAAGATCAGCATGAAAAAGACCATGGAAAAGATTTCCCCCCAAATAATCTCTGTTCCTTTTCCCTAAGATGTCTTTTTCGCACCTTTACTCAAGAAGGGCTTCTCAGCCAAACCGTTGCTCGCTTGGCCAGACAGCAACGTCGGGATGCTCTTTATGACTCCTATTATGGAGATTATGATATTAAAGCTGGTTGCCCACGTTCACGCGCTCATTCTGCACTACCCACACCCCGGATTTTTTCACGTCCAGGATCCCCTATGCATTATCGATATCATTCCCAACCACAGTCATCAAAACCCCCATTCAACAGACTCCACCATATTTTCAAACTCTTGAAAGCACTTATGTCCATATTCCGCCTATGCCGGCCCATGTCCCTTCGTGACCCCCTTCACTGCAACAGGATCTAGGCTACTCTCAGGTCTCTTTTGATCCCACCTATGTCAATGAATTGCTGTCTTCGTCCTCATTTCAATCCCCTGTTAATATTTACAACATTGGTGACCTCACGCTTGATCCTGACAGATGTCATATTGCTCCCCTTCACGACAGCAAGCTTTCCAAGCTTCTCTGGGATGCCACCTACAAATAGCCGATCCGCGGTAGGCCTCTCTTGTCCTCAGGCAACTCTGCATCCTCAAGTCCCAATACCTCGAATTGTCCAGGTATGTATCTGCTCCGGTTGTTACTTCAGTCTCTCTTTCAGCCCTAAATTTGAAACTCCCCTACCCGATCTTTGGAAATGCTTAGGGCAAGCCCATCAAGCCCATATGGAAGAATTTGAGGCTCTCATAGTTTTGAATAATGATTTCCAACTGCAGATCAAGTTCCATATTTTTTCCACCACGCTGCATGGAGCACCCACCAATGGCTCGTGGCCAATAAAAGGCATTGGAAACAAAGCTAGCAGAATATGAAAGCAGCCTTCCTGGCTCACTATGGTTCTTTGGCTGATGATCAACAAGCTAAATATCATTGCCTATATCATTTAAATTCTAACCAATGCGGGGGCACCACCGTCTCATGCCCGTCTTGTATTCCATAAGGTTTCGTTGAAAATCCATCAAAAGTCATTATATTGTGTAGGATTGTACGAAGTTATAGCAAAAAGAAGAAAGAAACGTCGGATATAAGCACATAACATACTTGAAAACCAAGTTGTTGCGAGGTGGAAATGAATCTCTCTAATACACCTTTGACAAATGAAGCACACATATTTATGCTTGTGAGTTTTAAGTCACTACGATTTTTTGAGGTATCCATAGTAGAAATATCTCTTGATTCTAGCACGAACGACCATATTTATCAGAGTCAGAGGCACTTAGCCTCGCTTCCATGTTCTTTATCCCACGCCGACAATTTAGTCCATGAAAACGCAAAGCACATTGACAATTAATTGGTTACTTGAGATTCTGGGGTCCTTAACAAAGCGGTTTCTTTTTCCGAGAGATCTCTGAACTCCAATGAGAGCTTAGTGTTCCAAAGCAAATCTCTTCGGAATGAAATTTGTAACACTTCTATTTGAATAACATTAGCATTACTGATCAGTTGACTATTGATGTATCAATGTTGTGGTAAAAAATGCTGCCTTTCCCTTCTTAGGACATCTATTCCTTCTAATACCTTACTTCCTGCAAAACTAGATTTGAGCTTTCACAACAATAATGCTATCTAGAAGAAGAAAAAGAAATGTCCATTCGTGTTATAACAACTTTACCAGTCCCATAGGCCCATAGACAAAATGTGTCGCAAACAAACCGAATCAACGAGTTTGAAATAACTAGTTCAGAATTTCAATTCCATTGCAGATCACCCAAACAACAAAACATTCATTGTTGGCCATTCCTCACATAGAAGGCACTATGAGACTGCGGCAAGCACCATAATTGTTGCACAACCCAATTGAATATTGTTATGGAGAAAAGATAGAAATCATGATATCACAGCGACTGAGACAAAATATTAAATCTTTTATTTAAACACATCATCAACAACTACTTAGAAGAGCCCCTGAAACAATTGCAACATAAGAGGGACTAGTGAATGTGTGTCCGGTGTTCCCGCGCATAAGTAGGATGTGTACATTGTTTTTCCAAATGTAAGAGTGGTCGTTACTATGCATGTGAGTACCTTCATAATTTTGTTCATATGTACGTGTGTATGTGCATATAAGTCAAGTTTGCAAAGCGAACATATGGATCCATAAACCTAAAACATCGTCCTTTCTAACATGAATGATGGGCTTGGGTTGTAGAGAATGTGTATATGGGCTTTTCATGGGCTTGGGTTGTAGAGAATGTGTATATGGGCTTTTCACGTATGACTATCACTATCACTTACGTGCCTAATATTATACAAGAAATTTATACAAAGATGACCAAGGCGCCGCCGCCATTTTAATTCAGACCCATACAATTGAACCTGCTATTAAAGTCCAACATTTGACAATGCAATGCTTGACTAAAAAAAAGAAAGCCAAGTTCACAAGGGAAAGCCAAGTTCACAATGCTTGACATTCATTGTTTAAACAAAGAAAGTTAGAAGCATGGTTTTGCCAAAGAGTTCCATTTGAGCCCTTTTAAAGGGTTTGGTGCCTCATAAAAGAGGGGCTTGCTATAGAAGAAACGGACAATTTTGGGGACAACACACTTGAAAAGATATTTAATTTATCAACGTCTATTAACACTTGTTGAACAATAAAATGAATTAAAAGATGCCACACACATTTTTTGAGGGTTACAAACAATAAGAATTATTCTCAGACAACCGCAAATGAATCTTGAGAATTATGAACCCAAATACGCTTACATTGAGTCAAAGCCCATCATGTTGCATATAAGGATGAGCTAAATTGCATTGTTTAGACAAATATCTGAGCTTGATCATATTTCCAGATTCATACATGTCACTTTCCAGAATGTGCCATCAAAATTTAGAGTTTAGAGCAGACAGAAGGAGCAAAAGAGATAGAATGGCATATTGCATGCATATAAACTCAACAACTTTTTCTTTCCAAATTTAGGTGGCTACATAAATAAACTCAACTAACAGTCCTTAATTCAGAGTAGTTCATATTTAGGAAGGCTTCATCTCTAATCCGATTGTGCAAATGGATTTTCCAGTAAACAACAAATTCAATCATATTGAAATAAAGCATAGGGTGAGGATATATGGTCGAATAACTCATCTACAAAGACACTTACCTTGCTGGCTCACAAGACAGAATAAAAAATTTGAGCACGTAAAGGCCATTTGTACCTGTCATGCACATCATTCCTGTTGTTTTCTAGGCTGGCTCCTGATCATTTTGGCATAGCATCACCTAAGGAGTAGGCTACTGTCGCATAAAAGACTATGGCAAGATCTCTAGAAGACTATGGCATAGTCTGGAGTAGCCTATGATATTTTTGCCAATCATCTGGACTGCATCTAAGCATTGAACTGAGCAAATATGAACCCTAAATCATAAATAGCCATATCTGTTGGCTTTCTATGCCCAGCCATTTCAATACAATTTAATCACGAATTTAGCTGGTTAAGATTAATGCAAAAAAACAGAAACAAAAGTCAAGAGGAAGAGACTTATCTTGAAGAAGGTGCAAAACGAAAATGCACTGCACCTACACAAGCTTACGGATCCAAGTCTAACGCAATCGATTCAAGCTTCATATGGAAGCTCTTCATCACAAAGCGAATGCTCTTAAATGAAATATGACACCATTCTCTACTTCAAGAAGCCTCCATCTTTAGTCCATCCCACCTTAACCTACTGGACCTACGAATTATTCTTGATCTGAAAGCCAAATGCATGAAAAATTTTCATCTGTAGTTTCTGCTGGAAGAGAAGTACAGATTTCCTAACTCAAAGCGGATCATCCCAAAGTTTGGAGGAAGATCATCAGTGGTAGCCTAAGAGAGCAGGAGCTTCCTTGAACGTCCTGCACAATAAACATCATCCAATTGAGTATAAAAATCATTTGAATATTGCAAAGTAAAACAAAAGTACAGAAGTTCTTGACTCGAATTTCATCTAAAAACTTCTAAAAGTTCTTGCCTCAGATTCTCACATTCCTAAAATTCTAAGCAGCCTATCAATTTCCAATTACAGCACGCGAATGTGGAGTCCAGATTCCAAATCTAAATCTTTAGCAAATTATAAATTGATACTACTCTAAGATTGTGCAAGGTAAATCAATTCCAGAATTAATACAAAAACAACTATCATGGTTTACCGAGGCAAAATAATTCACATCACGATGGTGGGCTTCATCAGCTCGAACAACTATAACTACATCATGAAGGGTAGCATCTGCTGGCAACCTCCAATAACCAATGGCTATGGCGGGAGCAGGAATATTAGGGATGCTACCATTGTCAATCTGCTTCAAAAACTGGGTATATGAATAAATTGCCTCTTCTTCTAGGTACCCAACAACACGGTGTGCAAGGCAAGGAGACAACAAATATAGAAGGAAATATGCATTGAAGAATACTCCCTGCACTGTAAATACCAAAGCCCTCTCATACCAGTTTGGCTAGGCTACTTCCATGAATGTCATAAGATGCATCCTCTCATTTTCTACTTCTTCCAATAGTGCTTTTATCCATCCACCTGAATGCTCAAATTTTCTTAAAGATTTGCAGTGCAAAAGCATCCCCCAACCATCCCTGGCACCGCTGCAAGCTAAACAGGATAGTTAGATCGTCAAAAATGCGTTCAGAAATAATCAAGTATTGCAAGGGAAAAGTCCTACCAAGTTGGGGCAGAAATTTAGTCCAGAAGCGATCATTCAGTCTCAGAATAATTTAGGCTATATTTCACAACATTCCATCTGCAAAAATTTGAGCCAGAAACCCAAATTCGAAGTGCCCTTTTCTGATCCTCTGTAACTTGAATGCCAGAAGGGCCGCTCCATCATCTGCTGGCATAAAGAGAAAGCAAACCATTTGTGCGCCATATCTATCCTCTGTTGCAGTGCAACCGCCATAGCTAAAGATTGCCGGAATAGCGCTTGTGGAGCTTGTGGATCCACAGGCGGGCAGAGCCGAGATTGCTTGCAGAGAAGAAATCTGACGATCTAGGGAGACCGGCCATGTTTTTGCAGGGGCCCTAAACAGGATGCGCAGGAGCCCTGCGTTCACGACATGGATGCCCTTCATTTCCGCATCAGCGTTCGACCATTTCCGCATCAGCGTTCGACCATTTGCGCACCTCGTTCCAGCCATAGCACAAGCCCGCCATAGCACAACCCCGCCATAATTTTGTCTTAAACAAGATTGAACGCCCAAGATGGCCACCACCTTTGTCTATTGCAAAAATAGCACATTTTCAGAAACTTGTATGCCAAGACTGCTAAATTGTTGCTGAATTGTTGCTAAATTGTTGCTGAAACTTGTATGCCAAGACTGCTAAATTGTTGTTGTTAAATTGTTGCTGAATTGTTGTTTGATTCTTAGGTGTGAATGCATTCTGTCCTTTTTCTTAGCAAGATGTATGCAAAAGGTTGATATTCAGATCATAAAATTGAGATATGCATGTCGCAGGTTGTAGCGAGATAAGACATAATTGTTTGTTAATAGGTGAGCAAATGATGGTGGGTTTGAGAGCAGTAATGTTGTTTCTTTAGCGCAATTGATGGGAGTTTCATGCGCAATAGATGGGAGTTTTATCTAATGCGGTCGCAATTGATGGATCACGTGGTGCGTAACGGGGTTCTCGCACCCCCACAATGTTTGAGCAGTACAGAACTTGCAAGTGGCTAATCTGTAGACCCTAAATCTGGCATCTATTTGTAGCTTAGATTTCAGGCTTTCGGATGAACTATTTCTTGTGGCAAAATTCCACACCTCGTGCCCAAAATTGCGTTTTTATGCCCTTAAGCTGGCAGAAAACATGGCTGTCTCCCCTATCGACTCTTGGAGAGACTAGAAGCCTTTTATGAGCCGCTTGGGGCGATCGGCTTTGCCCCCTTTTTTTTATCTTTTTTTTTTTCTAAAATAAGCTTTACACGTGTCTCTTTCAGAGCTTTTCTTGGCGAAAAAATATTAGGTTCAAACAAAAAATACAACTGCCTTATATATTTATATATGTTTAGACAATTTACAAAGAAGCAATCCTCAAGTACAATCATATAGTATGATATTTTCGTTTTGGGGTTGGGGAGGGTATTCTGGCAATGGTGGGGACTATGATTTCGGTACAGTATTGTATAAGAAATGGTGAGCTTGAGTGTTTCTTGCTATTTTGGGTGCTTCAGAATTCCTTTTTTCATGGAGGTTTTTGCAAAGGCTGGTGGGGAAGAAAAAATTGGCGCCCTTTTTTTAGGGTGTGGATAAGAAGGCATGCTCCCTTCTTTTTGGCAAGGGCGTGAGAGGAGAGCCGCAGGCATGCCTTGACTCAATGCGGTGCCCCCGGCGAGAGATGGTCGGTCCGGGTCGGTTGTACTCGTCCCTGAATTTGGCGGGGAGCAAGGAGGTAAGTAATAAAATCCTGCGTATCCAAGATCCATTTGGTAGTACTTGTATAAAACGATGGATTTGAAATGATTTTTAGGCGTCGATCTAGCCTGGCTATGGCAGCCGCGGAGGATTATGGGCATTTGTGGGTTCAAATCCCATTGTAGTTCATGCAGACAAGCTTTCTCGTGGCTACCCAATCCCTATTGATGGGAACCCCTGCGATGTGGCAAAGATACGCCAGGCGATCCCGCCAGTAACAGATCCGGTGGCCCGGGTCTTACCCATTAGCCAATTAACGCTACGAGGAGCAATCGGATGGTGGTGCAAAAATTTATTGGCGATATGATGACAATGGACCAAGAATTTGTTGTGCAGCAGCGTTTTTATCTGAAAGATAGGTGGGGGCTACCAGAATGTAGGTTGTGTCCTGGATGAATGCAGGGATTGGGAGGGCTGTGAGAAGGCAGAAGGCCCTACCCGTTTGGTCATCACTGGTTTTTTTTATTTCACTTGTTTTTTTTCTTCAACCATAGGTTCGTTTTGCACCATTGATGCTGGCTTGTGTTTTTCTCTCAAAATATAGTGGCCGTTGATCCGCACAATCACGGAATATCACTTGAGATCAATGGTAGGGAATAAAATTTGAACCAAACGCTATAATACATGGAAAAAACGAATAATATACTTACACAACTTACAAAGAAGCAATTCCTAAGTAGAAACATTCAATTAAATAATATGTTCTTAACTTCATCCAAAGAATTATTTTCATTTTGCAATAAAATTATACTTTTCAAATATGTTTTACCGATAATGCTACTTTATCCTTGCGCACAAGGACTACCTAAACAACAATTCAATGCAATTCTAAAACAAAATATTATCTGGTTAAAGATCATTTTAACAACGTAAAATATATATCATAAATATATTGGTTAACACAAAGTACTGGGATCTATTTCCTAAATATATAGGCCCAAAATAGAACTAATTTGGGGTAACATTTAACAAATACCTGCATATCAACAGTATCAAGAACCAAGCACAACAGGCTCTCATCTAGCATTTGAATCATGTAATAGTGCTGAGGACTTCAAATTCAGACTGAGTTTGATAGATTTTTCAGGCTGTTACATGCCCTTATCCTCAATGGACATTCTGAATAGATTTTGAGATCTTCATAATCCTTAAATAACCCTTAGATTTTCTAAGGTTCCACAAAGATTCCAATAGATTCTCCAATATTTTACGAATTTTCACATGGATTTCCCTAAGATCTACTTATATTCCCTTAGTTTACCTGACAATTGATGAAGATTTTCCTAGATTACTATTCCATAAGGATTCCCCAAGGTTCCTAAGAAATTTCTCTAGATTTTCGAACGCTCTATTAAGATTCTCCAAGATTCAATAGAATTCTACAAAGATTCCCCTCAATACCTTAAGATCCCTCTTTATTCTATAAGACTCTATAGAGATTTAATGAAGTTTCCCCTAGACATTTCTTAAGATTCCTTTTTAGATTCTTCTTAGATTCATCAAAATTGCATGACTTTCTCAAATTCATTTAGATTCCTTTGCGTTCTTTCATTATTTCTCTAGGTTTTTTAAGACTCTAATGTAGATTCAAGTTAAGATTTTATGCAGATTCTCCATGATTCCATAAAATTCAGCTAGGTTCCCTAAGATTCTACGAGGATTCCCTCTAGATTGTGAACATTCAACTAGGTTTCGTAAGATTCTATAAAGGTATCCTTCAAACTTGGAAAATCTAAAAATTGAGACATTTTCTAAACTGGAAATAAAGCTTCCTTGAGAACACTTCAATAGGAAACGAACGTTCAATGCTGAGGTTGCACATAAGGAAACTTGTGTAATTTCTTTATATTTAAGTTTGGTTATGCTAAGGAAATGTTGGCTAATTTGATAATATTTAGTAAAAGTTTTTATAAGTTTTGTTTGATAGGTAATATGTGGATCTAGAAACAATATAAGGATAAATTGTATAAAATGATGTTGACACTTGATTATGATAGGCATATAATATCTGCATATATTTAGAAAACGATAATATTTGTCTAGGCTATTGAAAGATACTAGATTCTTTCGTTGTCAATGTTTTAACTTTATCAAAGTTATTTAGCACGTTGAGTATTTTGCTAAATATTGCAGTGTAAGAGTGTCTCTTATTATGTAGGGTAATCATGTGTCTCTGGTTGCATTTATGCAGACACGAACGATTGAAAATCCTAGTCCTTAAATCTGCAACTATGGTCGAGGCATACAATAATAGCCATGGTTAGAAGAGCAGTGCCCCAAACAAAGTAGATGTTTTAGTTGGAAAGACCCAAACAAAATAGATGTTTTAGTTGGAAAGACAAGTAAGAATGTCGTACCAACGCATCATCAACTGGTAAAATCATAGGACCATAAAAGACCATGCCAAATGCTATTTAGATACCACATTGATAATAATTTCAAATTCAAGCTTGATTAGAATAGAATAGAATAGAATTTTTTTCATCCACGGAGACCAATTGGCTTATGAGACCCAACAAGAGGCGCAGCAAACGTATTACTACCCGGGTTAAAAAAACCCCTCTCTAAAGCCCTAAAGGGTTGTTTGGGGAAAAAAATCGCGACAGAATAGGCTTGTTGTCAAGGTATGCGGATACAAAAACAAGTACAAATATAGACATAAATATGTATATGCATCAGGTGAGTGCCTGAGGGCCAAGCTGATCTCGGCGATCCATGATCTCTTGAACGTATGAGCCCAACCTCCGTACTGAGCTCGTGCTTAGCATCTCATGTGGGGGCTGGCCAGGATGAACCAGCTCAGTATAGCGTGTCCGAATGTCATCATATGCCGGGCAAGTTTGAAGTGTGTGGCATTCGTCTTCCACAGCTCCAACCTGGCAGCGTTGACAAAGCCTTTCTTGACGCAGCTCCTCAACCCATCTCCCTGTCTCAATCTGGAGATTGTGTGTACCTGTGCGGATAGAGGCAATGGATCTGCGCTACATATTCTAAACGAGGTGCACCTTGGACTACCACCCGATCGTCGGATCTGTCAATCCTCTGCCCGAGGCCCATGTTGGAGCCTCGGACACCTCTCGTTTTGATTATGCTCAATTATGATTGGGGGGCCTATGATTTTTAAGATGTCAAATACGAGTTTGCCTAAGGTTTTGATAGTATATGGAGCCTCTATACACGGTTTCACTTAAGCTTTTAGAATATGAAATACCTGGATTCAACCTCTACCAAAATAACTCAATGTCCTAATAAGACGACTTTAACCAATCTAACCAGTGAGCTAATGTGACTATTTTTTATCTTAAATCCATGTTTTTTTTTATAATAACCCATTGAATTATTTTTGGGATATGGCCTATGGTTTCAAGAATTATATCTATATCAAATCCCCCTGGAACCCCCCGTTATTTTGCTACATATTCTAAACGAGGTGCACCTTGGACTACCACAGTCGTCGGATCAGTCAATCCTACGGCCCCGGTATGTTGGAGCCTCTGGACACCTCTCGTTTCGATTATGCTCAATTATGATTGGGGACGCCTATGATTTTAAGATGTCAAATACGAGTTTCCCTAAGGTTTTGATAGTATATGGAGCCTCTATACGGTTTCACTTAAGCTTTTAGAATATGAAATACGGGGATTCGAACCTCTACCAAAATAACTCAATGTCCTAATAAGACGACTTTAACCAATCTAACCAAAGAGCTAATGTGACTATTTTTTTATCTTAAATCCATGTTTTTTTATAATAACCCATTGAATTATTTTTTGGGATATGGCCTATGGTTTCAAAATTATATCTATATCAAATCCCCACAGGAACCCCCGTTATTTTGCTACATATTCTAAACGAGGTGCACCTTGGACTACCACAGTCGTCGGATCTGTCAATCCTACGGCCCAGATCCATGTTGGAGCCTCTGGACACCTCTCGTTTTGATTATGCTCAATTATGATTAGGGGCGCCTATGATTTTAAGATGTCAAATCTGAGTTTGCCTAAAGGTTTTGATAGTATATGGAGCCTCTATCACGGTTCACTTAAGCTTTTAGAATATGAAATACGATTCAACCTCTACCAAAATAACTCAATGTCCTAATAAGACGACTTTAACCAATCTAACCAGTGAGCTAATGTGACTATTTTTTATCTAAAATCCATTTTTTTTTATAATAACCCATTGAATTATTTTTGGGATATGGCCTATGGTTTCAAGAATTATATCTATATCAAATCCCCCTGGAACCCCCCGTTATTTTGCTACATATTCATGGGTAGATGAGTGTGCAGATAGCATTGCGAGCCCCGCTCCAATCTGGGATTTATGTGGCGTTGATAATGTGCCGTCTTGACCTGTCAAGGGTGCTGGCATTTCATAGCTTACTGAGGAAGCATGCGTCAAGGTATTATCCAGGGCAGTAGCGATGCCCTCCGTTTGCTCTTGGACGCCCTTTTCCCACATTCCATCTGGCCAGCCACTGAGCTCTCTTTTCCCACCAGCAGGCTTTTAGGCATTGAGGCCCCATTGCCATAGTGTAAGGGAGGTGAGGGAGACGAATATCGTCCATGCTGACCACCTTCTGAAAGTAGATGATGTGTCTATCAAGGGCTCCTCTTTGAAGAGGCAAGAAACATGTTTCCTGCAACAGTATCTGGTATGGGGCTGTGGACTTCACCCCCAGGGCTCGTGCCAAGAAAGCTTTCTGCATCTGCTCCAAGTCGTTCCAAGTGGCGAGGGAAATCACTGGGCCCTAGACCTCGACCCCGTACAAAAGCACAGGTTCTACTAGCACCTTAAATAGGTGCGATTGGTGGGCCCAATCATCTGACTCCATACTCATTGTGGCTATTGTTCTTCATTGTATAGAGTGCTTTCCAACCTGCTGCGGGCTCGCAGCCGGATAGAATTGTCCCAGTTCATGGCCGACGGGAACTCCACCCCCAAAT
Organism: Isoetes taiwanensis; assembly: GCA_021234155.1. Lineage (NCBI taxonomy): Eukaryota > Viridiplantae > Streptophyta > Lycopodiopsida > Isoetales > Isoetaceae > Isoetes > Isoetes taiwanensis. The sequence goes on along the minus strand of JAJEKV010000314.1, from coordinate 231,416 downwards.
ATTTGTAAGCGGACACCACTTCAACATTTTGGCCACGATAAGTGAGGATTGGAGGCGATGGTTGGCGTGCGAACGATATCAGAACCACCTTGGTTTTGGTTAAGTTGACACGCATATCAATCACCTGGCAAAACGTGTCCAGGGCATCGAGATGGCGTTGCATGTCCGCCCGAGTGTATGCTAGGAGGTCCACATCGTTAGCATAGATTGGTTGCCTGATGATCTGATGTAGGAGGTGGGCCCCAGTGCCTCCATTATCAGCGAGCCAGCTCTCCAGCTGATCAATGTACATGCCAAATATTGTGGGAGAGAGAGGGCACCCTTGATGGACCCCCTTTGCTCTCGAATGGTAGTGGCCCGCCCCGGTTTTAACCGGCCCGATGCATGTCTCCTATAACCTGCATAATCGCGTTACGCAATTCGGGAGGACATTTAGGCTGCTGGAATCTTGCTTTACGGCTTTTCCCGAGGCACAATGTCAAAGCCTTGGCCGAAGTCTGAAAGAATATCTGAGATCCCGCCGCCGGTTCTCGGCTGTCCTCAACCGAGTCCGGCGTGAAGATATGATCTATGGTTGAGTGCCTCGGCCGAATCACCGCCTCGTGTGAATGCACGCGCCTGGCCGCTACCCCGCCCATCCCCGCCAACTGCTCGGGGAGGATCGGCCAGGAGCTTTGCAAACACCGAAGCGATCATGATGGTCCTGGTGGCCCAGGGCAATGCGGGTCTCCTGCCTTGTAGATTGGGACAACCCTGCTAGTGGTCCATTGCGGGGGAAAGCCTTCCCATAATGTCTTGTTGAACATGTCCACATCTTAGGTGCTATGGGTGGCCCTGCCCACTTGAGTAACTCTGCATGCATGCCATCAAGGTCTGGTGCTTTCCCATTGTCTAGACGTTGCAGCCCCTGCGTTACCTCCGCCTCTGTGATTGCTGATACTGGGCCCGGTGGGAGGGTAATGCTGCCCGTGCACCCTTCGGTTGTAGAGCTGTTGTAGGTATTGCCCCCACTGGTCTGGAGTGATTTTTCCCATGGGCGATGACGGTCTCACCGGCACTCTCCGCTAGAAGGTCTTGGGATGGCGTTCGGGGAGGAAGAACATTTCTGTTGATGGGCCGCAATGTACACGGCCTTTCTAGTCTTGAGGGAAAGTCGCGGTATTGCTTGGTACATTCCGGGCATAAGCGCAGGGTATGTGACTTAGCGGGGACCAGCGTTTTGCGTTCTTTACACTTTCGGCATCGAACCACGGTTCTGAGGAAAGGCTGTAGCTCTTGAGGTTTGTCGTGGCGACTTCTCCCAAAACACCTCTCTCAGCAGCAGCCAAGGACATCAAATAATTTAGCAATTCACATCTAACCGTTGGCAATAAGAATGTATTAAGAAATGATGTTAACCATTATAATCATGAAATATAGCCGATTTAAACATATAGCTCCCCTTGACCTGTAATTCAAAAGAATATCAAGACTTAACCTTACCCAATACTTCTTGTATTACTCAGAGGATCGATCCGATCAAGGTCACGAGAACCGATCGATCAATCCAAAGTTTACATACTTATACATGAATCAATCCAGCTTAGGTGCAGTCGATTTAGGGGTTTCCAGTCTCGTAGATACACATTTTTCACTACTATTTGTCCAGATAGGTCTATCTATATTAGGGCATCGATATAATGTCTTAGACCAACCATTGACAATGTCTGCAATATTGTGCCTCAGATCAACCATTAACAATATATGAAGTATTTCCTAGGCACCAAATATGTTGTAATCTATTCTCAACTACTTGCATCAACAATTAAATCTCACATTCCCCTTTGATGCAATATTTGGTTTAACCTGATCATACTTTTCTTTACTGACTTTGTTTCTCAACTTAACTCCATTGCTTTATCATTTTCTATTCTTGTGTCACATAATGCAACTGTATCAGACCTTTCTTCTACTGTTTCAACTTCTGTGATATTTGCATCAATATCAGATTTTCTTTTGACAACTTCAATTCCTAAGTGCGGACTTCGGCAAAATCTATGAGCGGGCAACATCTTTGTAAAAATATCAGTTGTTTGTTCTTTAATATGTTTGTATTCAACTATTATCAACTTCTTAGCTACCATATCACATGTGAAATGAATATGTAATTCAATGTGTTTAGTTATAGCCAAGTAACTCAAACTATCCACATACAGAATAGTAGGAGATGCTTGTACTGCACCTAGTTCATCCAATAATCTTCTTGTCCATATTATTTCCCTGGAGGTCAGTGATGCAGCATTGTACTTCGGCTTCCGACCGTGGACATAGCAATGCATCCTGCTTTCTTGCTTTTCCATGATATGCAACCTCCTCCTAGCTTTAGAACATATCCTGTCGTGGACTCTCTTGAGTCTATGTCACCTCCCCAGTCAGCATCTGAGTATGCTTCTAATTTCATATTACTATTTGAGAAAGTTAGTCATGTATCCTGAGTCCCCTTTAAAAACCTTAATACTCTTTTTGTTGCATGCCAATGAGTCTTCCCAGGTCTTTCCACAAACCTAGTAAGCAAATTAACACTATATGCAATATCAGTCTCCAAATAGTTTGCCACGCATAACAAGCAATCTATCAATTCTCTAAATGGATATTTGTTCATTTTTTCCACTTCTTCATCACTCTTTGGACTCATATCCTTTGATAACTTCACTTCAACTCCTAAAGATGTGCTTACAAGTTGCATTTCAATAAGCCAAATTTTTTTAAGTATACCTTGGATGTTACTTATTTGCGTTAATGTCAGCCTCTTATAATCTCAATCTCTATAGACTTCCATTCCTACAAAGCTCTTTAGTTCTCCAAGATCCGACATCTTGAATTTATTACTCAGAATACCTTTGCAATGATTCAAACATTTCATATGATTAGAAACCATGATATTATTATCTACATATAGGCCGTTATGCAAAATTGATCCTCATCTTTAAATATGTAAAGATTTCCATCATTTTGCAACTTCACGAAACCTTGTTCTCTGGGAAAACTATCCATGCATAAATACCACTGTCTTTGAGACTGTTTTAGACCATAAACTGCTTTCTTTAATTTCCAAACCAGATTTTTACCTGTTTCAAACCCAGGCGCTTGATACATATAAATCTCTTCATCCAAGTCTGCATTTAGAAAAGCAGTATTTACATCCATGTGATGGACTTCAAGATTGATCGCATTAGCAAAATGCAAGCAAAACTTTGATATTATTCATTCTAACAATTCTAGAATGGGACTCGCATGAAACCAACAAACCGCCCGACTTAGACTTGCTTCTCATTCATCTCAGCAGATTTTCTACAATGGTGGATAATGGGTAGTCGCACACATGCGAACTACCCACAAAAAAATAAAGGGAAAATCCAATTATATCATTTGGACCCCAACAAAATACAATGCTAATAGAGATTGGGCTAGTGTACTGCCGAAGCTTATCACCGATTAAAAACCCAGCCCTTTTTCGGGTTTTCGAGGAAAAACCCTAGTGATAAGCCTTGACAAGGGGCTTAGACAAACGTAAGGCATAAAAATCGCTCCCAAAACCCACGAATGGAGAAGTCGAAAACAGATGCCGCTCGTTAACCTGTACCTGCACATCACCAACAAAACAACAAGACAAAACAAACCTCCCAGAGTGGAGGGGCTGATTACGCGCGCCAATGCGATAAAAATACAAAACAAAGAAGGGGGAGGGTGGGTTCAAAGAGAAATAGGCTGGCGAGAGAGAAGAGGAAGCGCCGATGAGACGTCGATCAGTAAAACACGCCTAAAATAGCGAACTCCCAACCGTAATCGGGCATGCGCCGCCGCATGCATGCAAAACAGATCGCGCCCCATTCTAGAATGGCGATCCGATGTCTCGGATCGATGGGATTCTAGAATGGGACTCGCATGAAACCAACAAACCGCCCCTAATACCAAAGGACTTCCTTACAAACTAAGATCGAGGGCGAAGGTCATGGGGCGAAGGCTAAAGGCCTGAAAGGACAAAGATGAAAGAACGCCAAATTGGCCAAACCAGGGCAGGAAGAAGCCCCCCCGCACGGAAAACAATTCAAAGAGAAATAGGTGCTGGGCAGAGAAGAGGAGGCCGATGAGGCGTCGATCGCGGCTGCACGCCTAAAATAGCGAACTCCCAACCCGAGCGGGCATCGCGCCGCATGCATGCAAAACCTGCATGCTCGTCCCATTCTAGAATGGCGATCCGATGTCTCTGGATCGATGGGATAAAGCGAGAACGTTTCATCATAATCTATTCCCCTTTTTTGAGAAAATCCTTGCACAACAAGTCTTGCTTCAAACTTTTGCTCTCCATTGTTTCTCGTTTTGATTTTATATACCCATTTGTTTCCAACTATATTTCGTTATTTGGTTCTTTTGCCAATTCATAAGTCCTCTCGGAATTCATCTCGTCTTCCATTGCTTCTTTGCCATTTCTGTACATCCTCAGATGCCATTGATTCATCATAACTTTTAGGGATGTTAGGCTCTAAAATAGCCATTATATCATGCACTTCTAATTCTTGAAGCCATTTGCTTGTTCCTTTTCAGTCCTACCATAGAAATCTATATCCATTTGCTGACCACTTTGCTTCAAATTTTCAACCTCAGTAAGCCTTTTTCACTTCATTGAATCATCATTTATGGAGCTGCTTATTTCAGCATTGCTATCATGTGTATTTGCTGATCCAGCATCCATTTTTCCTTCATTAAATGTCTCTTCATTTTGCTTTTCTAGAAGTTCATCCTCATTCAAGTCTATTGTCTCATTTATCTTTGTTATCATGGATCAAGTAGCAATCGGATCAGACCTATAATTCACAATATGCTTAGAATTATATAGTACTGACTCGTCAAATTTAACATCCCTACTAACTATTATTCTTCTTGTTTCTGGCTGATATATTCTATACTGTTTAGACATGTTATCATAATCTATTAGAAACCCTTTCATGGATCAATCATCTAATTTCTTCCTCTGAGCTTTAGGAACATGTGCAAATGCAAGACTTCCAAACACTTTGAACAAATCATACCTTGTTTTTCTTTTACTCCATATCTCCTCTGCAATTTTTCCATTTAGACTAGATGATGGCAGTGTTGATTTTTGGGGTTCTTGGCATACACCTTGCAGCAGTAGTCCATGATTGCGGGATGCCACATGGCTGCCACAAATGCTCATGAATCAACAAAAGAAGGTGGGAAGAGACTCCAAGAACAAGAACAAAGCAAAGAATGAACAAAATATAATCATATTGATGCTCCAAAAGGAGGTGCTCCAAAATGTGAGCAAAAGCTTAAATAAATGAGAGGAAATGCTCTTTCTAAATAGTAGAGCAAAACCCTAACCCTAACCCGACATCTCATCTACCATAGATCTAGGCTAAATCCGGGGCCATAGATCGGGGGTCCAATATAGTAAATACATGTGGCCTATGCCACTCATATATAGGTTTAGCTCAAAGGGCTAATCCCCCCCCCCTCAAACCAAACTATGTAGAACCTTTATAACATCAAGTTAAACATTTACAACAGAGTGTTCAAAGTGAGGGGAAGTAACGATAATATCGCCGAGAATTCTTGACCAAAGAATGTCAATGTCAACGAAGTACAAAAATCATGAGAGGTTGAGAAGGTGTCACCACTTCTCTTGAGCTTGCCACGAGCTCCTTTAAATCCATAGAAGTCAAATCTAATGTTCAGAAGGCTGTCACCACTTCTCATAGAGCTTGCCACTAGCTATGAATACATGCGCCAATCAAAGTGTCTTGTAAGGAGTTGAACAAAAATGAGGAAACAAAAGTTGTTGAAGAGGCTAAGGCCCTAAGTCATTTTCACGCCATTTGTTGAACTTGAAAGAGTTGAAACAGAGAGTTGAACTTGAAAGAGTTGAAACATAAGTGGTTGAAGGGGCGGAAGGCACTAAGTCATCTTCACGCCATTTTTTGAACTTGAAAGAGTTTGAGCAGATAGTTGAACTTGAAGGAGTTGAAATTGAAAGGGCGAAGGCCCTAAGTCATCTTCCGCCATTTGTCGAACTTGAAAGAGTTGGAAAGAGTTGAACTTGAAAGAGTTGAAACATAAGTGGTTTGAAGGGGCAGAAGGCCCGAAGTCATCTTCACGCCATTTGTTGAACTTGAAAGAGGCTCAACTGCCATGTATTATGGACGGCCGAGATGGATTGAAAAGGGTTGTCTCTCAAACGCCCCGCATTTGGGTCGATGAGGTAAGCTTGAATGTCGATGAAATATTCTTGAAAAAAAAGGCACACCCGCCATAGGGCTATGTGAGGTTTGTTGGTACAAGGGTGCAAATAAGATCTCCAAGAATGTGGCAAAGGATGAGGCGTCCCATGGCACAAATAATTACAAGTCATCCTCGCCAATAGATGAGTTTGAGATAAGAATCCTTCTCCTCCTTGTGGTTTGTACATCGTTTGTGTTCCACAAAGACTTTACATTGATGAAACAAAAAAGTTTGGAAGAGGTGATAGTTCATGTTTGTTTACATCTTCCAATCATCGTCACTTATTTTGCTTAGTGTAGCCCAAATGGGACCGATTTGTGAAATGTTAAAGGCTTTGATTATATCATGGAGCATGATGATATTTCAGCAGTTTTAGCTTGGCTTTCAATTTTTTGCATACAAGAACAAAAATTTAGCAAACTGATGCCAATAAAGGAGATTGTCCATCTTTAGAGTTTTAGTATGCACTGCAACGTGGTTATTTTTATAGATAATTTTCTCCATAATGGTCTAGCTAGAATATCATGCCTGCCACATTTGGATAGGTTGCTGCCACATTTGGATAGATTGCTGTGTAGCGTAAAAATTTGGTGATGAAGCAAAGATGGCCAGACGTTACAGACATAGTGAAAGCTAAGAGTTTGAATATAAGGAATATACATGCAAACAAGAAATGTGGGGCAAGGGGATTATTAGGGATAACAGAGACCTATTTCCTGGTTAGCACATGTAGGGGAAATGCAACACTTCCTACCTCATCGGATCGGGGAGATGAAACCCAGAGTAGTCTCGTTAGGTGATACCATGAGATTGCATCTCCCATGTGTTTCTGATCATGATGGAGCTTGATCTAGCCTATTTGCAAAGTATGCACAGGAGAGGGGATGGAGTAGCCAACCCTAGCCATTGTCTATTGCAAGCCCAAGTCATTATCATAACTTGGTCTGATCTATCTGGAGACCTTAGCTGTCAGTCGACTCCACCTTGAGCCTGAGCCTGGGTAGGAGATCCTTATGATGTATTGATGTTAATGGTATGTTATCTATGTTGAGAGGGATGGATTCTGACTACCCTTCGAGGTAGTGATGTTAGGTGGTTGTTAGAGCTTATATTGTATAGTCGCTTCCGCTGATATAGGAACCCTATAGGACAAGATGGAATGACACCTCTGTGTCCTCTATTCGATGATCTGGTCAGCCCAGATGTGAGTTAGGCGGAGGGACCATATGACGAGTAGTCGTTGGATGGGGGAAGGTCCTTCAATGTATGCGGCAGACTACCGTATATAGTGCAAGGAGCATCACAAATAATATATGTTCTTATGTTTATCGTGTTACATATGACCATGAAAGCGATTTGGAGCATTGATCTGGGATCCTACGAGTCATATTGCGTTGCGATACATCCTACAATGCCTATGACTTTAGGATTTATATTTAGATGATCCTACTACCTAGATTGATCTTAATCCTGATTATCAGTCCAAGGGCCTACGACTCATATTATCCTATGATGCACATGGGTTGGGGCTTAGTTTCTTGTCAATGGCTGAGAGGCCGCCACATGGTGCGATCTAGGCCCTTGATATTTTTACCTAAATGTGGGCGATTTGAACCTAGTCATTGCCTCCCAAGCACTCCATCCTGAGTTCATTGAAAACATTGATAGTTTGAATTTACTTAAAAACAAGGATCTAATCAAATAGAGTGTGGTGGAACATAGTAGAATATTCTACGCCCATTAGTAAGCACCTCAATCTAAACATAGAAAATTCTTTAAAGTTTTGCAAAGAGGGTGCTCCAAGCAAAATAGATTGTTTGAGAGTGTTCAAGAATGTTCTGAATGCTCATGATAAGCACTTCAATCTAAAGAAAGGAAGTTTTCAAACATGTTGCAAAGAGTGTGCTCCAACTAAAATAGAATGTGTGGCCTGAGTGTTCTAAAATGTTCTAGATACTAATGGATAAGCACCTCAATCCAAAATAGAGAGTTTTCAAATGTGTTCCAAAAAGACTATTCTAGACATTCGAGATGCTCATTGTAAGCATCTCAATCTAGAAATAGATATTTTCTAAAAATATTGCAAAGGGAGTGTTTCAATAAAAATGGATTGTTGTGGAGTCTTCTAGAATGTTCTATTTGCTCCATTGATAAGCACTTTAGCCTAACAATAGAAAGCTAAGATATTGATTTTAGAATGTTATAGAATGGTCTAAAATGTTCTACATGCTCAAAGGTAAGCATCCCAGTCCAAAAATAGAAAGTTTTCAAAAATATTGCAAAGAGGGTGCTCCAAGCGAAATAAAATATTGTAGAGTGTTCTAGAATGTTTTAGAATGTGCAGCCACATTAGTCTAAAAATAGAGAGCTTTTATACCTCAATAACCTAAAAACAAAATGCTAAGTATATGTCAAACGTCCAATAGCTCGATGGGAATATACTTGCCCTCTAGAATCTCCTGTAATGTTCTAGAATCTCATTTTAAGCCCAAATAAAAAAAAGTTCAAAAACTGTTCCAAAACTCAATCTTATCTCAATTCAAACATTTGAGTTGAAATATTTGGAGAAGCATTTCAATCTAAAAGTAGAAAGCTAAGGTATTTGTTACAAAAAATACTGCTCTAATAAAAAATAAAATATTGTAGACGTTCTGGATGCCCATAGGTAAGCACCTCACTCTAAATAGATTTTGTTTTAAATGTTCTAAAGAGGATGCTCTAATAAAAACTGAATGTACCTCAAATCCAGTATAGAAACTTTTCAAAAATATTGCAAAGAAAGTACAAGGATCCCTTGTTGGAGACATCTATATAGAATGTTCTAGAACATAACTCTTGCAAAAAGAATATTTTGAATGATGCATTGGCCCGAACTTGATCCGAAGGACTATAATAAAACTAGGATGTACATCATAGGTGTGCTAAATTTCTTATATTCTGTCAAACTAATGCATGAGAAATAATGGAATTGCCAATTTTAATAGATCCTAAGAGAAGTAAATTGGGAACATTGTGGGATTCATTTTTAAGTAGGTTTCCCAATGACACTATCTAGCCGCTTTGTTGCATTTAGAATTAGCCTGGTTGTCAGATAGCTTTTTTATGCCGAAAGGTTCATATTATAGAATAGAATAGAATAGAATAGTTTTTTTAACGTCCACGAAGACCAATAGGTCATGGGACCCATACAATGGGCTAGTACAATCATTACTACTAGGATTAAAAAACCCCTGCCTCGAAAGGTTTTCAAGGGAAAAACCTTTGCAGTAATGATGATACTAGACAAGCTTAGATAATGACTACTGAGGGCTCAAGAATTGCGCACGCTTTATCTAGAACCTCAAGTATGTATAATGCCAAGTCATGCATGGTGGTCCGAGAAGTTGTGGAAGCGTGGAATGGAATGCTAAGGTCGAAAAATGATTCCTGACTATCTCAAAAAGCGTGGCAACTCGGAAGAGTATGGCTTTCATCTTCAATAACACATGAATCGCAACGAGGCACATAGTCTCGCTTCTTCGGCAATTGCGGCGCTCCCATCTACTGTCTCAATCCCCGGTGCCAAAGTGGGATTTATGTGTGCATGATAATGACCGGTTTTCACTTGGGCCAAAGTAATCAAGCGTCCCATATCTTTTGAGAAAAACGACCATTAAGATATTGTTGCAAAAGCTCGGGATCGAATCGGCAAGCATCGGCGGTGCTCTGGTTGCACAGCCCAACGTGCAAACCATGTAGTGCAATGCTCTTTCCAACATCGTTTCAAACGCGAGGAGATTTCCAGCCATGGCAAGTGCAAGAAACGGGATACCTAACATCGCCCATGTGGTGCACCTTGCGTGATATAGTGGAGATGGCGCTTCATGGCGGCGGATGTTGAAGAGGCCAAAACCTGCTCTTGTAAAAGAATAGCATAGGGCACCGTTCTTTTTAACTCAAAGGTCGTAAGTGAGAAAGGACTTTTGCACCCGCTCAAAGCTCTCCCAAGCACTAGCACTAATGGCGTGCCCCCACACTTCGTAACCATACAAGAAAAACAGGCTCTACCAAAGCCCTAAAACAAGTGGGCTTTCCGTGGCCAATCATGAATTTCTCACAAAAAACAATTGTTTTGCATTGCATAGAGTGCTCTCCATCCAAAGACCACCGGCTTGGTAATACATCGCTCCCGAGTGTGTTCTTACAGAATTCTACACCAAGATACTTGTAGCTATCTACAACTTCAACCCAAGGCTATCATAGTGCATAGGGGAACATTGTGACGAGAAGATTGAACTACCAAAAGCTTGGTCTTTTGCGGATTAACACGCAGACTGTGTTCTCCGCGAGAAACCTGTGCGCAGCATGTAAATGTTCTTTGCATACTAGCAAATGTATGTGCCCCCGTAAGTGAAACATCATCAAAGCATACATAAGTTGCCTAATGATATAGTGTGCCAAATGTGGACCTCCGCGCCATGATTATCAAGCCATTCTTCCAGAATTGATCAATGTACAAGCCAAAAGTGTAGGAGATAAAGGGCAACCCCACCGAACTCCAATATTGCTAGTGATTTGAGTACCGAGGCTTTGAAATTTAGCAAAAACCCTTTCATAGAGCCGATAAACCGTGATTTTGAAGATCTTGTGGAACCCCAAGTGCGCAAGCCGCCAAAGAAGCTCGTGATGGTATCAAAAACAGAAGTAAAATCTACAAAGCATATATAGAGGTCTTGTTTCAAACTTCGACTATGTTCAATAAGCATGCGCAATGTGAAAATATGGTCTATTGTAGAATGGCATGGACGAAAGCCTGCATGTCCTACAAAGACGCATACACCGCAAGTATGTTACGCCCATGATGTCAATCGCTTCTCGAGAAGACCGCTAAGAGCTTTGAAAATATGGAACTTACCATGATCATGCGATAATTAGAAGGGTCATGCTTATCACCTGCTTTGTAAATTGGTACGACCTTACTGACAGCCCAAGTTTCTGGCAAGCCTTCTTGCAAAGCTTGATTTAAAAGAGTAGTGATGATTGGAAGCAATAGCGGACCCCCCCATTTAAGCAATTCTGCTTGCAAACCTTGAAGATCAGGAGACTTGCCATTAGATAGATGCCGCAATCCATTAGATTAGATAGATTCAACAATTGGATTTTGGCGGACAAAAATGGATGTTTTGCCACAACCCTGGAGGGAGCCCACGTGGATTCCAAGCGATTCTAGGGCTGGCAAAATCCAACTGATTTTAGTGGCGGCTGCATATGTGGGGCTTATAGATCTGCAGGGAGGATGTCTTCTTATTTCTTTGTCGTATGTAGCATAGAAAACCCAAAGGAATTAATCAAAATGCATGCTATAAATTGTTATTTTCTTGTGTAGAGAAAATGGGATCGTGCCAAAGGAGATTCAATTGCTCTGGGGCTTCTCTGTACTTCTTCGTTTCTACTCTCCTTTGTTTTTTCCCTCCATGGTTCAGGTGGGGCACTAGAAGTCAGTCTTGATACGTGTACAAACCTTGTTCTTTCTTTTTTGTTTAATGGTATGAATAACAATCTTAGTTGTTTTAATTTTGGTCAAATAACAAACTAGGATGGGGTTAGTGAGTATGATATGTAAATGAGCTCAAATTAGAGAAGAGTCTGGTTTTTGCTTCCAAAGAACATCCGTATGAGTCTTGACAAAGATGAATAGAATTGATCCATGAAGACCAAAATGGTCCATGGAACCCAATGTAAATACACTAAAAAGATGGAGCTCTCTTTTGAACAATAACATTCAATCCAGAGTCAAATTAAAGTTCATATCATTTACGGACCCCCAGGTCTGTTCTATGCATGCATAGTATCATTTCTCAAAGTATTTCAAAGCCATCAACTCCAATGTCTCAGCTCTACATTGCCACTATACTGTCTATAGTCTGCTTACATTGCTAATAAACTTTAAAAAAAAAACATCTCAAATCCCTCTCGAAGTTGATGACTGCACATGCTAGCTATCCAAACATATTGATGAGGCAGTTCATGCCCTATACTAGGAGGTCGTCGGGAGTTGGACTACTACAATGTCAGCAAGGAGTGGTCAAACAGATTTTAGATTATACCAATGAGGTGCAGCAGGATGTTCATAGAGAGCTACAAGCTACTGATGAATCTACATTTGTTGGTAAGCCACTCATAAATGCTGCTGTTGAAAGTAAATTGAAGTCTTTAAAGTCCCGGGGTCTCATTGGATGCATTCCGGGGTCTCATTGGATGCATTCAACATGAAGGGGTTCGACTTCAATATGTAGCATTATAACAGGGGGTTTTTTTTGTGATTTTATACGCGTTTTGGCATGGTTTTCATATGATTTCACGGGCGTATTCACGTGGACGTACTAAACAGTATTTCTAGAGTGCACTCATTTGTTAGCCATTCATTTGAAAGAAGAGGAAAAATCGTGTGGTTGTAGGGCTTTTATTGTTAATATTAGGTTTGTCAAATATTAGGTTAATATTAGGGTTTGTGGTTAATATTAGGGTTTCGGATTTGCTTGTAGTTTGTTTCTGCACAACAGCTGCGATCCGGTAGGCTTGTTTTGTTTGTTTGCTCGGATTTAAATCCGGTAGGAGATTTCTGATATTGGGCCAGGGTAGAAACGGGTTAGGGGTGTCCTTATCCACGAGGGAGCTGGTACACACATGCGGCTGACATACTCAAAGAGATGGAAAATAGGGGGTTTGAACTGGATGCAGCAAGCAGTGGAGCTCTGATTTCAGCATGTGCACTGATGGATGCACTGATGGATGCCCTTTGGATAAGCAAACCCAAACCAAGACTCAAGGAGGCCAGACTCAAGGAGGTTAGACTTTTTCGCTTCGTCCAATAATTCTACAGTTGCCATGGCTACACCGTTTGATCCTTTCTCCACACCTAATCAGGCAGCAGCAACAGCTGCTACAACTGGCTGGGCTTCCTTCGACTCATCACCTGCAAAAGAGCACCCTTTGGGACTCAAATTTCTCTCGGATATCCATCTGCACCTGTCGGAGCTCAAAGTGATTTCGCTTCGTTAAGTTACCTTCCTCCAGCACCCCAGGCTTCAGTTGGTTTTGCATCCTTTATGGCACCAAATAGCATGGACGATTGGAGCGGTACTGCATTTATGCTTGACTCCAAGCGAGTTGCGGATAATAATAATTTTGCAAGTGATGTGTAGGATTTGTTTGTAATTCCTCATGATCTTTTTGGTTACATGGCTGTGGCTCCTCCAAACTATGGAATATCATATGTGATCCCGCAGCAGCCAACAATGCCAACAATGGTTTGTATACCACATCCTATCTATAGAAGCTCGCTTGTTTTATATCAGATTTCAAAGGTCTTAAGTGTCTTGAATGACAGAAAACTTTGGAGCCTAGAGCCCCCTTGATCTTTTAGAATAAAATCGAGTCCTCCTACAAATTCTTGGGCCATGGTATATACTCAGATCAGATCAGATTTAATTATTTTCTTACATTTCTCCGCTCTTACCTTCTTGCATCTACATGTGCTACAGGAATTTGCAGAGGAACATCTCAAGTTCTGTGGGTTGCAAACATTGTGCCTTCACCCTTGTAGAAATGCAAGCATAATCACAAGCAAGTGAGCAAAGACAAAATCGGAACGTAGCTACTTTAGCAGGAAAAACTTTGGCAAATGCCATACTCATTCTAGCAAGTTTTAACTCATTTTGGGGCCTTATGATTTGCAAGCAATAAGTTGTCTTCTGATAAAACCCCTTGTCGTGTGTGTACATGGACTCACGGCAAAGAATTCTCAAGAATATATGCTCTCACCGATTATGATAGGGTTCATTCCCTGCTCTTGGCTCATTTCTAGATATTATTGGTGTTACATTTCTAGATATTATTGGTGTTACAGACTGCTGCCAGCAATTAATTATTCATCCCCTACATTTAGGTGAGCTCATTGCCAGGTACCATTGATGCTACATAGGCTATTGCTAATTAAAAAATATGATCCTTTGCAGGAAGGAGATAACCTGGAGGCCTTTTATTGCTATTACATAGTGAAGCCCATATATTTGGTTTTTTATTGCTATTACATATAGTGAAGCACATATATCCCAATATATTCTAATTAAATTGTTTTTCAATTGTAATGTAAATCTTTACATTCACATCAGACCATGATATTACAATGGTAATGCATCATTTCCTTATAACTCCAATTGGTTTATTTGTCTTACTAAGAATTACTTTGTCGTAATATATGCCCTTGTAACAGTTGAGAATGCAGTTCGGGCCCAAAAATTTTTTTAATATAACAATTAACACACTACCATTAACATTATTAACACAAACCATTGCATTTAACACATTTAAATTAAAATCCCCCTTAAACCCCCTTTGGTTTGGGTGCATATTCACACGGGGGGTTACTCCGGGCAACGAGAGCTGTCGGATGGGCATATTTGCCCTTTATTCCAAGATCTAGACCATACATAGCGATCCTCGTTTGTGGGGTATGCATGTACAAGTTTTTGTATACTGTATATTAAGGCTTGCAAAATACTATAAGGTTTGAGAGAATGTACTTAATGGTGTTAATTTTATACATGTATTGTGAGTATATTTTTGGGGCTCTCGCTTAAGAATGAACTAGAGAAGATAGAATAGGGGGTTTCATTCATAGTATCTACTAGATTGAGTTCCCATTCTTCATGGTAGAATGTGGGAATAATCAGACTGTTACTGTGCTTCTCAAGCAAGGTACCATTTTGAAAGCCAATACCCAAGTTCTTTTCCAGAAATGGTACCCATCTTTTGAGCCTCAAAATTTCACTGAACTATTTCATCCAGCCTGGACCTTGTTACATGGATTAAACCCCATATACTGGAATGAATAATCTTTGCTCACTCTGTTTCAATAGACTGGGAATCTCATAGGGTGAGAGGTAGCCCAGGATAAAGCTCCTAGAGTTGGGGTACAAATTGATGTGCTCAAACCAATCCCCGACTCTGTAAGCTTTGTGGATTACTTTGGTAATCCTAAAGTTCTCAAGCTGACCTGGCATGTCTCCCTCAATCATGCGCAGGCTGCGAAATTAGGCTCCATGGGGGTCAAGTGTGTATGGAAAAGAGAGAAGAGAGAGTGGTATCTCAACCACATACTATGGGGATTTCTAGTCAAAAGGAGGGGACCTGGATTACCCCACCTAAAAGAAGGCAGGAAAGGCCCAGACAAGATAGGAATGGCAGTGAAAAAAATAGAAGGAGGAGACAAAGGATCAGAGCTGAAAAAGAGAATAGAATAGAGCACAATTGGAATTAGAAAAAACCTCAGAGAAAAAACAGAGAAATGAATGGAAGAAAAAGGTGCAGTTTGTGAAGGATATATCCAAAGTGAAAGTACTTAACAAACCTCTTTCCAAAGGGAAAGAAATCTTGGAGACAAACTCTTTGGCTGTTGTCCCTGCACATGAATTGAGATCCACATCTCTTATGGTTAGAGAACCATTTGGCCCCCAATCAATTTTTATTCCTTATCAGATGAATCCTATGATAACAAAGAGTTGGAAGAACCGAGTTCTCCAAAGCTTTCTCCTGTGGAATCTTCGGCAGTCATAGAACTTTTCCAGCAGGGAGATCGAGTAGCAAAGACAACAATAGAGGCAAAGCAACGAGAGGCACAACCAAATGTAGTTAGTGCTAAATTAGGTGGTAATTTTGGGCACGATATCTCTCCAAATGGAGCCTCAAGAGGACCAGGAAGTGCACTCTAGATTAACTGAGGAAGGAGGTCCTTTTCAAGTGCCCCTCATTCAGGAGGAGGAGCCTCCAGGAAAGGGCTATAAGATATCTTAAGGATCCCTCGTCCAAACTTTGTGGTAAGTTTTGGAATGAAGAAGACGAAAGTGATGAGGCTACTATAAAAGAGTCAAATGAAGAGAACGTGAAGAAGAGACAAAAGAAGGTCTATATCCCAAATGAATATGGGCACGTGACCGGAAAATCGCAAATCCATATGAAGATTGTCTCTTGGAATGTAAGGTATTAAAGGTCCTTTGAAGAGAAAAAGGACTTTAATTGCTTTGAAATAGATGAAAGCAGATACAATCCTTCTACATGAGCATAGACTTCCTCCTTTTGAAGCTTCAAATTGGGAAATTAGATTTTTTCCAATGGGGAATCGATATGGTCCCCAGCAGATGGTACAAAGGTGGGATTTGCATTGCATGGAATGGTCTCAAACTGATTGGCTCCTATTGCCATCCCTCGGGCAGATGGCAGGTGGTGTTCTTAGAAGTCAGAAATGAGCAGCTGGGCATAATTAATGTTTATGCATCCACTTCTCCAAATGAGAGAGAAGTACAATGGAAAGAAATGACAGAATGGATGACAGACCAAACTGTTAGGAGCTGGGTTTTGAATGGAGAGTTTAGTAATACTCCCTCTTGGGAGCGAAAGCCAGGAAAAAGGATTAATATATCTAAAGGTGAGAGGGTACAGTGGGACAAACTTATGCAATTATTTCTTTACCAGGCTCCATCCTCCTCTAACACATACTCATGGAGTAATAAGAGACAAGGATTTGATCGAGTATTTTGTCTTCTGGATAGATACTATACTAAATATCTACTTTAGTAGGATGGGACCACTTGATTGTTAACAATGATTGCAGCAACTCCATCTCAGATCACTACCCACAAGCATTAGACACGGGCATGTTACCTCACAGAAGAGTTACCAACACGCCGTTCAAGTTCAATGTTAGCTTTTTTAGCAACAAATCATTTTGTCAAGATTTCCAAGAGTTCTATACTTCCTTATAGACTCTAAATGCCAGTGGGTCAATGAAGAAGTTTGTAAACGGAGTCAAACAAGTGGAAAATTGGATCAAACAGTGGGGTAAAATTTGGAGTAAAAAAAGGGACAAGAGAAAAATGAGATATATTTGGAGATAAAGGAGGTCAGACAAAATCTATTTTTGGACAAGCAGAGAATCTCTCTGCAAAAAAAGGAAAAACTCGGAAAGGAGAGTCATGTTGATAGAAGAACATGAGGTCAAAAGTCTTGCAATTAAGAGTAGATTTACGTATATCAATTCCATGGATGATTGTAGCTCTAAGTTTTTTCTAGAGCTGCCAAAAGCGTGTTAATGAATAATGGGATCATTTTAGTACAAGATGAAAATCAGCTCTGCCTTTCCAAACGGGGAGGACATTCAAAGATTGTTTTTTCACAAATCTAGGGACTTGTTTGCTACTAGACCTATAAATAATCTCCATCTTCAAAGTTTCTTTGACTCCCTTGGACCAAAAGATGAGCCTCTTGATGATGCACAAATTCTTACAACACCATCTGAGGCTGAGATCTATAGGGTTATAAGAAGCATGACTCATGGCAAAAGCCCAGGCCCTGATGGGTTGCCACCTGAATTCTATGAACATTTCTGGAGCTTCATGGATAAGGATATCAGCACATTTATCCAAGGTGCTTGGAGAGCAGATAAGTTACATCCAACAATTAGTGCTGGACTGATTGCCTTAGTACCTAAGGTGGAAAACGATGCCATATTCTCTGATTGGAGGCCAATTTCATTGACCAATGTTACCTATAAAATATTAGCTAAAATCTTAGCTAATATATTAAAAAAAAATCCTCCAAGTGAAAATAAATTCAGTCCAGTCAGGATTCCTTCCAGGGAGAAGTATTCTTGACAATTTTATAAGGGCTCATGAAGGATTGCATTGGAATAAGATCACTGATCATAAATGTTTGCTATTAATATTGGATTTTAAAAGGGCATATGATACCATAGATTGGAATTTCCTCTATAGAGCTATGGCACAAGCTGGCTTCTCAAATGCTATGATTAACAAAAGTAGCAGGATTCAATGTTGCAGGATGTTCGCCTGTTCTGATAAATGGATCTCCAACTCCCTTTTTTCAGTGCAAACGTGGAGTCAGGCAGGGGTGTCCCTTAGCCCTCTATCTTTTTCTTATAGTTGCTGAGATGGTAACCAGAATCATCATCATGTTACGGGAGAAAGGAATGATAGAAAATCTGAAGCTTCTAGGAAATGGTAATTCTTTCTCGATAATGCAGTATGATGTTGATGATACTTTCGCGTTCTTGAAAGAGCAGGATGACAGCTTATATTATTTTCTCACTGCTATGGAGGAGCTTGATAAAGCCTCGGGGGTCATGTTGAATAAATAAAAATGTGCAATTGTTTCTGACAGTCAATTGGGCTCTCTAGAGGGAATAAAGGTGGTTGGACATCAAACCGCCACTAAACTTTTAGATCTACCTTTGGCCTTAAATATGAGCCTACGTGGTCTTTGGGAGCCTATAGTTTCTAGAATGAAGAAGAAACTATAGATGTACCCCAAGACATCTGTAAGGCTGGGAGGGTAGAAGTTATCAATGGCATCATTGCCAGAACTCATGTTTTCTTCTCTTCAACAATCATAGCAGATAAGAAGTTCTACTTGGAAATGGAAACAGCTATGAGACAGTTCATATGGCAAGGCTCACATATGGTTGCATGGCAAAACGTGGTCTTACGACATGATAGAGTTGCATTTGCTGAAGTAAAGGGAGACAATTGGATTTCTGGTGTAAAAGGATACCGAGTTGCTACAATTTACTCTCTCTTATTGGATACTCATACGCTAAAGGTTTCAAATCAATGGAGATGCTTTCGGATCTTTGAGGCGGTCAAAAAAAGGCGGAAGCTTCTGATGGACATGGATAGGTGCCTATATAGGTCCTATCCCACCTGTGAAGAAGAGCTTTTCTCCTTTCTCCAACATGATACTCCTTTCCTTGGCACCATTAAAATACTTTGTTTGTGGGCTATCTAGAAACATAGAAATAGTGTTGCCATTAACCTGATTCCACCTGATCTTAATTCTCCAAAAGCCTCCTTACAGGTTGGAATTGGTAAAAATTTGCTATGGCACATCGGATGTTGAAAGGGTCTAATTATGACCATAAATGGGACTCTTTGGGTTCTTTTTATGGTTTTTTCTTGTTTTTCTCATTCCACCTTAACAATTTAAATGATGTTGCCGGCCAGTTACATGGTTAGAAAACATTTAGGGGGGAGGACATGCACGGGACATTCCGCTGGACATGGTTGCACTTACTCACTAGGAGGTTATAGAGGCTTTATACTGGGTCAAAATAGAGGTCATTGGATTTAAGAATATGAAGAAGATCTTGGCTGATGGTGATATCTGGCGCTTCAACCCTGAGCTCAAGCAACACTTTCAGAAGAAACTCAGTATATATAAAGCTACCCGGGATTCTTGGGTACTGCACATACTTGATTCTTCCTCATATGGTCTTGGGGAGTTGGATCGATTGTTGTTTCTACATACAAGGGATGTGTATGGCTGTTGCCCATTTTTGGCAACATGGACCAGCATTTATGTTTCAAAACCTTTGTTCCATTTACATTTCCTTTAAGGAAAAGTTCCAGGCTATTGTGATCCCATCAGAGTTTGGAAGACATTTGACCAAGATTGGAAGACATTGGGGATCTCCTATTATGGCCTAGTCTTTTCCTTGAGGTAAAACACCTTTCTAGACACTTTCCTATTAGCTTAACATTTTCCTTTGATTTGAAGACCAGGCAAAGGCTATAGCAAGTTTATCAAGGAGGCACAAGACATTTTACCAAAGCTCAAAACCTTATGAAGCTTGCTTGAGAAGTTTGAAGTCACACACATGAGGATGCTACCCTAGAAGTGAAATTTGCTCTTATTCTAGCCTTGAAGTTTGGAAGACCCTTATAGAAGTTTGGAAGACCTTAGGCTTTGAGCAAATCTATCTTCACTAGGAGGTATGAATTGAGCCCTAGAAACAATTTGAGATAAGATCAAGTGCTACAGAGGTACCCATCTTTTTTCTTCATTCCATTCATCTTACATCCCCTTTCTATATCCCAAGAGCCTTCAAGACTTTTCCTTCACCATTGTTTCCACTTTTGAGACCTTTTCTCATCATTCTACTACTTATCTTTTATGAATCCCACCTTCATTTGAGAATTGTCCCCTAGTGATCTTGAAAACCTTCAAAGGCAAGAAGGCTTCTTTCTCATTCTCATTTCATCTTCCTAAACCCTAGTATAGCCTATTTACACCCTTTTCCCATCTTTTTTTTCCTATGACTTTTTTTCACCATCCTTATGTTCCAACATTCATTGACCATGGGTCAAAAGGGACCAAAAATTCAAATGTTTTAGTTTGACCTAAAAACCCTCTAGATGGGAAGCTTGGAAAAAAAGAGCTGACTTGGTCTTTTAAAATTCAAAAAAAACCTTTGGAAAGACCTTCAAAATTGGATTCTTGGGATGCGTGCCAAAAAATAAAAAAACCTATTCTAGCCTATCTACCCTATCTATTTCTGCATAGTTCCAGGTCACCTCCCCCTTTTTTTTTTCCATTAGCGGCGGGCGTGGGGGCCGGAACCGGGCTGGTCCCCCTCAAGTGGCACGCAAATTTAATAGTGGGTCTGCATTTTTTTCCTTATATACCTTAGCCTCGAGAACCACTTCCCCTGTGGGATATATCACCCTTAAGAATTTTCATGAACCCTAAGAAATAGGGGAACATGCTAAATCCGCCAATTGCATTACCTAAACTTGATTGAATCCCGCCAATTTCCTCCCCAAATTAGCTCCTAAACCTTTTCGAAACCATGGGGATCCTTTGTGGCATTTGATTCGATGGAAATTGCTAAATTTGGGCCTCAAATCACTCAACCGAGCTAGCTTTTGGGAAGAAACGGTTCTTAAACCAAAGATCACGCATCAAATCGACACGCCCCTCGAGAGACATACCTCTGTGATTTTGGCGCATTGAATTTTTGATATCCTTTTTGCTCGCTCCGCCTCAGTTCCAGCTCCATTTCGTTCGAGATTGAAGACCCCTCGCTCGTTGTGACTTGTTCAAAGATCGGAAGCACCTCGCTTGCAAACTTAAATAATCACTCCATATTACTTCATTGGTATTTTTGAAGCTCTCGAAAGGCTCAAGCAGTCTTGAATTTTCTCTCAAGCATTATTATTTTCAAAACTTTGGTAATACCCTGTTGACATTGTCATACCTTCTGTATCACATTGCTATAATGCATAGTCTTTGCCTGAAAAATCATTGTCTTCATTGTACATCCTTTTTTTTGTAGTTCTGCATTGCCCTTTTAAAAGAAAAAAAGAGCAAAAAAAAAAAAAACAAGACCAAAAATATTTACTCGAGATTATATCTTCTTCTTCGGTAGTTGTATCTCATCTTTATAGAAATCCTAGACACCTATACATTCGGAGAAAACATATAAAAAGATTTCTTTTCATAACCTGCTCTGAAGTTTGTTCTTTTCTTGAGGTTTTGTTTACTTACAGAAAAACTAAAACATCCTTTTGCTATTCAAACCTTTTGCACGTGATCTAGAGGTTATTTTGAAGTTGCCTGCACAGATCCCAACCCAAAATTCCCCATCAAACTCCATCTGCAAAATTTGGCTCTCTGTTTTGGCACTGGCCAACTTTTTGACCTGCCTTTGACCTCGATTTTCTTGACCTTCCTTTATTCAAATCAAGTCAAGTCTTCTCCACCATTTTCCCTCTGCTTGTTGATCAATCGATAACACCAATCAGACCTTCAAAATCTCTCAAGGTGTGTCCGCAGTTCAGTTTTTGCTCGGCAGTTTTTTTTTTCGGGGACTCTAGTGATTTTGAAAAAACTAGCACTTAAAAAATGAATTTTTTGGTTTCATATGACAAGGATTGATCACCCTAAGTGGTCCGGAGGTTCTAACCACTTTGTTTAAGATTCCTTTGAGGTTAGGCTAAAATTCCGTGTTTTAGGCTAACAATGGCATCATCACTTTGATGGAGTCCTAGACCAGCAAGCCAACAGTCGAATTGTTTCAGACATAAAACTTGCAGTTTTTCATTACTGATTATCTGATAGTGCTTTGAAACTGTTATAGCTACAACGACGACTTCTTAGCCTTTAAAAATAGTTGTGGTTTTTTTAGAGCTTATTTCCCCACTTTTTGAAGTGTTAGTAGTGGGCTATGCCACTACCTATCCTTTCTTTGAATTTTTGTATTACTATATACTTTTGCATGTAATATAATACTACTGCTGTTTCTACCAAAAAAAAAAAAAAAAAAAAAAAAAGGAAAAGATCGAAGTTGAATGCCCCAAATTAAAAAATACGAAAACATCACATAAGTATACCTAGTATTCCAGCAAATGTAAAATACATTGAAAGTGAATATTGGAAATCCTTTTGTTCTTCATTGCACTCATCTATCTATTAGACATGATACATTGACTTATGACATATTGATTTATATTATCAAATCCATCTATATTCAAACACATTTATTGTATTGATACATGGAAAGTTCTATATTGGTTTGTACTGGCTTAAATACTTAGTACATGTGTTCTCCTCTAGTATTTCTAGTGTGAATGGAGCTCTTATACAACGTGGGATCTTGTATTGACTTAATGTTATCTTCCCAGTATTCACACATGAATCTAACATTTGTTTGAATGTTCCTGCTTTCAGTATATGTAATTGAAGCGGACCAATAGTTCCCGATGCTCGTGATAGAGCATATCCTGGTTCAATGAATGATTTGTCCATTAAATCACAACATTCTTGCAAAATGCTTGAAGAATAAAAATCCCCATCCTTTAATTCCCAAAATATAGTATAATGTGCAGGATTTGTTGAAAGATCCGCATAGGTGGTATAATCTATCAACTCACTACCTGATATTTGTATCAATGTTGATACCTTTTTCATAACCATTTCAATATCCCGTTCTCCATTCTTGTCAATATGGATGTTTAGAACAACATCCTTTCTACATTGATAAGAAAATTGAGGAGTTGTATTATAAAACCCTGTTATCCGTACGACGTCTCCAAGCCTATATCGATAGAGGCCTATAGAAAACATATATCATAGTATGGTTAATTGAAACAAAGATGATACTAGAGAATGTGAATAGATACCTCCAAACGTTGTAAGAACAATTTCATACTCCTTCCCTACCACGACATCATATGCATCAACAATTTTTGACATCTTATTGTCGTCCATTGGAATGAACTCGAAAAAACCCAGATCAGGTACAATTGTGAATGTCACATCTTCTGGTGGAGTTTTGGATTCACGTTAATTGCTATCCAGCCTTCAGAAGCCCCATAATCTGCACCTATAAGTGGTATATCTCCAGCATAATGTCTCATTTTAGAAAGGTAGCTTTCCATTGTACCGGTCATAATTGAATAGATGTACTTGACGTTTGGCCATATATGTTTGATGACACCTTGAAATGTAGGATTACTCTCACATTCCTTGCGAATTTTATTTGCAAGTTTTGGATTCGAGCATAACTTCTTTGACATGGAATGTCTAAGATTTGGATCTAAAATCTTATCATTAATCTCTCCATGTTCGATATCATTCACCAAGTCTTGCCATACATTCTCAAACAATTTGAATGCTTCGATGATACTATATACGAAGGTTGATGTTATAAATTCGACTTCTTCTAGATGCAGAACTCCACATAGCAAGTGACAATATGTAGCTTGGTAGCAATCGGTACAAAATATTACCTCGTCTGGGCTACATGCATACACCTTTGTTGATACTTGCTTTTGTTTGAAAGCGTCACTCTTGAAGTAATTTGTCGTCCCTGTGGCTACATGAATTCCTCCATTTGTCTTGAATTGTTGGCCACAATATACAAACTCTATCATTCGACCGTAGGGACGAATTGGAAAGTCTCTGTAAAGTATGTAAGCATAAGAATTGGACTTCAAATTTAGAATCTATAAGCAATTGTAAAAATAGAATAGAATAACAAAATAACATGCAGATAAAGGCATTCCATTCCTAGTGCCAACATCTTAAAATTGTTTATCTTTTTCAATATAAGTATAAGCTCATGAAATTCAGACAAGTTCCTATATTTGGACTTGCGTCTGCGATAAATTTACTTATAAAACCCTAGCTGTAGTTGGCTCAAGTGACAAAATCATAAAAAATGAGTGCAAGTGCTTAATTGAAAAAAGGGGGAAGCATAAAAAAAAAGTGAGAGAGAGAACTTTATGTGGAATCTTTAATTGGGTACCCTATGCCATCTATGATTCACATTTATGTTTAATAAAGAAAGTGGAAAAAGTATCTCTTCTTTAAGAGAAAGAATATATTGTAGTAGAATAGACTAATTTCTATGAAGACCATTCGCATAGATTATACTATCATGATTAATAACCTTTAAATGCTTAATTTTATGTTTTATATATAAAAACAAGTATGTTAGATTTCATAACTGAATATTAATATTCCTCCTGAAATTCTCAAGCTTTCAAGTATATGAGATCACATTATAACAATAAAAGGCATTACTCTTGGCTTTGACGAACATCTATTTTGAGAGGACATGATATAAGTCAAGTTACACTCTTGATGGGCGATGTGTGTATAACAAGGTAAACATAAGACACTCGTATATAATACAACATAGGAAGAATATATGTTTACCGGGCTCTAAAAGCTGCAGAAATACGATACACCTTCAATGCAGACTCGTAAAATTCTTTAGTAAAAGGCACTAGCTTATGGTTCCCATCCGTAGTGCCAGAGCTACAAGGCCAACACATTGAAGTATGAGATCAAAGAACAAAATTTCAAGTAAAACAAGAATTAGGGAGACGCTCATATTCAACTACCTTAAGGCAAATTGAGTGATAGAATCATGAGTGAGAATGGGGGACTTGTCGCCATCTGCAATACGCTCAATATGATGTTTGATATCTGCATGACAAACAATTGGAATGCATGATTTGAAGGAGGAAACATCGGATCGACCATTTAGCCCATGTTGTAGTAGGTACTCCGCATCTGCATTGTGTCGAAGAATGGATTGCAAAGTTGAAAGTTGAACTTGAGTAGTGTTTCTTGTCATGGTCTCAAACATTTGAATGGAACTGGCTCCTTCCATCTATGCAAGTCAACAAGCAAAATACTTGACCTTTGTCACTTTGATATTTCCATTTATAGGAGTTATATATTATAATATTGCCGCCTTTGTTTAGTTAAACATTTGTGTCAAATCCACGTGTTCAATTTAATTCTTTGATCTTTTTAGTGCCAACAGTCAATCACCGCCCTTTGACATTCCTACCCCACGTCAGACCAAACAAACAATTTTGTAAGCCACTTAGAGAACACTATTTCTTGGTTTGCACAATTTTTATGACACTAATTTATAATTATATATTAAATCAATATATATAGAAGAAAGTTTCCGACATTTCGAACCATGTATGGTAAAGTTGATACTAATGATGTACGGATGCGAAAGTGCAAGGAAAAAAAAGCCTATGCCACATTGAATATGGGTTATTTCAATAAGTAAAAATGGTCTAACCGTGTTTTTGACATAAAATGTATTGTTTCTTGAACTCTTCCTCGAGAGTAGTTTCAAAATATATTCTATTAAATAGTTCCTAGTTGATTATGAATGCATATTTATGTTTTGCTTGTTTTCTTGTTTTTTTTTATCTAGCATTACCTTTCATGTTGTGCCCAATATTTTGTAATATAACGAGTGCAAGACCTGACACCACCATCTTCGTTCACACTTGAACCATAGTATCTAAAGACAACAATATATTATATGCCATTTTAAAAATTGCTTCTTCTTCTTATGTAAATATGAAAAAGAACATTAGTTTCGCAAAAACTTAATTGGATTGAATTTTATCATCCACTTTTAGACAAGAAATGGAAAAAAGAAAAAGAAGAAGAAGAGAGAACATATGTTTGACAAGAGCTAAAAAGAAGGCTTAAAAAAAAAAAAAAAAATATATTTAAGGAATTGATTTAAATTATAGTTTAAGGTTCCACAGAGGCCACATCACTTGGGGACAAGAAGAATGAATTAGTTTAAGGGATGAGAGCTATTGGATAGATCAATATATCAACAAGTGCAATGGTTGTGAAATAAAAATGACAAAATGTGTATTTATTACGTCTATGAGATCATCAAGTCTAAAAGACATTCAAGTGCTACTTTGAAAACTATCATACAATACATCCTACTTTGGTCTCTTATCTCTCCTCCTCGTCAAGATTCAGATCCATGCAAAAGAGGTCATCTATTCCAAATGCAAAACTTTAATTGGTGCATTCTATTCTATTCTATTATTAAAACATAAAAGTAAATTCAACTTTGATGTGAAGGGCACCAAAATGCAGTTTATATGGTTCATTTATTATCCCTCTTCTGGCTTTTCAAAAATCATTTGAGTTCATATTTCTTGCAAAACATTCCTGGTTATTTGGCTGTAACACTATTTTAAGCTAGTGAAGATTTAGGAAGTTGAATCACAAAGTAGAGAAAGAATCAATGGATATATATACATATATAACATGGAGTGCAATTTAGTTATGTATATATCTCTTTAAAGATAAGAATAGAGGATAGCTTCAACAATAATTGAGTTATGATAGCTATCCTAAGTTTTGATACCAATAATATGGACCTATTGGTCTCCGTGGACGTTAAAAAATCTATTCTATTCTATTCTATTCTTTAAACTTTACGATTCATCAAATAAAATAATATAAGCCAAGTTTTTCTTTTGAAGGAAGTAAATATATTATCATGACAAAGATCAAGATATATCAAGAAAAAATTGTAATATGGGACTAGAAACTAGCAGATGAAATGGTTCACTAAATAGAGCCACCCATAAATAGTGAATGTCACATATGTTGTCTTACTTTGAAATGCTTAGTAGCCTCATTATAATCAGCATGCTCTTTTATAGTCACTTCATCATCAATAGACATCATGTTATCATACTATTGAATATGAGGAGGTGGAGATGATGCATGAGACATCATCTTCACATCAAAAGTATATAGTTGGAAAGCTGATGTATAACACAAACCATTAGATTTCACACTAAGAAATTAAATTTCCCCTTAAACTCCCTTTGGTTTGAGTGCATATTCATATGGGGGGTGACTCCGGCCATCGAGAGGTGTCAGATAAGCATATATGCCCATTAGTCCTCGATGTAGACCGTAGATAGCGATCCTCGTTTGTGGGGTATGCTTGTACAAATTTTGGTATACTATATAACCCGATTTGCAAAATACTATAAGGTTTGAGGCAATGTACTATATGGTGTTGATTTTGTACATGTATAATATGATTGTAGGGGCTCTCGTTGCCCTATGTCACCCCCCGTGTGAATATGCACCCAAATCAAAGGGGGTTTAAGGAAGAGTTTAATTTCTTAGTGTGAAATGTAATGGTTTGTGTTATACCTAATTTTTTTTTTGGCCCCCTCGAGGCCTTCAACACAAACCATTACATTCACCCTCCGTGTGAATATGCACCCAAATCAAAGGGGGTAAAAGGGAGAATAATAGGTAATCATTTTTTCAATAGCATTTTTTTTAAGCGATTTATAATTCACCTAGTATGTTTTGTTTGCACCTATGTATAATATAAACAATATAATTAAACTTAATTTCAATATCTAGCATAATAACATGTCAAATTAAAGCAAATACATTGTATAAAATAAACACATCAAATTAAAAAAAAAAAAAAAAAAAACAACAAAAAGAATCAAATAACTAGCCACAAATAGAGCTCAAATATGCTTATGACCTAAGCATAGGCTGGCATAGTTAGCCTCAACATGCTAATCACAGACATATTTTAAATGTGCAAAACAGCATGTGTAATCACAGACATATTTGAAACGTTGTTCTTCTTGTCCATCATATGGCTGAACTCATCTACTGGGAGCTTTATCTGTTTCCTCAAAAATTGAATTTGTGAAGAGAACTAGCAAACACATCAATGATTAATAAGGTTGTCTCATATACAATGGTTTCAATCATTTGATTTAAATGTACGTCCTCTATTATTTCATTTAAGCAATTTAGATGTGCATTTTGCACTTTAAAAACTATAGTGACTAAAGGAATACTATGGGAACTTGAATCATGGGATTATAATCATGGAATCCATACAATATTTATAAGTACAAATTTTATAGTCTAACCTGATTTTGGGACGTGAACATATATCCACAGTCTGCAGCTTATGATATAGTATCTCCCAAAGCAATCGAAAATAACATTATATCTTTTATGAATTCAGAAATGTTTTTCCAAATCTTTAAGGAGAACCATATTTCTCGAAACAATAGACATATGCGATCGTTGTTATGTTCAGCGGCTACCAAGGCAGCAATAATTCTCAAAATTTGAAATTTTTAGCATAAGTGTATCTTCTGTAGGGCATCGATTTCCTGTACCTTGGAGTACTATAATGCCTAGTTAGCATAGAAACACAGTAGTATCATGACAAACCTACCTAGTTTTTCCTATTATTAGATTAGAATGGAAAACATGCTATTCGTATATCTGTATGCAAAACAGTTAGATTTTGTGTCTACTTACACCAGCATAAAGGTTTTCCTTTAAACAACTGCTACAATTATACGATTATAGGCACAGGCAATTGCTCTTAAATGTGGAAATACAAAACATGAAGGCATACCTGGAATATATGAATGGCCAACATTTTCGTCTAATAGTTATTCTGCACAAAGGGTTGTTCCTCAGAGCTATGGCAAACAAAAAATCCTTCATACTCAAAAATGATTTTAGTCATTTGCAAGGAATCAAGGCTATCTGACCAGCCATCAGAGTAAACTCGAGAGATTTCTCATTCCATAAAGAATGCTTACATGATGCCAGTGCTTACCTCCACAGCAGCTGACCAGCATCTGACCGGTTAGGATAAAACAAGACTTTGCTTTGGCATATTAGGCAAGAGATGATCCCCTGCAATGGATATTTCATAACTTACAACATAAACCATTGTATAATATCTAGCACTGCCACAGTAAATCCAACATTGCTGCAGTGAAAATTGATCCATTGCCATAGCATAGATCGATGCCCTTAAAAAAGGGCCAAATCCGGAACCCTGGAACCCTAAATCAAATCAGCTAAATCGCGTGCAAAATCAGACGAAAACCTATTATGAGAGAAAAACCTATTATTTTCAGATGATCATAGATTCAAACCTAATAGTAAGAGCCAAAGATGTATCCCGGTGTATGGAATAGCCAATATATGGTATCCATCTGCAAAATTGAAACTTGTTTCTGCTTGCAGGATGAGTAAGCATCTGCTCCAAGCATCTACAGATAAAACAATTCGGGTGTTTCTAAAAAATGCCTAAAAGTTTGGCCGCCTAGGGCTCTGCCCTGGGCCGGCCGTCTATGTTGGTACGCCTTGGGCTGCCCATCGCATCTATGGAAGGTAGCAACAAGAAGGTGCATGCTTCTTCTGCAGATCTTGCGCCGTTTTTTGCTGGTTTTCTGGATGGAGAAGGGATTGGCTTAGGGCAAGGATTTTCATTTGTGGCCAGGCGAAGGGACTTCTTCTGCTTTGATTCACAGGCAAGGATCCATGGCTTTCACCCAGGTGATCCATATTTAAATCTTTCGAAATATAATCTGGCAGAAAAGTTCTTTTCTTTTTCCCATTTCTTACTGGCAGAAGTACACAGAGCAGGTAGATGGAAGCAGCAGGGTTTGTTTCTTTTTGTAGCCATGGCAGTGTGATTAGTCAGCTATTGAAAATTATGGCAGAATGTTTTGGTGTTTGATTACAGTTGATAATTTAAGACTGGGCTCTGAGAGTAGTCTGGTGGGTTGGGCTTGTTCTAAGCCTAACTAGCTTCAAGATAACTGTTTGAGCCACAGTAACCTTCTGCTATTATCTAGATTGTTGATTGGTTAGGCTGCTTGGAGGCAGAGAATCAGATTCATAAAAGAAGGTGGCAGCTTCAGGAATAGTGTGGCAGCCTATTCCATTTATTACTGCTTTCTCTTTAATGTTCTATGTATATATGGGAATTTCCATGTGCCTTTGCAGATGTGGTCAGGTAAATTGGATTAAAAATCTTGAAATTCAAGTTTCGGGAGACCTTGGATTTCACTTTCTGATGAAGGGTTATGTAGACTGTTAGTTCTTGAATCTTTGCCCGTATGGAAGCATGATGACCTAGAGGTTTCTCCAACAATGCACCATCTTTTGGATCATCTTCTAGGGCTGGGCTTGGAGGTCTAGTTGGATTTTAATGGATTTAGAAGCATGGGGAGCTAGGAGCTTTGCTACCTCTACAATGGGAATGTGTTCTCTTCAGGCATAAGGTTTGGGCAATTGCTTGGCTACATGTCCTTCTTTTTATTCAGGTTTTGGTCCAATTTATCTTACTAGTCTGCAAAGGATACTGGGATTTACTACTTGCACTTAATTCAAATCTGGCCAGTAAGGGTAACAGAAGCTGTTGCAGTTGAGCTATAAGTGGAATAGTGGTGGAAATTTATGGAGAAGGTCCTATAGTATTTGGTTCAGCAGAAGAAGGTTGTTCCCTATAGTAAGTTGACCCAAAGAAGATGTTGAACAACTCCATGATGAGTACTCTTCCTTTTTCATTTACTGTATATTCTGAGAACAGTTTCTATCTTTTTCCCTGAATCTTCAGGGTTTTTTTGTGCTGTAAAGTTTTATCATATGAATACAAAAACTGCCGTTTCTTAAAAAAAAAAAAAAAAAAAACCTTTAAAAATCGATAACAGACTTTCATCCTTAATACTCCTTGCGGGGAATACCAAGTCTGCAATTAGCAGCCCTAGGACAACTTACGAGCCAAAAGACTACCTAGGCCAAGACTAGATTCAAGAACTTTAATTTTATCATTGTATATCATAACTGGAACATGTCAAAATGAACACATAATGTCAATTTCAAATAATACCTTGGAATTGATTTCTGTTTTTAATATTCAGCATACATGAAAAGCTAAACTAGAATATCATTTAAGCATAGGTCACGATTTCCATATTCAAAACATTAAATAACACATAAGTTTCAAGATTGACAATTTTATTCAAGCAGAGACCATATTCTGCTGTAAATATTTCCCGTTTTCCTTTTGGAACGTGCTTACTTGAAGTCTTGTACATCAAATTTGAGAATGTAAAGAGCAATCCATCAAAGCATGGAGCAAGAAACCTGGTTACCTGCAGTAAACCAGCCAAAAATTAGCCTAAGAAGGGTAATAATGATGATCAGATCTTGACAGTAAGCATTAGGTCTCTTGGGTTATCCCTTCACCATGTCATAAAGATGAATCAACACAAAGTATGTTACCCAGAACTTATTGGGATCACATATGTACAGAATTTCAATGGTATATCAGACCTTCTTTAGCCCTTGGGATCACATATGTACAGAATTTCAATGGCATATCAAACCTTCTTTAGCCCTTTGCATAGATGCACATGAAAGTTTCCTTACCTTGCACAACTGGCTATCATTTAATTTATAGGCCCCATACCCTTTACCTTCTTTTTCCACAATTTGTAGATCTATTTGTCTTCAGTTCACACGCATATACACTGTCAAACACATGTGTAACTTCTAGACTGCCAAAATGCTTAGAGCAATAAACCCAACATTCCTATATCTCCAAATGGCCTCGGGAATCTCCATGCTTTACTTTATGCAAGAAATGATCTAAGTTAAACTTCAGCATATCATGTTATATAGACCGTGTCAAGCACTTGTCCTCCAAACAATCAACATATTTCAGTTATCTATTCATGCACAACCGGGACATTACAGTTCAGATCTGCAGATATTACTAGGATTAGCTCAAAAGTTATGCTTCACCTAAGAAGTCTTACTGTATTTTGCAAAGCCTGGCAGAGATTCAATGCTTGGATATACCATAATTAGCAGCATAAGAGAATGCATAAACTAGAATAGAACCTGATTATCGTGTCCACCATGGATAGCTCCAGTGTTTTTGTCGTTTTTGTCTGCATATTGGCTGCATGCATCTGTATCTTCAAATTCAGGATCAACTAAACCTTCAATAGCTCCAACTTGTTTGTCTTCCACAAATTTGAGGGAAGCACCCGCAGGATTACTTTCACTGCTATTATTTCCAGCCTTCTTAGGATTCTTAATACATGCACATGCACTAGCAGCAGCGTGGAGTTTATAGATCACTTTCCTCTTAAAAAGCATTCAACATTTCTGCCTCAACCATCCTTCTAGTGGTAAGATTAAGGTCGTCCTTCTTCCTTCCATTTCTGTAGCAAGGGGACTTGCATAAGATCAAGTAGCGGCGCTTCCAGAACCTACGCCCTCTGTGTTTTAACAAGCTGAGCTTCTGTCATTTATTCTCGGTACAGGGATGTGTACCTAAACCAGGGGCCGTCGTCTGTGTAAATAGACATGCATAGTGCACCCTGTTACATGCCCAAAACCAGAAACGGTACATACCTGCTTTCAAGAAAATCCATGATTCCGTCTATAGCAACGTCAGTTTGGATGGAACCCTAATCCTTCTTGCGAAACCCTAAAAGGCTTTTGTCACTTTTTTCCATACACCTTTTCATTTATTTTCCTCAGGTCCATATCCTTGGCCATTTAAATTATCCACATGCCTTCAATTAATTGCCTTATTTCTATAAGAACAACCTAGTGTATTCATCTGAAACCTTCAAATAGGCACAACCCTATGGTTTATGCCATGTCTGACAAACCGTCATCCATATTTTACCATATCATGGCCATTTTTTGAGAGATATCAGTTACATGGCACATGCCTTCATTGCATATTCTGGGATACCATATATTGGCCATTATGTTGGCAACCTCAGATGTATCACATTTGAGCTAACTATATAATTTCCACTTTAATAAAAAAACCCACCCTCCAACCGAGGTTGCGGGGGCCCGTGCAGGTTTAACTTCTTTTAGCATAGCCTATCTTAAGAATTTAAACCTAAAAGGTTACAGCAAGGGGTGCAGGACCTTGCTGTAATGCACAGGCCCTGCCTTCCCCATGTATATAATTTTTTGCACAACATAAAAATCTTTATGCAAAAGAACTTACCATATTTTTTCCGTCTGGACTGTGTCCCAAAGGTTGTATAACAGTCCAATTTTTTGAGAACGTCACATTGAGTGTCATAAATAGCGAATGCATGTTTAGACAAATGTCATATTCTAATAGCATAGAATCATTGTGATACTTCCACATAGTCCATCTCACTTGGTGTATTGTCCTCCAAGGAGGCCATTCCATTCCTTGTCCTATATATTGACCAACAATGGGATTAGTATTAAGCATCACCTGTCAAATTATTCATCTTAGTCCTGGTTTCTAGTAAAACTAGAAAACTGAATTTAAGAAAAAAACCTTTAAAATCTGATAACAGACTTTCATCCTTAATACTCCTTGCAGGAATACCAAGTCTGCAATTAGCAGCCCTAGGACAACTTACAGGCACAGCTACCTAGGCCAAGACTAGATTCAAGAACTTTAATTTTATCATTGTATATCATAACTGGAACATGTCAAAATGAACACATAATGTCAATTTCAAATAATACCTTGGAATTGATTTCTGTTTTTAATATTCAGCATACATGAAAAGCTAAACTAGAATATCATTTAAGCATAGGTCACGATTTCCATATTCAAAACATTAAATAACACATAAGTTTCAAGATTGACAATTTTATTCAAGCAGAGACCATATTCTGCTGTAAATATTTCCCGTTTTCCTTTTGGAACGTGCTTACTTGAAGTCTTGTACATCAAATTTGAGAATGTAAAGAGCAATCCATCAAAGCATGGAGCAAGAAACACAGTTACTGCAGATAAACCAGCCAAAAATTAGCCTAAGAAGGGTAATAATGGCAATGCCGGCGAGGGTAAGCATTAGGTCTCTTTGGGTTATCCCCTTCACCATGTCATAAAGATGAATCAACACAAAAAGTATGTTACCGAACTTATTGGGATCACATATGTACGAAATTTCAATGGTATATCAAACCTTCTTTAGCCCTTGGGATCACATATGTCTGAAATTTCAATGGCATATCAAACCTTCTTTAGCCCTTTGCATAGATGCACATGAAAGTTTCCTTATCTTGCACAACCGGCTATCATTTAATTTATAGGCCCCATACCCTTTACCTTCTTTTTCCACAATTTGTAGATCTATTTGTCTTCAGTTCACCACGCAATACAACATCAAACACATGTGTAACTTCTAGGCTTGCCAAAATGCTTAGAGCAATAAACCCAACATTCCTATATCTCCAAATGGCCTCGGGAATCTCCATGCTTTACTTTATGCAAGAAATGATCTAAGTTAAACTTGAGCATATCATGTTATATAGACCGTGTCAAGCACTTGTCCTCAAACAATCAACATATTTCGATTATCTATTCATGCACAACCGGACATTCTGATTCGGATCTGCGGATATTACTAGGATTAGCTCAAAAGTTATGCTTCACCTAAAAATTTTTAATGAGCAACTTAAGTCTTCTTGTATTTTGCAAAGCTGGCAGAGATTCAATGCTTGGATATACCATAATTAGCGAGCATAAGAGAATGCATAAACTAGAATAGAACCGATTATCGTGTCCACCATGGATAGCTCCGGTGTTTTTATCGTTTTTTGCGCATATTGGCTGCATGCATCTGTATCTTCAAATTCGGGGATCAACTAAACCTTCAATAGCTCCAACTTGTTTGTCTTCCACAAATTTGAGGGAAGCACCCAGCGGAATTACTTTCCTTTGCTATTATTTCCAGACCTTCTTAGGATTCTTAATACATGCACATGCACTAGCAGCGGCGTGGAGTTTATAGATCACTTTCCTCTTAAAAAGCATTCAACATTTCTGTCTCAACCATCCTTCTAGTGGTAAGATTAAGGTCGTCCTTCTTCCTTCCATTTACGTAGCAAGGGGACTTGCATAAGATCAAAATAGCGGCGCTTCGGAACCTACGCCCTCTTGTGTTTTAACAAGGCTGAGCTTCATCATTTATTCTCGATGCGGGGATGTGTACCTAAACCAGGGGCCGTCGTGCGTGTAAATAGACATGCATAGTGCACCACTGTTACATGCCCAAAACCGAAAAGCGGTACATACACCTTTCAAGAAAATCCATGATTCCGTCTATAGCAACGTCGGTTTGGATGGAACCCTAATCCTTCTTCTTGAAAACCCTAAAAGGCTTTTGTCACTTTTTTTTCCATACACCTTTTCATTTATTTTCCTCCTCAGGTCCATATCCTTGGCCATTTAAATTATCCACATGCCTTCAATTAATTGCCTTATTTCTATAAGAACAACCTAGTGTATTCATCTGAAACCTTCAAATAGGCACAACCCTATGGTTTATGCCATGTCTGACAAACCGTCATCCATATTTTACCATATCATGGCCATTTTTTGAGAGATATCAGTTACATGGCACATGCCTTCATTGCATATTCTGGGATACCATATATTGGCCATTATGTTGGCAACCTCAGATGTATCACATTTGAGCTAACTATATAATTTCCACTTTAATAAAAAAAAAAAAAAAAAAAAAAAGCCTAAAAGTTAGCATATAGATCCATCCTCTAGCTTTTATTCTTCCTGCACCAAGCATATCAATGGGATCTCGTGCAAATCAACTTGAGTTGCATCCTTTCAACGACCCGTCCAAAACTATCGTTGTTTCAAAACCTAATATGTAGGCTATTACGTGCACAAACAATAAACAACAAAAAAACAACATGCAAATAATAAAAGACCTACAATTTCCCCTCTTCTTCAAAATCAATGGCTAAGAAAGGGGTGCGCTCTAGAAATATTACTTTGTACATTCACGTGAATACATCGTCATAGAAAACCCTTAGCAAAAGCATACAAAAAAACCAAAGAAAACCCCCGTTATTATGCTAGATATTCAGCCCTGATCTATCAAGTTAGGTGCACTTTTGCTTTTTGCAATTTTTAACTTCGAGTACCCTTTTTTTGCCACACATGCACTATAGTTTTGTGATGGGTACTCATAATTCTTGATCCATGACTCAATTTTGAATTTTGATTCCTCCACACCCCCCCCCCTTTTTTTTTTGGAAAGCCCTCTTTGAAGGCTTTCTGATGGTGTATGATATGGTCATGATTGGCTAAGTTTTTTGAGTCCAAACAGCATGTTTACAATTTGATTTAGTAAGGTTTTTGAAAAGCTTGCATTCTATCATGGCCATCATAAGAAGAAATAGCAATAAGGTACACCATCCAACAGAAGAGAATAAAAAGAGGGGCCTAAGTCTTGCGCATTTTGAAACTCACATTACCCGCAATACCATCCATGCATGTTGATTCAAAGAAGGTTGCGCGTCTTGCATGTAAACAACATCCCCAGGGAAAATTTCTCGCCATGCATGGCAAGGACCCCTGCCCCCCTTCCCCCCCAAAAAAAACCCTCAATTCCAAGGCAAATTGGGCACAGTTTGGCCCTTGGGGACTAACTTTCGGCCATGCAAGGCAACACCCCCCTGACAAATTGAAGCCCACCCGGTTTGGCCCTTGGCGAAAAAAAACTTTTGCCATGCAAGGCAACACCCCAAGGCAAATTGGGCATCCGCCTGATTTTGGTCGTTGGAGGAATACTTTTGCCATGCAAGGCAACACCCCCCGAGCAAATTGTGTGCCCGCCCGGTTTGGCCCTTGGGGAAATGTTTTTGCCATGCAAGGCAACACCCTCGGGGGGCAAATTGAAGGCCCCCCCGGTTTGGCCCTTGGGGAAAAAAACTTTTGCCATGCAAGGCAACACCCTCTAAGGGAAAATTGAGGGCCCGCCCGGTTTGGCCCTTGGGGAAAACGTTTTGCCATGCAAGGCAACACTCCCTCCAAGGTAAATTGTGTGCCCGCCCAGTTTGGCCCTTGGGGGAATAATTTTTTCCATGCACGACAACACCCCCTGGGGCAAATTGGGTTCCTGCCCAGTTTGGTCCTTGGGGAAAAACCTTTTGCCATGCAAGGCAACACCCCCTGGGGCAAATTGGGCGCCTGCCCAGTTTGGCCCTTGGGGAAAAAAAATTTGCCATGCAAGGCAACACCTCCTAGGGCAAATTGGGCGCCCGCCCAGTTTGGCCCTTGGGGAAAAACTTTTTGCCATACAAGGCAACACCCTCCAGGGCAAATTGGGCGCATGCCCAGCTTGGTCCTTGGGAGAATACTTTTTGCCACGCAGGACAACACCCCCGGGGCAAATTGGGCGCCCGCCCAGTTGGGGGAAAACAATTTTTGCCATGCAAGGCAACACCCCCAGGGCAAATTGGGCCCTCGAAAAAACTTTTTGCCATGCAAGGCAACATCCCCCCGGTCAAATTGGATGCTCGCCCAATTTAGCCATTGGGGGAAAACTTTTTGCAGAACCTTTTGTTCTAACCGAACTTTTATTGTTGTGCAGAATCAATGGCTATGAGACTCATAAGCTTTGCCAAATGAAGAGCAACCTGATCCTTGAGAATTATTTGTTATCTATTTGACTCTTTCAGCATAGAAATACGTCGCAATTAGGGGCTTGCACAATTTTAGGCTGCATTATGTACATTTAGTCATAATGTTATGTGCTCCATATGTATGTTTATAAATGATATTTAATGAATTATTTTTCGATACAAGTCTCGCATCTTATGTTATTATATCCACTTATGTTGTACTATACACCCTCTATTCTATACACTTACAAGCATTTGAGATATGGACTTATAAGAAGTCCATATATAATGAAACTATGTATATAATGACCCCGTCTATTATGAAATGGACACAATTGTTACAGCTAATAAAGGCCTTGTCACATACACTGATGGCCTATGTGTGGGAACAAATAGTGCTTCGGTACAAACAGTAGAGTCAAAGGTACCGCTACAGCAGAAGCGTTGTGTGGAGTAGAGAGTGGAGACATTGGAAAGGGAACATGTTGAGGTGGGAGTACAAACATCTCCACATTCCATGGCCGGACTAGGAGTCGCAATGTCACGTTAGTGAAACGGGACCCGAGCTGCCTTAGTATCTGGCCGCTCTTGGGTCTCTGAACTTATGTATTATAAGGGTTACAGAGGCAGAGACTAATGACCTTTCAGATGTGGATGAGGCTTTGCATTTATTCACTAACGTCATGCATGTGAAGGTTGTTGGAGTTGTTTCTGCTACTCGGTGGGAGCGGCAAGACCTGATCGTCCTCGACATCTTTTGGTTCGGTTTCAAGATGCTCTCAGCCGCCAACATGTGCTTCAACATGGCAACCATCTCAGGGGTACTAGTTTCGCAGTACAATAGGATCTCTCCCCTCTTCAGTTATGTAATTGTCAGAAGGAGCTTTGCAAAGTGAGGGGAACCTTTAAAAGAAATGGGTGGTGTGCAGAGGAGGGCAGCAATCATTCTAGATCAATGGCCTTCCAATCTTTGGATTGGCTATGTCTAGATATTTCAAATAGCATAAAATTTACCATTAGCATTGGCATTATCTTTTTTTTTTTTTTTGTACTTTTATGCTTCCCGTCCCTTTTTTTGTTTGTGTGCCATGGCCAATTTGGTCTTTGTGGACATTAGAAAACGTATCTAACTATCTATTTATCTCGTAGTCATCCATTTAGTTTGATGCCATGACTGCTTCGAACATCGATCATCACTACCATCGGATATGGCCTCATCAAGACCATGGACACATTAAGAAGTC
This sequence comes from Isoetes taiwanensis, assembly GCA_021234155.1. Classification (NCBI taxonomy): domain Eukaryota; kingdom Viridiplantae; phylum Streptophyta; class Lycopodiopsida; order Isoetales; family Isoetaceae; genus Isoetes; species Isoetes taiwanensis. Next base: position 192,459 of record JAJEKV010000314.1, on the reverse strand, counting down.
TATACACTATGAGGATCAACTTTAAGAGGAGCAATGGATGAAGAAACATGTGTCATGCTAAGAGCACGTGTGACAGAAGATGAGCTCGGCTCCTGGAGAAGCAAAGAATCAAGAACTCAAGGTTGAACAATAGAAGGTTCTTGAGCATCTTTATGAAATTGAGGCTAGATATCATGTCAAAAAGAAGCAAAAGCCTAATGCTTATGAAACAAACGAGCCAATTCTGGACCATTCAACATTTGAGGGCTAGCTTTTTATACCATAAGCCACTCTTCACCACAATACAATCTAGTAACGGCGAGCCAAGGGGTAAAGAAAACACAAATTCTGGGGCCTTTTATAATAGAATGAGAAATAAGTCCATTTGGAATGAGGACCAAAAATTGATGAACCATCAAATCATGAGATAGGTTAGGAATTGAGATTCAGTAGAGCATTTTTAATGCACTAACCCTACCAAGAGAAAACCTAAAAGAGTAATACTGATACAGAAAGTAAGCACCACCAAGTGGCTCAATCCCTCTAGACAGCAAACGGTCCACTGCATCACTACTCTCAAACATAAATAAAACCATATTTTTTTTGTCAATAATTTGATAGATCAAGAAGGGAAGAGTTGAAGACGCCCCAATAAACGAGCCAATCAGATACGAAATCGCATAAAATCTAGATTATCACCAGTAAAGTATCCAATCACTACATGCAATGATAAGTTCTCAGTACATCTAACATGCGCCTGATGATCCACCTCCACCACAGGAATTCTAGAAGCTTGAACAACATTTAACAGTCTAATTGGTAAAAGACATCATTAGGGGGTAGCCCTTTCTGTAACTAAGATTGCCAAGCTTTTAGTGCAGTTAATTCTGAGATGAGCCCAATTACATCCCTACGCATCCAATCACTAAATCTCCTAAATGACACTCTTGACATAGAGTCAGATGACTGCCAGCACCAGCACTAACTGAAGCCTGAGGAGCTACATTAGAAGTAGATGTCAAATCTAACTTTAAAAACTCACCACTAGAAACATGATCTATAGCAGGAACACTTTGGAAAGGCATAAAGTTCACTTCTTGAAGAATTACAGGACTATCTTTAATCAAAAGAGATGTATTTGCTATTCAATTGCTTACCTCAAGTTCTATGCTCCCTTTAAGCTGAGCACGTTGAACAAAGTTTTGCATGACTTCAAAAGCACCAGGCAATTGAATAATAAGAGCACTTTCTATATCTTCCTATGTGATTTGAGGGGAATCATGCACCAGTAAGACAAAAGTAACCTTCTATTAATTCATGGCCTGCTTTGATGCTTCTTTGGCTTTCCATCTCATCTCACATAAGGGTGATATGGTTTGGGGCCTATGGGAGACCATTCGAGAAAATCTTGGGTAGGCGACACCTAATTACCACATATAGAGTGTCAAAACTCAACGTCTAGATGCTTTTACCCAGTTGGTTGTGGCACGATAATTAAGGTGTCATATCAAATGGTATCAGAGCCGAGTCTTGAGTTCAAGTATCCATAGGAGCATCTCAATTGGTAAATTGCCTCATGGGCAAAGGGTGTAAGTCCCATTCCGAGGAAGGGGATATGGTTTGCGGCCCATGGGAAACCACTCGAGAGTATCTTGGGGAGGCGGCACCTAATTATCACATATAGAGGGTCAAATCTCAACGTCTAGATGCTTTTATCCAGTTCGTTGGGGCACCATAATTAAGGTGTTATATCAAAGAGGATCGAAACCAAATCGGCCAATTCTGGTCCCTAAATTGAGTGAACCCTACCAATTGTTATGCTGATAAAAATCTCTTTGAATAGGCTCTCTAATGAGCTAAAGAATGCCAGAACAGAGTCTAGATGCAGGAGTTATATTAGAAGACTTAATCACCATCCTCAGGTACACCTCTCTCACTAGCACCTTCCTTCATGTTGCCCCACCTTCTGCCATCTCATCTCTCAGCTGCTTCCCACTCTCATCCCTTAAACTTTGTATATTTATGTAAATATTATATTTAAATTATTGCATGTGTGACAACCATACGTGTATAATAGAATAGAATAGAATAGTTTTTTTAACGTCCACGGAGACCAATAGGTCATGGGACCCATACAATGGGCTAGTACAATCATTACTACTAGGATTAAAAAAACCCCTGCCTCGAAAGGTATAATAAAGATGTTCTTGTATCCTGCTTGTAAGTTCGTGATAGCGTGGCACCTATGACCAGCCCCTCTAATCTGAAGATCTGGCATGCATGAACAACCCCTTCATTTTTAGAGTTTTGTTTTCTTACAATTTTGTTCTAGTGTTGATGATGTACATATATAATAGTAATGTATGACCTCAACTTCTTCTTTTTTCATGGGATATTTTATGCGAATGATTTTAGTTAGCCTTGCATTTTATCCAAGCCCCTTGCCGAGGGCTTATAGCTTGGGTTTTTTTCTCAAAACTTGAAAGACTGCAGTTTTTTAATCCCAGCAATAAGCTCTCTATAGGTATATTGGCCAATATCTGTAGAAATTGTTGTTTTTCATAGTCTAGACTGATATAATTGAATATTTTCTGTATTTTATTTTTTGTGGATAGCTTGTAGATGTGCAGCTTTCTCATCTCTCGGCAGTACCTGTAACACTCCCTGTGCTTGTACATATGCTTGTATGTATAATGTGAGATGTTATATCACTACTTTTGGTGCATGGATCGACGTGAACACCTCACTGGGTAGTGTGGAAAGGGAGCTTGATCCCTGAGCAACTACATGCATCAAATGTTAGCCCAAATGCGCACTCATATGTATGTTAGATCACTTTAGATACTTTATCCCTTTTCATATACGTGTATATATAAAAGCCCTAAACCCTACATATACCTCTTTAGTGTATGTTGGACTCCTCTCCTCCAAACTGTGCGCCAGCTTAAGCGCTTATCATGACAACTCTAACGACATCATACTAGTTTACTCCTTGATTATGGATGCTTCCAGGTTAGTGCACCTCCCTCTATTTGAGCTTTACTAACTTAGGGATTGTTTATGGGCCAGGGGAAACGAAGTCTTAAATCTAGAGGTATGCCCTCTTTGGATGAATGCTCTAGATGTATGATTTTACTCTTAAGGTTGTGCTCATGCAGTTTCATGGAAAGGATCTCGAATTAGAACCTTAGCCGAAGGATTACTCATGCATTTGTTTTGTAGTATACTTGGGTATGTTTTTACTTGACCTATGCAAAGAAGCATGTCGCAATAGGGCCAAAGCATGGTGGGGTGTCACATTTCTAAATTCATATAACTCATTTGCACTACATAAATAGACTTTTAAGTATGTTTTGACTGTATGGTGAGAAGCCACATGGTCAACTAGGCTATGGATGACGATTATTCAAAAAGCTTTAACAACAACAGTTATGAAACTGCTATTTTAAAAATACATTGTCTGCAACATAAAATGTACTACTAATATGGGCCCCTTTTTATCAGTCTAGCATGCTTTTGTCTATTGTTGTAAGAAAGAGTGCACATCAACCATTCTAGGATACAAGTAGCAGCTACCCTTCCTACCAACATTAGCGAGATACCAGACCGGATTAAGAGAGGACGTAAGTTCACCAACAAGTCTACTGCAATATCAATCATGATAGTATGGTATTTGTACTACTATATATTATCATATAGATCAATGTAGGATCAAGTCTATCCACATATATGTTGTAGCAATAGAAGTTGGAATCTGCATGTGGAAAGTAGCACGCTGCCAGAAAAAAGGTGTCGCCACTATGGCTCTACACTCGGACCCCCACGTCGTCATTTGCCTGTGCACTCATTGAACAATGAGTAGTGCTGATAATCTGTCATGTGCCTAACATCTTCCTAGGTCTCCATAAGGAAGATGAAATCCATGTCGACAACGATCTTTTGACAATCATGGGTGAGTAGAAGGGTAGTCACACTGAATGACATTATGAGATGTCCAAGTAATCTTGCAACATTGCTTCGCGACAGTCATATTTTCCTTTTTTGGTTAGCCTAGATCTCAATATTTTCAATGACATTCTTCTTGCATTGTGGAAGCTCATCTTGCTCTAGCTATAGATGACTTAGCTCTCACCAGTGAACTTTGATAACTGTATTTTTATCTTTCTTCTAAAGAATGTCCCGCATGAGAAGTTTGTCAACTTTTGTTTGGGGGGGGCGGTGGGGGGGAGGGTGTTAAAAAATCTCAGTCATTTTGCATCTGCTCAAGGTATCTTTAGTCTCATTTGATTCATTGTGTTTTAAGCTGAATACTGACTTGATTTTAAAGTCGAATGATGTGTTTGTAGCAAGTTGTGGCCATTTACATTCTCATCGGCAAACTTTAATAACTGGATTTTTATCCTTTTCTATGAAGAAATCCAACTTAGAAAGTTCACTAGTTGGTGAAAAAATCACTATTTGAACAAACTCCATATTTGATCTCGTGCAGAGGCTACATTGATTGATTCTAACAACGATCTCATTTCACTAGAAATAATTTCGAGAGAATTTTTTGATGTGGATGCCAAACGTTGGTCTACGTGCCTCCATTTGATAACTATACCAACTATACTTTAGACTTAAGACATACTTATGACACTAATGTCGAACAACTCCATTAGGAGCTCCATTAATAAGCATATGGGTCCAAGGTACAAGATCTTATGGTTTTGCACCCTACACATGGGGCAAACCACGAGTAAGAGAAGAATATCAAGAGAAACAAGAAGAGGGTTAGACCATCTTACCTTCTAAGTGCGCCAATACGTGTCCTAGCTTACTGTTAGATTTTACCCGACGAAGGAGTTTGGATATCGAGTCCGGGGACCTTTCATAAAACAATAATGCTTACGGACTAGTTGGCCAGTTAGATGCAATAAGGCTAAGGTTTCATTGTACTACTTCCTATAATCCAGGGCTCACTAAAGCATGATGATATTGGTCTTTTAGTTCATACTCTTGCCAGTATTGTGGCAACAACTAAATGCCCTTAGCAGTTTTTGCCAAAATATTGGTATGCATGTCAACTTGACAAAAACCAAGGTCCTAGTAATTTCCTCTTCTAGGCAATAAAGGGCACCTCATTTCATATATCAGAGTCAAATGGGGCAGGTTCTGCAAATATACAAGTATCCTGGTATAGGTTTTACCGTGCATTGGGATACATATATTTAAAAAGGGGTCACTGCAGAATAAATGGCTTTGTTTGCTATGTAGAATAATTTTTACTAAGTAGAGTTGTGATTGGTTGCATCATACGCACTTATTTTGGGTGTTAATTGAGCCAGTTCTCATTTATGGGGTAGAAATATGGGTCCTATAATATTATTGGACTATGGGAGGATTTGTTTTTGACTTATGCTTTTGAAGATAACTCCACAGTCCCATATCTTATTCTTTTGCAAGAGGCAAGATTTCTCCCTTCACAATGACGGAAAAAGTGGTCAGCTGGGGACAAATGGCTACTATAAATTATGCATGCATAAAGGCCATAGGGATGATGTAGAGTTGGATCATTTGAAGAAATGTCTGGGTGTAAAATTTTTCAATGCTATGGGATGATAGTGCTCTAGAAATGGTTAAAACGAAACATTAAAACTTAGATTAATCCTATGCTAATTTGTGCGCCACAAAGATACATGTTGATATGCCTATCAAAAGACATCGATCCACGCAGCCATACTAGAAATTTAAAAGGTCCTTAATATTAACATTTTTAGGAAAACTCGATCCTCTACTTAATACTAGAGGCATGAAGATCATTCCCCAGCAAGCCATCATTCTTCTAGGTCTCTCTCCCCCCCGGCTTCAATCTCACAGCTAAGCAAGCTTGTGAACATATCATAAATAGATATAGAGAGAAAAAACCCCGATATGAAAAAGAATATATGGTTGTCATCATGGCCGAGATTGTTTTAGCTAACTCTCATATTTACTTTCCATTTGTTATCATTGCTAGTAGAAAACGAATAGTAAGATCAATGTTAAAATCTATTAAGAACGATTCTTGGGAGATTATAACGGAGTCCCTTTTGGCAATTATTTGGTTTTCTCTTTGGGTTACATAGTTTCCTACTCTTGTTCATTTTCGACCTTGAGTCTCTCTTCATTCCTTTCTTTCCTTGCTCCTTCTCTTTCTCAATTTCTTTTCCTTTGATGGCTATTTTTTTAAAAACCAAAAAATCAAATATTTCTAAAATCCTAAGCACAAATTCCCGCATTTTTCTTCACAAGTTTATGCTCCTTTCCACGAACCAACGGAGTGATTTCCTCCCAGGTAGTTCCTTCCATCGGATCCTTTTAAATTTCTTAAATTTGGGGACTTCTTTGACCAGAAATTTATTGCATTAAATATGCACCATTTTAACTCAGACCTGTCAATTTAGGACACTGTCTAAAGGTCCATCTGCAAATCATGTCCTTCCTCCTTTGGATCAGCCATCAATTCAAATTATGCATATGATTTTGAACTCCAACAATTTAGGGCTTCGGTTTCCAATCAAGATATTCATTTAAACTCTCGGTTGATTGCCATTAAAATTGAATCCCTCTCCAAACTTGCTTTGGTAGTTGATCTTAAGATTGAGAGACTTTGGAATAATCTTTTAAAGCTCCACAAATGGATGCTCATTAATTCCATCTACTAGCTCAATTACCCCTGCTTTTTAGTGGAATGTGGATGTACAAGAATATCTAATTTTCTGCTTAGATTTGGTAAAGCCACGTGTGATACTTTTCAGATCTCATTTTTAATATGGAGCCCTACTCTTCCACTCATTGAATTTGGAAAATTTCATGTTGCCTCTATCTCTATGAATGAGCTAAGCCCATCTACTGGAATCAAATTGCTTCACAATTATTTCAACACACTTGGCACTTGCTTGACTACTGACCTCCTAAGTGCTTTATACAGTTAGATCTTATCCAATATGTGCCTAGTCCCCCATTCATTGATTTTTTTGTTACTCTTAATCTTAAATGGAATAGAACAAATGGCAGCCAGAGGAGAATAAAAAAAGGGAGCAAAAAGAGTGACACGATATCACAGAGTCCTTCTTTCACCTCAAATCTATTTTCACTTGTAGATACCTACTCCAAGGTTAAAGTCCTCAATAAGAATATACTTCTAAAAGAAAAAAGGACTTGCAGGGGTCCAATATGCAGGCTTTTTATATTGTAAAGCCTACAGGTGGATGTCCTAAAACTTTTGACGGCATCAAGACTGCAAACATTTAGTGTGACAGAAATATGCTCAAACGAAAAGTTCCATGGATCTCCAATACTAGTGGCCTTCACAAGATAATCATTGATATTCTTAAGGATTCAAAGCATGCTTTCCACAATAAAAATTTCTACAACAACACTCCAAGCAAGGGCATTAAGGATAATCCATCTAATGTCCATCCTTCAGCTGCAAATAGACATCAATTGGGAAATGAAGATTCTTTAATCTTGGGAGAAAAGATACAAGCAAGTGATATAAAAAAATTTAAACATTCAAACAAGCCGTTTGAATGAAATTAGTTTAAGATACAGATAAAGATACAATTATGACAATGGCCGATCAACATCTTTTGAATGGAAATATGGAACAGATAAAGATCATCTGGAAGACCTCAACTGTAAAAGATTATTTGTACAAATAATTTTAGCCTTCTTGCTAACATCAATGATGATTTCGGTGCTTCATTTCTTAGTCCTAAGAAAATTAAGAGTCTTTCCCTTGATAAACCTAATATCCTTCCACATTACCATGACCACATTGATCTCATAAATTTCTCCAATAATGCAGAGCAATTGTCTGGATTGGTTTTAGCAGCTAGATAATTCTCATAGTAAGGCAACATGCAGAGTGTTATACCATTCCAATGGAGACATACTGATCTATCAAGAAGAAATTCATTATGTCCCTTTAACCAATGACTTGGCAAACAACAACAACCTTGCTGGCAACATAAACATCTTCAACGTTTCACCTCAACATCTTTCCAGACAAGATCCTCAAAACTCAAATATTATCTTGCATTGGAATAAAAATAACCATAGTTGTGATAATGAGTTTATAAAGGTTAATGATTGTATGGATGTTAACCATATAGATGAGTCCTGTAGATCCAAGTTCTGGACTTGCTCCTAATCATAAACAGTAACTCAGACAAGGACTCTGATAAAGAGAACTTAGATATTAATATAACCAGATCTTGGGATGATGACACCTTTCTTATGGACTTAAATATTTTCCAGTAAGCTTTAAAGGCAACACGTGTCTATAAGGAATAAAAAAGCTTTAAGGATTTTAGGGACTCTAACCGTCAATAGAAGGCATAGCTCCAAAAGGCTTACCAGAAGTCATTCTTAGACTTTGTTCTTAGCATTTAACCCTGGTTCTATTTGCTGTTTAATCTCATTTATGAAGATTCTTTCATGGAATCTTAGAGGAAAAAAAGGTCCTCTAAAAAGGAGAGTAATCTCTCAGCTTAGAGAATACAATGCAGACATCCTTCTTCTTCAAGGACTTAGGGTCCCAAGCTTTGAGTGTTCCAATTTAGCTGATTGGATTGCTCTAGGTTACTCTTCCATATGGATTGAGGCCACTAATACGTCTGAAATATTTCATATCATCTGGAAAAGTCTGAACCAAAGGAGCTCTTTTTTGGTGCCATTAACATATATGCATCTTCTGAGTCTAAGACTATAGAGACAACTTGGCCACAAATCAATAGGTGGCTTGATAGCCAGTAATTTGAGGCATGGATTATGACAGGTGATTTTAACAACACGCCATCCTGAGAATTAAAAGTTAAGAAATAGTTAAATATGTCTAGAGCAGAGAGATCTAGCTGGGATTCTTTATTGGATAATCATGTGTTTCACTATATTCCACCTTCAACTGCAAAATTCATATGGTCAAATATAGATTGCTTGGATTCTTGAAGCAGCTTCACAATGACATCTGAAATCTTTGCAGTTAACCCACTAACATGGTTTGTTTAATACTGAAGCATTATGATATTTGCAAAGGCAACAAACTTTTTACAATTTTCAGCAACCCAACTTTCTTATCTCACAACAAATGGATGAGTCTAAGAGAGGTTTCCCTAAGATTAGAGACCTAGAAATTGCTTGCAAGGGATACCTCGTCTCTGGACTCACATGTTTCCATAAAAGCAAACAAAACCTCGAATCAATCTGAGTTGATATAAGCACGAAGAGATCTTACGAAGCAAATTTGAGTTGATGGAGACACGAAATAAGAAATTCAGGTCCAAAATCTGAACACTCAATGCTGATAGGTTAAATCTTGTCTAGGTTCTAAGCCTCAACTCCTCGTATGCCCACATGACATACCCACATTTTCCATTATAGATGCATGGCAGAAGATATTGCTGATTAAACACCAGCAATCTGATCAATGAATATTCCAAAATATTCTCTATTCCTCTACTCCACATTCTAAAATGAGAGCATCTTTTTTGTTCACATTGCTTTAAAATTATCTGCTTGAAGCATATTCTAAAAATTCTCTAAAATATCCCTTTAAGGCTTGCTAAGGCAACCTATAAATGAGAGCATTTTTTACTTTAACAATGATTTGTGACATCAAACACACAAGAACAATCTCCTAAGTTTGAATCTAGTTTCCACCATGGAATGGTGTTGGTATAGTTTTATAAGAAGTATAATATGGGGAAACTTTTTGAATCCTTGTACACCATACGAACCTAAACTAGTTAGGAGTAATACTATTTTATATGCCTCTATTAAATGCAATTTGATGATAAGTTTACTCATTATGTGATACGATCATCTAGATTGACTGCAGGTACATTGCAGCACATCAAAGGGAAATGTTTTATCTCCTGGAACGTCACCCCAGGACCTTCTGGCGAAGGGTTCTTAGAAAGCCAGTACAGCCCACAGGGAACATCACTCCCGAGCAGTGGAGGCAATACTTGCAACAGCTATACGACCCTCAGGGTGCACATGCAGCATTACCCCTGCAAGAAGGCCCAGTGCTGGAAATCACAGATTCAGACGTGGAACAAGGCTTACAGCGTCTTGCCAATGGGAAATCCCCGGACCTGGATGGCATGCGGCGAGTAATTGCTTAAGTGGGCGGGGCGTCTATAATACCGAGGTCTTGACCGCCTTGTTCAACAAGGCATTACAGAAGGCTTCCCGTCGCAATGGACCAATAGCGAGTTGTTCCCATCTATAAAGGCGGTGACCCGCGACCGCCCGGCCAATTACCGAACAATCATGGTCGGGCCGGTGTTTGCAAAATTGCTTCTTTGGGATTCTCGAAAGCGGCCAGTTGACGGGGCAGAGGCGGCGAGAGATCTGGGCCCTCACCCGGGCGGGGATTGACCCGACACTCAACCATTGACCACATCTTCACATTCGCGAGCTCGGTTGAAGACGGCAGGAACCGCCGTCGGGATCTATATTGTTGCCGTGGATCTTGCAAAGGCATTTGACACCGTGCCTTGGGAAAAACTATGGGCAAGATTGCGGCAATTTGGGGGTTCCGGTGATTTGCGTAATCGATTAAGCAGGCAGCTTTATGAAAGATGCTCGGGTCGGTTCGCGTGAAACAAACCAACCATTTGATAGTAGTATCGGGGGGTTCGCCGGGGATGCCCTCTCTCCCCAACATTGTTTGGGCTTTACATTGATCAATTGGAGAGGCTTTGCTGATAATGGGGGCGACGGGGCTCACCTTCTCTACCGGATCATCAAGCGGTTAATATATGCTAATGATGTGGACCTCCTAGCTTACACACCAGCGGACATGCAACGACATCTCGATGCCACGGACACATTTTGTCAAGCGGCCCGATATCTTGGCGTCAACTTGGCCAAGACTAAGGTGGTTTTCATATCATCTTCCGCGACGGTAGGGATCCCCTCCTTCCGATTCAGAGGCGGGGAATGTGGAAGTAGCATCCACATACAAATATTTGGGAGTGGAGTTTCCGTCTACTATGCATTGGGACACATCCATACTGACTACGAAGTTACGGTTTGGAAAGCACTATATGCAATGCAAAACAATAGTCATAGAGCGGAGTTGTATGATTGGACCCATCGGTCACACACTGCTCAAAGTCTTAGTGGAGCCCATCCTTTTATCACGGGGTTGAAGTATGGGGCCCAATAGTATCCCTAGCTACTTGGAATGACTTGGGCAAAAGTGAAAAGCCTTCTTGAATGCGAGCACTAGGGGTGAAGTCCACAGTCCCATATCAAATTCTACTGCGGGAAACAGGATTCTTGCCTCTTTAGAGGGCGACCCTTGATCGCCACATTGTCTATTTTCGGAAGGTGGTCAACATGGACGATGCTCGTCTTCCAAAACTAGCTTATATCATGGCAATGGGGCCTACAACGCCTCAAGGCCTCTGGAGGAGGGAAAAGAGAGCTCAATGGATGGCTAGATGGAATGTGCGTGGAGCACGGTGCATACATGTGCAAACAGCAGGCGGTCGCCATAGCTTGAGGCAATATCTTGACGCTTGCTTCATCGGCAAGCTTTGGGATGCCGCCCCCTTGAACGGTCAAGGCGGCACACTACCGGTAGCCACATAAATCCCACATTGGAACGAGGCCCACAATGCTACCTGCGTACCCACTTGCCCATGAAAAGACTTGGACTCATTGCCTCCATTCGCCTGAGGGGCACATCATCTTGAATTGAGACGAGGCGGATGGATTGGTGAGCCACGTCGGGGCGGACTCTGCCAATGCTTGCCAAATGGGAGTCATTGAGGATGAATCTCATACTCTTCAAAGTTGCCCAGCATATGATCAAATCCGGACCTTTATCTTTGAGTTGGTCGGGGCTGCGGCCCGGTAGCTACATGTGACATTGAGCCGCGGCATCCGTGCGGATGCTAGGATCATACCTTCAGGAGGTCATGGACATGCGAGATCAGCTATGTCCTCGGGCACGCACTTGACATGTACATACACATTTATTTCATGATGATGTATACTTGTACAGTTTGACAGCATTCTTATTACTGCCACGGTTTTTCCCTCGAAAACCCTTCGGGGCGGGGGTTTTTTAACCCGGACAGTAATAAGTTTGCTGCGCTCCTTCTGGGTCCCATAGGCCGATTGGTCTCAGTGGACGATAAAAAAACTATACTATACTATATACTATACTTTTATAATTGATGAATATTGCATTCTACATACAAAAATATATAGCACAATAACATGGGGTTTCCTTTGTGTTTTTTGTACGCTTTTCAATATGGTTTTGTTATGATTTGGTTGATTTATTTGTTTGACTGTTATTTCTAGAGTGCACCTTTTCTTGGCCGTTGATTTTCAGAAAAAAAGAGAGATTGTGTCACTGTCATATCTAACTGTGAAAATCCTGCCGACCACTTTGCCGACCATTAGCATGATATAATGTCAAACCAAACCGACCATGGAGACGAACTGCTAATTGGATGTATGAACATGTTGAAAATTTTAGCAAGCCTATTCCAACCTACCGCATGCTTATCTTAAGATTCTTAGCATTTCATTTTTGACATTTTCCTATGATTCTTTGCTTTTCATTTATTCTTTTTAATAGTAGGTTCAAAGTGCCATGTGGAAGGTACAAGTGGAGGATCATCATGGGCATCAAAAACAAGAAAGTAAAATAATATAACAGAAATTACTTTTTTAATTGTTGGAAAAGAAAAACATCAGGACTTTGTTTGAGGATAGAGATAGATCCTTGAGCCTTTTCTTCAAATCGTGCATTTTCGTTTATCCCTTACAAAATGCATAGCAGGTCCCCAGCTATTTCTCCTCTGCCCTCTTCTCCATTCCTTAGACGGCCCAATGGTCAATTGCAGCAGTCACCTCTCTCTCGGACCTCTTCGGGCGCCAGAAACAAGGTTAATATGGGAACCATGCGGTTCAGAAAAAGACGTGGATTGGGTTTTTGCCTGGGATTGCTAATGCTATTCTTTCTCGTCGAATGTTTTGTCCTTCGGAACACAGAGCTCAGTGCTGGTACTGAGGACCAGGTATGGATACTTTTTATATAGAAACGTGTTTCTAGATTAACTCCTCCTTGTGTGTTTCGCACTATTACTTCAGATCTGGTAGTAGATCTGGTACATGATAGCCCCTGTTGGTGAGAATGCATGTAGGATCACTTGAATTGACTAAAGAACATTCTCTTACTGTATGGTGTGTTTTCCTGAGATCTTCACATTGCGATGGTCTTCACTTGTAGGCCAGATCAAGCAGATTCTTAAGGAGAACCCCACCACCTATTGTATTATATGAAAGGCTCCTAGCGCTTGCTGCTCATGCTCTTGCTGAGGTATTGTTCTCTTGTTTAGTATAAACGGGTCACTTTCTTGTTCAGAGCTTAAGGTCTTATTAATCTTGCAGAATGAGTTCAAGCCTGAACCAAATGAATTATGGAAGGAACCAATTGAAGATGCATCAATTTGGAAACCTTGTGCTGACCAACGGGCTCATGATCACAAACGTGAGCTTCCTACTATGTCTATATATACCTATCTTGCCTTTCTTAAGTCCTGTTCTGCTGTAACTATTTCAGAACCTCCATTACCGGATAGAAGCACGGGTTACATTATGGTCAGTGCAAATGGCGGGCTTAATCAACAGCGGGTTGCGGTACTTCTATTTCTCTTCTTCAGCTTGGTTCACCAAACTACAACTAATTTTGATTACTTTTTTATTAACAGTTCCTAATTATTTGATATTAATGCAGCACTTTCCATAAAAAAAAGGCTAAAGCATTATTGCTAAGTAGATTCAATGTATTTGCAGATTTGCAATGCTATTGCAGTAGCGCGCCTATTAAATGCAACACTAGTCCTTCCAAAGTTTCTTACAAGCAGTGTTTGGGAGGATGAGAGGTTTGGAATGAGTATTTTTATTTGGTTTCATATATATGAATAGACATGCTCGGAGAAGGATTTATATTCTTGAGGCATGTGCACGAGTTTAAACAACAATGAGGACGGGTTGGCCCAGCCTGTCGTCTTTGGGACTTCTGTCAGTCAGATCTGCTTGCTCGTCTCCTTCCTTGATCATTAACTCCCCAACTGAGGACTTCTATCTTTCTGTTTCGAAATTTCCTGCTAAAATAGGCTATAGAAGAGGCTGCAACCCTTCTGCTTATTTGGGAGTAACAATCATCAATAAGGGCTGTCTTTTGAGTTCCAAATGTTATTGAGACCTGTTTTTAGATAATATTCTTCCTATCCAGAAAGCAGAACCAGTATTGGATATAGCTGCTAGAAGCTTATGAAAATCTTGTCAATACCATTTTATGCCGTAGACAATTCTCATTTCTATCTAGCAATTTTATGCTTAGACATGACCTGTGATTGATAGAAGGTTTTATTAATAAATGTAATCTTTTATTTGATCACAAGGTCTTAAGTTCCATTTCAGTTTTATTTTCAACACAAGATCTTATTTCATTTGGATTTGGTTTTGGTTTTGGTCTTATTCAGTCAGTTTGGAGACATCTATCAGGAAGACCATTTCATTGATTATCTGAAGCATGACGTGCATATTGTTAAAGAATTACCCATGGAGCTGAGATCACTAGATTTGGAGGCCATTGGCAGCTTTGTAAGCATCGCCCTTTCTTACCAATTCTGTAAGTAAACAGACTATTTTTTTGCAATAGCTGGCCAAAACACAGTAATTTTAAAGAGATCTATTGTCTTAAAAGATTCTCAGAAAATGGCTGAAGTGGTTGAGCTGCACAAATTTTGTGCATTTTATCAATTTTCTGAATAATGTTGAGCGTGGAAGCTGTTCATTTTTCCGAAGTTGATAATTGGCTTGCATGATCAGCCTGAAACTTATCTGTCAAATCATGAGTTCTTACATGAAGTAGGTAGCAATTTTTAGTGGCAGAGTTGCTCTTTAAGATGCAAACTTAGCAACCCTTGTGGACCACGTTAACATTTGGAAAGAACATTTTTAGTTGCTACGTACTTCGGTTTTATTGAAGGTAACGAGCTATTGGTGATGCTCCTGCTTGCCAATGCACTGATTTTCTGTCATGCTTTTATATAATAATAAAATCAGGATGGTATTGATGTGTATCATGACATGACATTTTACAGATTTCTGACTTGGAATTGATGAAAGAATCTAAGCCTAGTTTCTATATAGAGCGGATATTACCAATTCTACTTCGTAATCGGGTGGTACATTTTTTTGGTTTTGGGAACCGTTTGTCATTTGACCCTATACCTTTTGATATACAGGTGAGATATATATGCTTACTAATTGCAACCTATATGGATGTTGTGCTTGTGCAATGGAGGTCGTTGAAATGGTTTTTCTATGCTATTGATTATTGTCCTTGAGTGCTGTTGTATTGACAGAAAAAATAATAAGTTATTGACATATTGTTTTTATAATCTTAGCGACTGCGTTGCCGATGCAACTTTCATGCATTGAAATTTGTCCCAAAAATCCAACATATGGGAGAACTTTTAGTTGAACGGATGCGAACTGGTGGAGAAAGCCATCATCATAGAGTCAATGATAGCAGTGGAAGAACTATGATGAAGTTTGTTGGCTTACACCTCAGATTTGAGATTGACATGGTAGCTCATTCAATGTGTGAATTTGGAGGTGGTGAAATGGAAAGGCAGGAATTGGAAGCATACAGGGAAAAACATTTCCCATTGCTGGCAAAGTTCAGTCAGCAACAAAAGTAAGAATTTGTTTTACTGTTTAATAGTTAATATGATTTCAGTTGTGGTCTGTAAGAGTAGTAATGGCAAAGTTTGCTTTGGGAGAAGTGGCTTGTTCTAATATGGAAAATTTGGGGAAAGGAGAGTTGGATAAGCATGTTATGTCTCCAGAGCAGACTCATTGTCTTGGAAGGAAACTATTTTACATTTGCGCCATGAATCACCCCCAGAAGAATTATATATTTACAGCTTGGTTTATGGCGCATGCAGAATTTTGCCTGCAAAGAAACTAAGAGAATCAGGCCAGTGCCCTTTGACACCAGAAGAGGCCGTGCTGATGTTGGCAGCTTTGGGCTTCAAGCGTGGGACCCGTATATTTCTTGCAGGAGCTCATATATATGGAGGACAAGCGAGAATGTCTGCACTTGTTAGTTTGTACCCAAACCTTTTGACGAAAGAGGACCTTTTAACACAAAAAGAGATGGAGACATTTGGAAACCATTCCTCTCAGGTTTGCTTCTTCTTGTTTTTTAAGCATTAGAAGGTCCTGACGATAGGTTTGAAGGAAATCTTTTAATAACATCAATAAACCCTTACCGTTTCTAAGATCCTTATATTATTGGCTAGATTGATAGGTGCTTCAGCAGGCTCCTTTACAGTTGCAGCTTACAGTCTGGCAAAATGTGCTTTGGATTGATGTTTTATAACTATGCTTGCAGTTGGCTGCCTTGGACACAATCGTTTGTATTGCTGCTGACGTCTTTGCAATGACGGATTCAGGTAGTCAATTAGCATCATTAGTTACTGGCTTTCGGATATATTTTGGGGGTGGAAAAGCTCCTACAATTCGCCCAAATAAGAGACGACTAGAAAGCATATTTTTGAGGAATAGGACTATTGAATGGAAAGAGTTTCAAGATAGTATTTGGAAATCAGTCAAAGAAAGTAAAAGAATACAAATACGACCAGTAGCTAGAAGTATTTATAGGCATCCAAGATGTCTAGAATGCATGTGCAAGGATGACTGAAGAAGCCCTAGACTGTTTTGTTATTAGATTGGTCCAGATCCAGAAATATTTGATTGGGTGGTAGATTTTTAACCACCAAATACATATAAGTGGAGCATGCAATTGTACCATACTAATAGATTTCCAATAAGTTTGAGATTGATTAAACAGTCTGCTTTCCCCCTTTGCAACAATCAAATCATTACAACTCTGTCTTTACTTATTTATTTGTCACGTGGAGTGGTGCATATGAAAGCGGTTTCCTAGACCTTTCTACCAAACGCTTGAACGTCTCTATTCGCTTCTAAGAGAGTTGAGTTGAATGGCTTTTTAAAAAATGCTAGTATTTTTAATACACCTCAGAATCACATGATTATTGGCTCTTAGAAAAGTGCTTACCAGTGGCTTCCAAGCGCAGCTAAAACTGCTTGTCGCAATGTAATGGAAACCATCCATCTTAATCCACAAATCTTAAATGCGTGAAACATGGACACCCTTCTCTAAATGCAGGACAGCTCCATTTTTGGGTTGCCCTAAAGGGGGCAAACCCTAGTTTATGAGGGTTTTTGGCATATTCGAGATATATGTTGTATATGCTCAAAATATGCCAAAAACCACTTCAAACCCAGTATTGTTTGTAAACTATCGGTCGCCCCTATTGCCGGGCAGACGCTTTGGAAACCGCCTAACTGGCTAATCGATCATCTATGATTTCTAGACTAGTGGCTCCTTGGCTATGCGTTTTGATTATATCATGGCACTAGTGATTTTGCATACACAAATACAAAAATTAGCTATCCGATTATATCATGGCACTAGTGATTTTGCATACACAAATGCAAAAAATCAGGGTATGTTTTTACAGAATATGTGGATAAAGTAGATTGGAAGCTACTAGAATGATCTGGAACTTGGTTTCTGCAAAGCAGATTATGCAGATAAGATAGTTTGAGCTATGAAAAAATAGTTTAGATGCAGATACTCAGTTTCCTTCTACCTAAAACGACACTGCCAAGTTCTGTTGTGCCTTGACGACAGTGCTTGAAAGCACATCGTAGCAGCTGGATCTATAGATCAACAAAGCGAAAAGCATCTTCGTTTGCAAGTTTGATGCCGACCTATGCTTGGGAAAGCGATGGGAAATGGTAGTGGATTTTGAACTCAAGGCACCTGCTTTGATTCTAAGTATTGATTCTATATATGATGAATGACCATCCATCCTCTTCTTGCTTTCACACAATTATGGCGATCCATCTGCTATAATAATGGATAAGCACAACCTATCCTTAATACAAACTTCAGCACTGCTTGCCTCCCCAAGTGTATTCAATTCGCATCTAAAATCACCCTAAGTGTCATCTAGGACTTCAACTAGCTTACTATGCGAATGATGGACCTTTCTAGTTAAAGATTGCAAAAGCCATTATATTAGAGAGCATGCATTGACAGTAAGCATCTAGACTGAAATAAAAGCTGAAATACTTGGGAAGAACATAATGTCAAGAATATGGAATGGGGAAGCCATGACTCGAAGATGTTCATTGCAAGCTTCAGCACCGTTTGCCTCTCCAAAGATACTCAATTGGCATCTAAAATTGCCCTAAGTGTCATCTAGGACTTCAGCTAGCTTATATGCAAATGATGGACCTTCCTAGTTAAACGCTGCAAAACCATGATATTAGAGACTATGCACTGACAGTGAGCATCCAGACTGAAATAAAAGCTGCAATACTTGGGAAGAATATGTGAAGAATATGGAACGGGGAAGCCACGACCCAAAGATGTTCATTGTAAAGGATTTGCAGATGGCACTGTTATGAACCCTCCAGACAACATTGAAGATTTCATGTATAGGTTGTAATGGGCTATTTACCGGAATAGCAAACTCGCTATGTCTTCAAATAAGTTACTCCGTGCAATATCACAGTCAAAATTTGCATATATTTCGAGCAAAAATCTACCTTCATGACAGAAGTCCACTAGAGATTCCATTGCTACCTCCTGATGTTGATACAATATCCCAGATTTATCTCTGGCCAAAGGCATCCAAGCATACAAAAAGAAAGCCTCCAGTTGCAGTAGGCACAATCCCTCTATGAAAATGATTCCAGCTAATTGGCCCGAGCCTATTTGCCTGTGATGCAATTATGGGATCATAAATTGAGTTGTTGCATCTCGTCCTAGGTTTAAAATTTACTCTAGATTTAGCTACATTTATAAGAAGGCATTTATACGAAGGACACATGTGTTACCTTCTGCCTGAATATGCATGCATGGTGTGAAGTTTGCTATTGGAAGCATTTGAAATGAGAAATGTTGCAGCTGTTATCGAGGTTGCTATGAAGGTCTTGAAAGTTAGTTGTATCGGAAGCCCTTTTTTGCTCGAAGCCCATTTACTGAGCTTAGAATTATAACTTCTTTTGCCTACAGATTTAGAATGATGGAGGCAACTCCCTCAAACAAGCTCCATTGTTCATCCTTTGTAGTCCTAATGTTTATCTCTATCTCTAATATATAATTGTAATAAGGAGGGTAAGGGGCTAGCTTATACCTATGTTAATTATTATTTTTAAAATATTCGAGTTTAGAACTGAACACGTGTAAATGTTAAAAAAATTTAGCCTTTCAAAAATTGACATGTAGTAAAGATAGAAGGTAAGAGATTGGAACTTTTCGGAAGGTTTCAGATTAAAAGAGTCTCGGAGAAGTCTCTTTCAGCTTTGAAACAAAGGCAGGTTCTAATAGTGTCTTGAAGCTTCGAACAGGTTTTCTGGAAAAGGTTTCGCCAAGGGTTATCCTCTATCAAAGGCTTCAGCTCGACTTCATTCAACGGCTTCAGCCCAGCAAAGCATTAGACGTTTTCTGCGAAAAGGTTTTTGCAGGGGTTACAGACTAGTCGCTATGATCCTTCATTCAACGTCTTCATCTCAAGCACAAACCTCACATGTAGCTTCTCGACATGCTCTTTTCCATAAGATGCATTAGCAATTACTTGGTGACTTTGACGGTTTCGTGCAGCGAACCCAATCTTCCAGTGATTTGCTAGGAAGCTTCCTTTGCTTTAGGCTATATAGATACGTTTTTTTTTTGTTCCTTCTAGATAGACTTGGATCCCCAATTCTTTTGGTTGGATCTCAAACTTGAATTCTGGGCTGGATTTAGCCACCAGTTCGTGTTGCAAACCCCTGAAGCAGATTGGACTCAGATTGTCAGCAGGTTTCTAAGATTGTTGATAATGACCTTCATATCATATTTCGAGATGGGCTCTGAGCATTTGTTTCTGTCTTTATTTGTCAACAAGGATTGCATATTCATACCTTCTAAATACTATGGTTTCATAAATTTCTCACATGTACTACAGAGGTATTCTTTCTCACATATAACATACATTCT
Source organism: Isoetes taiwanensis (assembly GCA_021234155.1). Classification (NCBI taxonomy): domain Eukaryota; kingdom Viridiplantae; phylum Streptophyta; class Lycopodiopsida; order Isoetales; family Isoetaceae; genus Isoetes; species Isoetes taiwanensis. The sequence continues at coordinate 172,337 of JAJEKV010000314.1, read as the reverse complement.
TTCTCACATGTGTTACAGAGCCATTCAGATACCATGTATTCATAAATTTCTCAAATCTATTACACATCCATTCCTTCTCACATGTGTCACAGAGCCATTTTATTTACAATTGATGCTTATGTTTTGGAACATTTCTTATCGGCAAGAAATTGGCATGGAAAAGACAGTTTTGCCAAGCTTCTATTAATTGTGTCAAAGGGTACTTTTTTTTTCTTCTTCTTCTTCTAAAAGTTTTTATTATTGTCTTCTTCTGAAAGTTTTTGTTATTGTAAATTTTTGAGATTTTGGATTATATCTTTGTTAATTTAACCCAACGGTTTCTTGCATTAGTAATTCACTTTTTTTTGTCTGAACTATAAAATGGGGCTGGGTGTTAGCTTCCTGATGTGAGCAAAATCTTGCTTGCTGATAAGGAAAGGAATCTTTCTTAAATATTTCTTAATCTGGATGATTCTAACAAATATGAGAAAGGGCACTTTTGAATATCCGCATCGTATATTCAGTCCATCTCTAAAAAAGGTAAAAAAGAGCAAATAATGCTGGCCAAATATTGCTACTTCTTTTGTCTGAAGCATGTTAGACATTTGAGTTATAAGCACAGTTTCTGTGGCGGTGTTAAATCTGAAGTGTGATTTTAATGTTAAAACTAGGAAACATAACCTTGAATGAGGCATAAAGTTGCATAAAGTTTCATTAATGGCCTCATGCACCTGGAAAAACAAAAAGAGGAAATAGATTCACCTCACAATCATGGCTACAAACAATAACAATGGACATCTAACAATGGCTATACTTGTGCTATATCATTTGAGAGAATATGGTTCTTATATAAACCCAATATGTGGCAACCATGTCTATGGCTAAATCTGCGCATCAATAAATTGGCTTCATCTTAGATGTAAGATTCAAGTTAATGCATCATTGATCATGACAAAAGTTGCTGGCATCAATTGCAAGACAGGTGAGGCAAAGTAGAGCCATGGTCCATCCCAAATTTTGGCACACAAAATGTTTTGTTGATTCGTTAGTGAAACTTTGGTGCAAGCACTTCTGCAAATCTTGACAACAAATTTGGATGCAAATAATCCAATTAAATGATCAAAACCAAAACAAAACGACCTATACCAATGACCTAAGGTAAAGTAGACTAGAGTCATGACCCATTCCAAAAATGAAAATTTTGGCAGGCAAAACAAATGTTGACTCATCGATGGAGCTCTGGTACAAACCTTTTTGTAAATCCGTGTGGAAATTCCTGATGGTGCAAATAATCCAACCATGTGATCAAAACCAAAACAAAATGACCTCTGCATACCTGATGACATCCAAATAATATGTGCTTTAACAACTGCTAAGGAAAACCAAATCAAAACAAAACATCGCTATATATGATCAAGACCAAAACAAAAGGACATGTGCATACCAGATAGGATGACCTATTCTTCAAAAACTCGGTGTCGAGTTGTCTTAGCTCACCAAGAACAAAAAAGTGATATGGATTGAATTTGCCCATCACCTTAACAATATTCGGCATACTACATCATGTAAACCCATCTCATAACTTTGGGGGCTTTTTCCCAAAGTTGTTCAACCTTTTAATGCATATGTTTTACATGCAAATTTAATATGGTCATTTATTGTTTCAGTTCATTAAAATCTTTAGGATTACTATTTCCCAGTAGCATTGTCTCATTTGGATTTCAAAGTGAACTTTTATGGTCAATATGATATCCCATGTCATTAATGTATGCCATATCAACATGAATTCAAAATAGCCCCTTTTTTTTCCTTTTTTTTTCCTATTAAAAAGCATAAAGCGGCGGCGAAGGCCGCCGTGACAAATTCTTGTAGTCCTAATTACGTTATGGACTATTATTGCTTTGATTAAGCCGTGAGAATGAAAATTCTTGTTTTGCACCGAGGATGGTGGCTATGGAAATAAATGATATAACATCGAACAATGTATGATTTCATCATTTAGGTGCATGTGCTAAGTTCATCCTTCACATAGATGCAAGTCCTTAGATGCTGAACATTTATGAATTATTGAGTGAGAAATGAAAGTTAACCTATTTAGGCATTTAGATATTGAATTTGATGCTTTTGCTTGTTGGTAGAAGCATTTTAATGTCTTCAAGGGAACAAAACCTTTTAACATCTTTTGCAACTGTGGAAGTAGTGGAGGAAGAGGGTCTCAATGGTCTAAGCCAATTTACCATTTTGTTTTTGAAGAATAGAAGATGTCATTCATTCTTTAAACTCTAGGCACATATGGAACTCTGCTCATGGTTTTGCAATCTGTGACCTAGAATTACAACCATAATGGCGATAACAAATTGAAAAATTTCGAGTTCCAAGATTGATGGTATAATGTACATATTATTATTTTGCAAGATCAGACAACCCCACAAATCCATTCATTACTCAATGGGTCCAAAAATGGCAAACACTGCAGTCAATATATTCGCCTTTCTATTCTTCTCGTTTTTGTTGATTTGCGCCAATGGTCTAAGATAAGGTTTGGTTGTCTGCCCCACTAGATGATTCTTCATTTCTCCTACAAGCATGCATATCAGATGCGCTAACTATATCTCTGAGACTTGTGTAAGTGCTATTTATCTGAAGGTCTTCTGCCAATCTAGTAGACTTGTTCTTTGATTAGCTAGGATTTGCATAGCATGTCTCAAGCCTTGTTCTCAATATCACCTTTATTTACAAAAGCCTTGTTCTCAATATCACCTTTATTTACAACAGCTTTAGTAAACCATGGTGGATACAGTTGTTGTCAACTGTCAATAAACCATGATGAATGCATTAGCTCAATGCCTCATATTCATGTTTTTTTATCTTCCTTTTGCCAAATATAAGTGTGCTCCAAATGATGGACGTTTATGGTGTTCCAATTACCTAAGCTCAGCTATTGTATTAAAAAATATAACTGGAATATTAAGTGATTGTCCCTTAGTAATCGAACCTCCCCCCACAGGGTTGAACCCCCCCAAACCCCCATTTGCCAACCGTTGAGGGCGGGCATCGTTTATGTTTTCTAAGCATTTCTCAATTCTTAATAGCCCTTTAGTTTTCTAATCCTCTTCCATACCCTACAACCTCATGGCCACCTCTATAGCCCCTTATCCAGACCCCAATTTGGAGGGAGACATTCCCCAGCCCCAGCCCCAACCCACCTGGGAGAACCAGGAGGAGGGACCGTCGCGAAAACGGTCTTGATCGGATAACAAGGACAAGGGAGAAACCTCTTCCATGAGGAAGGAGGCCCGGGCGAAGGCCCAATCTATGAGATCGACCCGGGAGACGGATGAAGGCTGCTCAAGCCCGACAACGCACCAAATGCAGGCGCAGGCGAGGGCCATGAAACAAATGGAGGAACAAATCGAGAGCAACAGCACCCGGATTGTAGGACTGGCAGCAGAGATACAATCTTCAGCGTCCCACATGCTCAAAAAACAGTTGGCAGTGGAGAGGTAACAGATTGCAGAGATGGGGACCCGCATGCAACACTTAGAAGACGGGCTTCGCTTGGCACACTTTGAGAGGCAACATGATAAGCAGGGCCTTGCTGACTTGCGAGCTCGTGTGGATTCCTTCCTCACCACCATAGAGACTATGGCATGGGACAAGCAAGTGTTGAGCAGGATACAGTGGCAACTATCTCCCGCCTCAAGTCAGAAGCTGAGGGGTCTGCCACCATAATACGAAATGTCCGAGCCGCCTTCGAAGCCAGCCAGGCAGAGCTAAGAACCCTGCAGAGTAGGGATGAGACACAAGATCAAGAGATACAGGAGCTCCGAGCAACCATTACCCAGCAAGGCAGGGGCCTCCATGCTGAGGTCCATGAACAATTACGGCAGTGCACGAATGAGTTGGCCAAGCAGTAGAGATTTCAACAGGAGCTAGGCTCCCGATTCCAAGCAGCAGAGGCCGCAGCATGGGGCCAGACAAGTCCACATGCCCCACAGCCCACAAGTCGCCAAACAAGCAGACAGACACCACCTGCTCCATCTCGCACACCACACCGCCCTTGCTGTGAACAGCCCACATACTCCGCATAACAGGGCATCACCTGGCCAACAACTAATATTGCCCTCACACTCGAGAGAGCAAAGAGCAAGGCGGCCGGCGTCATAATGTGGTGGTGCGTGGACTCTTAGAGGAGGCAAAATCACTGCGCATCCGTGGATCGATCCTATCTCGCATGGCATTTCGCAGATACCCATCCGTTGTTCGAGCAAGCCGCCTTCGGGCTCAACACACAGACTGCCCGCGTGTTGTTATCTTCACGGTGGCAGACATGCGAATGCGTGAGGCAATTTTGCGTCAGAGTAGGCAATTGAAGGGGACTACTCTGTATGTCGACCATGATCTCACTCCGATGCAACAAGAGTCCCGCCGGGTACTCATGTCGAGGGCGTTTGCGCCAAGGCTATTGCGGGCTGGTCCGGAGGCAAGCTTCGCATTTTTAGGGCGGCGCCTGCTGAGGTCACCGATGCAATACATTAAGTTGCTGCCACTCCTGCTACTGCTACCAGTACCCCTACTGCACCTCCTGCTCTCGCTGTTCCAACTGCTCCTGTAACTACTGCTCAGGAGCCGCACAATGCTCCCCCCTGCAACCAGAACAGATCATCGAGCGTCTACATCAAATGCCAACAAATAGGAACTGTGCCTCTGGATGGTATCTTGGAACTGTCGGGCAGACTGCCGAACCTCCCGAGCTATCTGCATTTTTCGGTGTCCAATGAGTGCACAGGCAAGCGAGGGCATGGCGGGGTTACCTGCTACTATAGTGCAACCTTGGGGCACTCAGTCTCACTGCACAAAACAGACACGTACAATCGCTACTTGTGGGTGCATGTGCAGCATGACAGTGGCAGCATCCTCTTCATAGCAACATGCTACTTTCCACATGCCGAGAGCAACTTTTATAACACTCATTCGGGTGTGGATAGATTGGAGCCCTATGTCGATCTATATGATGACATACAACAGCACAAACAGTTGGGCAAGGTTATGTTACTTGGCGACTTTAATGCACGTACAGGAGCCGAGCAGATCCCAAAATTTGAGCCCCTGGCAGAGGACGTCTTGCAACTGAACCCCACAGAGGTGGTTTGGTCAAGGATATCAGAAGACAACCATATTTCGCGCTATGGCAGGCAGTTGTTGTTGCTGGGTAGTATCTTTGACCTGGTTATTTATAATGGGTTGGTACAATGGCCATCTTCCAGCCGCTGCACTTGTAGACAGGAGAACCAAGGGGGCGGCTCCAGTGTGGTGGATTATCTGCTGGTCGAGGAACAGGATCTGCACCTGTTTATCCATTTTTCCATTGGAACAGACACTCGGGACGAGGAAGTGGACTCAGACCACCAGCCCCTATTCGTGCATCTCCATTGGCAAGCTCCCCGTGCATCTACTGCCTCAACACCCCAGGTGCCCCAGCTGCGCCTGGACTACGACCGTGCAGGGACCTATGCCCAGCTGCTTGAGCATGACCTGACGGGACTGCTGCAACTCCCCACACTTCAACATCAATTTGTTCAGCTGACTCACCTGTTTTTCACAGCTGCTGAGAGATGCTTTGGAAGAGACCGATCACGGCGAACCTCGGGCGCTGCCACCTTCCCCCGCAACAGATGGTTCGATAATGAGTGTCGGGAGCTCAACCGCGAACTCCGGCGAGTCACTGATCCCACCTCTTGCCCACAGGTCATCAGTCAATACTGCTCCTTCCTCAAAAACAAGAAAGCCAGATACCTCGTAGAGCATCAACAACAGATGTTTGGTCTCCTGGATCGGCACCCCAAGACATTCTGGAGAAGGGTCTTGAGCAAGACTGCACAGCCCACATGGAACATCACCTCGGAGCAATGGGTACAGTACTTGCAACAGCTTTACGACCCGCTCAGGGGCCGGACACCAGTCCATCCACAGATAGGCATGGCTCTAGTCATCACAGAGGGGGATGTCATCATGGGCCTACAACATCTGGCTAATGGGAAGGCAGTAGATTTAGATGGCATGCAGGCAGAACTTCTGAAATGGGCTGGGCCTCCACTGGTGCCTGTCCTCATGACATTATTCAATAAAGCATTGCAAGAAGACTTCCCTCCGCAGTGGACCACTAGTAGAGTTGTGCCCATATACAAGGCAGGGACCCTCAATGCCCGGCCAACTATCGTACTATTATAGTCAGCTCTCTGTTTGCAAAATTGTTGGTTGGCATCCTTAAGCAGGGGCTGACAATATGGGTAGAGGAGGCAGATGTGCGAGCTCTCACACAGGCAGGCTTTCGGCCCAGACATTCCACTATTGATCATATCTTCACTCTGCGCACATTGATTGAGGATAGCAGGAATCACCGACAAAACCTGTACTGTTGTTTCGTGGATTTCGTAAAAGCTTTTGACACAGTGCCCCGGGACAGGTTATGGGACAGACTGCGGCAGCTGGGGACCCCCCATTGACTTGCAAAATGCAGTATATAGGCTATATGAGGCATGCTCAGGCCGTATCACATCATCAGGACAGCCGGTAATCAGTAGTATTGGAGTGCGTCAGGGTTGCCCCCTCTCCCCCATATTCTTTGGCCTATACATTGACCAGCTGAAAGATTGGCTCTCTGAGCATGGAGGGGCGGGCGCCCATTTCATGCATCACACAATCCGGCAACTCATATATGCTGACGATGTCAACCTCCTGGCCCATACTCCAGAGGACATGCAACGTCACCTGGATGCTCTTGACACTTTTTGTCGATTCACTGGCATGCGAGTTAAGTTGGCCAAAACTAGGGTGCTGCTAGTTTCATCATTCCGTCAGTCCAGGCTTCCCTCATTCACTTACCAGGGACAAGATGTAGAGGTGGCTCCGACCTACAAGTACTTGGGGATCGAGTTCTCTCCTACCACCCACTAGGATGCTGCCATTAGGTTGTGGGTCACGGCGAGTTGGAAAGCACTATATGCCATGCAGAACAACAGCCACAAGGCAGAGTTGTATGCCTAGGACCACCAGTCACACTTGTTTAGGGCCTTGGTCGAGCCGGTCCTCTTGTATGGGGCAGAAGTGTGGGGTCCGATGATATCCCTCAACACCTGGAATGACCTCGAGCAGGTGCAGAAAGCCTTCTTGGCACGAGCCCTTGGGGTAAAGTCCACAGTTCCATACCAGATCCCACTCCAGGAGACAGGTTTCCTACCCCTTCAACGGGCTGCATTGGAACGCCATATCATTTACTTCCAGAAGGTGGTCGCCATGGGCGATACACGTTTGCCCAACCTTGCTTTGGCCATGGCGATGGGTTCCCAAAGCCTGCTGGAAGGATAAGCAAGCTCAGTGGTTCTCACGCTGGGGTGTACAGGCAAACAGATGCATACAAGTACGGACAAAGAAAGATCACAAGGCACTTAAGTTGTGCCTAGATGCTACTTTCCTTCGTAAGCTCTGGGATGCAGATGCTTTGACGCACGTTAAGCTGGCACACTATCAGCAGCAAGTCAATCCTAGGCTCATAAGAGGCCCACACCAGTACTTGTACACCCATTTGCCCATGAAGAAGCGCAGACTTAGCTTCCATTCGCACGGGTGCACATCGTCTCCGCATTGAGACAGGACGTTGGGCTCGGGAAGCACGGGAGGAAAGGCTTTGCCAGTGTTGCCACCAGGGCGCCATTGAGGATGAATGTCATGCGCTCCAGATTTGCCCAGCGTTTGCCCATATCCGAGAGCGGTATGTTCGATTACTAGTGCCTGGCCAGTCGTTGTATGAGTTATTGAATATGGCGTCAGTGAGTTTGTTGGGATCATACCTCCAGGAGGTTATGGATGCACGGACTCAGTTGTGTCCTCCGGGACAGTATTGAAATGTCCTATATAATTGTACAACGTGCTAGCATACTTATTACTGCTAAGGTTTTTCCTTCGAAAACCCTTCGTTGGGGGTTTTTAATCCTCATCAATAATACGCTTTTGCCCAATTCTCTTTTGTTTGGGTCCCATAGGCCAAATATGCTAACGGTGCCCTATTGGCTGGGCGCTAAAAAATCTATTCTATTCTCATCTAGAAGGTTGGTTCTTATTTATCTTTTTGCGTCTTGATCTTTGCTACATTTATTTTCTATCATAATTTACTTTATATCTCTTGGACTTGCAGTTAAAATGCAGTGTATGAGCAATGCGATTTTGCCCAATTGCCTCTTTTCTGTGCCTTTGGGATGTCAAAAGTAACAAATATGCTAACATATGAAGTTGACCTATTGGCTTCCTACAGAATAAAATGTTTTATCCCATATATTCACCCTATAACACAAACCATTACATTACACGATTAAAATTAAATTCCCCTTAAACCCCTTTTGTTTGGGTGCATATTCACACGGGGTGACTCAAATCTAGAGTCATTGGATAGGCATATTCACCCCTTATTCCTTAATCTACACCGTACACAAAATTCCTCGTTTGTGGGGTATGGATGTATAGAAATTATGATACTGTATAACAAGATTTGCAAAATACTATAAGATTTCAGACAATATACTATATGGTGTTGATTTTGTACATGCAAAACATAATTAAAAAGGCTCTCGCTGCCCTACGTCACCCCCCGTGTGAATATGCACCCAAACAAAAGGGGGTTTAAGGGGGAATTTAATTTTAATGCGTGTAATGTAATGGTTTGTGTTGGGGTATGAATGTTGTGTACATTGCTATAGGTTCTTGTGCCTAAGACAGTGTGGCCTTGAAGACCACTTACAGTTGCGCTACAAAAATTTCTATAATATATATTTGTAATAAGCAAGTAGGCCAAAAAATTTATATCATTATGAGGGTCTCCATTCTACATATTGGAACACAAAACGAAACTCTACAATATTGATGAAAAAAATAATGCTAATATTGATGAAAAAAATAATGCTAAAGAGAATGTATTTATAATGTAAACCACTTACAATATCCCTAGGTAGTAGAATTCCATATGCTGGACATGTTAGAACATGTGTTTAGGAAATGGAGCCATGAAGGATGTCATGTTTGTTTTAGTCACTAGTCAAATCACAATGATACTAAGTAAGCAGACACAATAAGAAAAAGAGGGAGGTGTGCAACCAAACATCTTATTCGAAAATTTAATCTTGTAAGTACATGTATTGCCAATGTATGGTCGCATGATAGAACTAAATCAAATTCTCCAGATGTTTTCAATGAATCTGTAAAACCAGGGCAAGATTGGCCCATCAAAAGTGCATCACCTCTTAGTAAAACATAACATAACTGTGAGTTTGAAGAAAGGCTGCAAAAAATGAAAGACTGTACCAGCAAATATAAAAAGTTCTTCAAGTCGTTATCTTACATGCTTGTAAGGCACATCTTTGTACACATCTTCTCAAATATCTATGTATATAGCAAAGCCAATAGTAAGGCCACTGGAAAAAATCACAAATATTAGTTGTTATTGAGCCACAAGCATAACACAATTTTAGAATAGCCGAGTTACACCAACAAAGCAACAGTGTTTTTGAAATGCACGGAAACACGAAAAACGTACCAAACTATCCATGTATCAAGACATGCTGCCCACAGAATTATACGACAGTCCAGACTGGTTTTAAGATGTGAGTAACAAATTCATAGCAGTAAGAACCACAGAACTCTAAGGTGCTTACTCACTGGCTTTTGTAAAGAAGCATCTGCAAAGGGGCCAACAAAGCATTTCTATCTATTGCCGAAAGCTCATGGAATGTCCTGTGTTAAAATGTTGGTATTAAATGTGATTAGCTTTTTAGAATTTGACGTGATTGTCATCCCAAAACTAGAATGATACATCTATGACTCGAGTTATTTAAGTATATCGACCATAATTTGACCAATGTGCTAACAGAGGCAAGACAAACATCAAACTATTAAGCCTAACAAATGGAGTTGAATACATACGCCCGTGTCACATGGTTCTGGTGATCACAAGTAACATGGAACCAGGTACATGGGTTCACAAGAGTAGGATCCCAGCTCTGAAGCACATTCTCTGGGTCAATCAGGCTCCTCCTTAGTGCATACAAGGCATCACCTGCATCATCACCAATTGTAAGCTATAAAGATGCAGGCAAATCCCAACCACTGTAGTTATACCTGAATCTTCTGCATCTAATTCTGAAATGCATATATGCATCTTTCAAAACTAATTTTTTCATCTTCCAGAATAATGAATGAAACTATTTCTACTTGCGTCTCTAGAACTTCAAAGCACGCCATGTATCAGATTCCTATACGCTTGCATTTAAGAGCCTTGGCCGGCAAAAAATTAAGAACTAATCGTCCATCTGCCATGCCTTCCGTGACCATTGTGCTTAGATTCTTGGGATTGAATCAGCAGATTCGTTGAAAATATTTCTATTGCATTCATAAAGAAAACTTAAGGAGAGAAACACACAAACCTTCTGCATTTGAAGTCGCCAAGGGGATTAAAGCAAATAAAACAGCAGCTAAACTCGAGAGAATCCAACGAGAAGCCATTTTTCTGCTACAACGATCCACCAATCAGCCGAAAGGACAGTGTTTCAATAGACCTAAGCGATTTAAATGCAAGTTTCCATACCCACAAATACAGATGATAGAGGATCGAATCGCCTCTAAAATCAAGTATCAAGACGACAACAGCGAAAAGAAGACTAGAAATGCCACAATTACAAAAGCAATTAGGTTTTGATAAAAGGGGTAAATGAACTGGTTAAGTCCCCTGCTGATACCTATCTTGGTCGAAACCTGGAAGCTTGCAAAAGCAAATGTAGAGATGAAGATCCCAGAATGACCTTCAGCTTGGCCAGTGCGCTGTAGTTTTGAATGGGGTAATGCGCCATACTTGGATTGCTTCTCAGATTCTGCTGCAAAATGGTCCTCTAAATCCCCTTCACTAGTAAAAACCTCTTTAAAGCTACTAATCTAGCCATCAGAGAACTGTGGAAGCCATAGCAAGAAGAAAACTGCCAGAAATGGTCCTCTAAATCCCCTTCACTCCACGAACCCTAAAGTCCAACCCTAAAGTTGAATGCCTCGTTGCTTGCATGGCCTTCATAAAATTAAATTAATTAAGTTTCTAAGGAACAAAAACATGCAAGGCAAAACCATTGCAAAACCATAGATAAAATGCCATTTAAATATGAGAATCCAGTGTGCACTCTAGATATACTGATTAGTATGCCTCATGCAATACGCCCATGAAATCATATAAAAACCATGCCAAAAAGCGTATAAAATCACAAAAAAAACCCCCTGTTATAATGCTAGATATTCACCTTTTGACAGTAACTCTAGAGATTAATAGATTATATGAGCAAAGGGTTCATCTAAACTCTGGAGGAAGTCAAACATACATATGGATCTGCAACCCACATGGATCACACACAGGAACATCTCTTTTAGAATTCATCTCGCCATCGACTCTATGTACATTTCTATCATACATTTACTTTATATTTCTTAGACTTGCAGTTACAATGCAATGTATGAGCTGCTTTGGTCCAGTTGCCTGTTTTTTGTGCCTTTGGGATACAGAAAAGTAACAAATATGCTAACATATGAAGTTGATCTATTAGCTTCCTCACATGGATCACACACATGCACATCTCTTTTAGAATTCATCTCGCCATTGACTCTATGTACATCTCTTATTTCCTTGGCTATTTGGAGTATCATATCAATTGACTTCAACACAGAGAAAAACATAATGCCAGTTGACGTACTCCTGCTGAAGGCTCTGATCTGTACAAGGGTTTTCAAATCTATATCCACTAGATTAGAGCAGAGTACAAGGGCTTGAGCTAGAAGGCTCAAGATGGCATTGAACTAGAATGGTTTGACAAGAATGAGGCTCCTGTATATATATCTAGTCTAATGGTTTGGATCGCGCCACTCCAATGGATGTTCTAGAATATTCTAGAACCTCCTAGAAACATTGTACATATGAAGAAGACGCAAGAAAAATCTTCAATAAGCATTTATAGTTCATTTGGCAAAGGTGCATGACTAGCAACTAGAAGATTGCGAGTTCAAGCCTAGCCTTGTGCAACTATTCTTTTGCATCCGTATGACGACCATATTTGTACATATGAGTATAATATCCATATGGTCGTTTTTAGATAGTTGTTTGTACCTCTGTGAATTTGTACCTTTCCTCAAGCCTGGTTCGTTCAACGCTGCAAGCCCTAGCCACCGCTGCTTAGGAAAAACTGTTCAAGAAAGCCCTGTTCAAAAAAACGTGTTCAAGAAAGAATATATCGCAGTTCGTGGTTCGCAGTTCGCAGCTCATGAATCGCAGTTCGCAGTTCGTGGATGCATGAATCGCAGGCCCTGAGGGCCGCGACCAGAAAAAAAAAAAACTCTGCTTTCTAAAATTAATCACTAACAAAAAGGAAAAAAGCCAAATCCAAACCATTAGCCTAAAACCTTGCCCAATCCTTAAAAAAAACCATAGAAAGATACTGGAAATCATTTTGCTGCCAGAATTTTAACATCAATATAAAATCCGTCTCGAATCTGAGAATTTACGTGTCCCTTTTCGACCTAACCTCCCAGATTTGGCAGCGAGAAGCATCGAAGGAAGGACCGCTCATTTTCAAATCATCACGGAACCCTGTCTTATTACATGGTTCGTATCTCCTTTCCATCTCAACTGCGCTATGGCTGGTTACCCCATCCAAGGCTATAATTTCATAGGCAAGCTCAAAGTCCATTCTGGTTTGATTCTGGTTAGATTTGGCTTTGCAAGCTTCCAGATCCTTACCAAGATTGGTTTTAGCCGGGGAATCAGTCAATTTGTTTACCCTCTGTACAGAAATTTTATTGGTTTCATTATTGTGGCACTTCTGGCATGCTTTTCTGAGAAGTACGATTTGCTTCTCATGAATAATAGCCTCTTGTATTGGACCTGATTTAATTGCACGTTATGAATGCAGGAAAGTGAATGCTCATCTGACACGATGTCTTCTTATTCAATTCTTCTTTCTTGCTTTGCTAGGGTATCGTTTCTCAACCAATGGTCAGGGTCTTTTTTAGTCTAGAAACAATAGGCAATTTCTGATGATGGTTATGGTGTCCAGGATAACCCTCAACCAGTCTCTCTATTTGCTGGGTCTTGTTCTCACAGATCCAACCTTCGCTTCAGCATTACAAAATTCTATCCCAACTATAGTCTTCATGATGGCAACAACACTTGGGTAGACACAACAGAAAATAATTTATTTGCATGTTCTATATATGTGTTGATGAAAGATAGAGGTATGAGGGCTAACAAAAATTTGTTTAATCAGGTTTGAGCAAGTAAAATGGGGCAGAAAAGATGGACAAGCCAAACTAGCAGGTGCGCTGCTTGGAGCTGGAGGCGCAGTGGTAATGGCCACATACAAGGGACCTGCTATACTTCACAACCATGTTACTACAATTACTCCAGTATTAGATATTGAAAGGCCTTTCCTAAGGCTATTCTCTTCTCAAACATTCAACATCTTAGGGTTTCAGGTACCAAAATGGCAACTAGGAGCACTTGCACTTCTAGGTAATTGTGCCTCCTTTGCAATTTGGACAGTGCTCCAGGTATATAACATCATATTTAATTTTTTCTTCAAATTATATTATCATTATTACAATCATTTCTAACTGCCCTCTTCTACTTATCATTACCGTCTTTCAAAACCATGTTTGTTCAACATTGGCAGACTCCAATCTTGCGGAAATACCCAGCGCGCTTGACTATGGTTGCATTTGTGGACCTCTTTGGAACAATTCAGCTTGGATCTTTTGCACTATGGCAAGAACCTAAGCTTTCTCGTTGGAAAATCTCAGATGGTTATAATCTCTTCATCATTCTTTATGCGGTAAATTCTGCCTAGCTTTCTAGCATCTTCATTCAGGGTATATATCTGAAAGAAAAATATCCCTTTAGGGTTTGATTGGATCTGCAATGGCTTTCACATTACAAACATGGTGTGTTGAACAAGCTGGGCCAGTAGTAACTGCAGCATATCAACCTCTACAAACTGTAATGGTTGGACTGCTTGCTATTCCAGTGTTAGGGGATGATTTGCACGTGGGAAGGTAAGGATGATTAAAACGTTTCTGAAATCATACCAGTTAGGTTAATTTTGAGCTTGTTGGTATGTGAAGCGTTGCTGGAGCAATGTTGATCATATCAGGACTGTATATGATAACATGGGGACAAGCAGAGGAGAAGAGGGTATCAGAGTCACACTTTGAAGAAAATGGGAGGATTGAAGAAGGAAACTGCAAGATACAAGTGGCCCAAGATTGTTCTTTCAAGGAGCCTCTTCTGCCAGGTGTAAGCCACCCATTTGACGAGATGCCTGATAGATAATGAGGGAGAAGAGATCCATATGGCTATAAATGCTGAAGTTGCATGTGGCTAGACATTCTTTAAGTCTTGTCTCCTTACGGCTTACCATGCATGTGTTGACTTTGGGCAAACTTTTTAGGTCCCATAAGAAGATTTCCTATGGTTATTTTGACCAGTCAGATATATTATGTTTAGAGCAAGAACTTTTCATTGTCTTAATAGAAAACCATAACTAAACTTGCCGGCAAGAGGCAGGATTCCCACGATATGCTAACTTAACTAAAAAATTTGCAATTTCAATTGGTTTGTCTATAGTGTTCCCCGGACTTTGCCAACACTTACTAAGATCGTTTTCTTGGCCTAAAAGACAAATATTTTTTGACTCCTCTTTCATTTGCCTTTTGACTTCCACTTTAATAATGCCAAAATCTTAACCCCCAAGGTACACACGCGAAATAAAACACGAAAGCCCAATAATTTAGTCTCGTATATCTTTCAAAAGGTAGTGTATCCAACCGTCCTTAGTGTAAAAGTTATTGGGTTCATATATGATTCCTTTTACACATGGAATCTTCTTTTTAGGTAGACAAGGAAAGGAAACCACATAGATATAAATTCATGAGAGATTAAATTGAAAACAATATTTCGAGGCACGAGGAAAGGAAATGGATAAGGTAAATGTAGTTTTTAACATGAGAGATTATATTGAAAATAATATTTCTTGTCATTGGTTCATTCAACATAAGATAGATAGAATAGAATAGAATAGGTTTTTTAGCGTATGTGTAATAGGATGCATCCAATAAGATGATGCTAATGTGATATGACGTAAATCCTCCTCCTCCTCCTCCTCCACTTCCTAAACTAGACTTTCGCTTTGAATGACAGTTTTGGCCTCCTCCACCTCCTCCTCCCCCTTCTAAAGTTTAATAGTGCAATAAATTGAAATAATTTTTGGTAGAGTTTTATGCAAGGGTTAAATTGCATGGTGCCCCTTCCATCCTTTTGAGGGGCACTTCCTAAACTTGCCTTTTGCTTTGAACGACAGTTTTGGACGTTGTTGTATAATAAATCTTTCGACTGCCTCAATACAAAGCGTCATCACCGCTACTTCACCAACCAACCAAAGGCTTATTAAATAATTTTTGTTTATATACATGATCATGGGTGGCTTATAAAGCTTTCTAAGAAGGAAAAACTATCTAGCAATGATTAATTTAGAATACCATGCAATAAATGTTAGGAAATCATATAGAGATGTTTTTTTTGTATTGAATACGTAAATAGAGGATAATGTTTTCGAAGGTCTTAGACATCAACAATTATGATTAGTCTACGATCTAATAAATCTATTCCACTGATCTCATCATAGCCTTAGTTCCACTCTTGTAAAGTGGAATGACCACTGAATAGGGCTAGTGACAAAGAACTTGCCAGAGTTTGACATGTGGAATTTGAACCTCGGATTGTGTCTTGTGTTCTGATGCCCATAGGATACGCAAATCGCTTTATGCAAAACCAAATAGGCATATTATGGCCCAATTTAGTGCATATTGATTGTGAGAGGCTGAATTTGCAAAGGGGCTAAGTCGTACATTGCAATTGTCCATTCAGTTTTGAAAGTATCATTGGCCTATCATCCCGTTCAATCATAGGACATATTCTACTTGATAGGTATATAGTTTTACAAGCATGGAATAAATATTATCATCAGCGGTAAGTATGCATTTTACATGATTCCATTTTCCTCCTCAAGAAAACACTCCATTTTAGCACATCAGCATTTTCTATTCGTTATAAAAAGCTCTGTAGCACAGGTGCATCTGCTAAATCCATCAAGCCCAACGCTAGTTCAGACATACGAAAGTGATAAACGGATATGTTTTTTGAAAATGCCAAAAATAATAAATGCTTATGATTTCTGATCAATGAGATGTATTACACACTATTTTTCAAGACAAGCATGTAAGACATGATGCTACAACAAAAATGGCAATAAACTTACGATTGAGATGTCTTATTTGGTGAAGCCAGGTATCCACAAGAAATAATTTGGGACATGAATGGCATCAGAAGTGTTAGTGTTCGATGATTCATATATTTTCAACAAAATTGCCAGGTGCCACTTTTAAAGGTGTCAGGTCTGTTGCCATGTGCCATGCTCAACCTGCCTTGATTTGCTACATTCAAACCAATCCTTGGGATTCAAATTTCATAAAGGATAAGATGAAGAAAAGACATGTACCCTGCTTTCAGAAAGTTGAAAGCTGCATTGCAAACCCTATCCAAGGATCTCTTTCAACATTTGGAACTTGACATAAAAAAAGAGCAAATATGTTTGGTCTTGTCTCTTATATTTTTCTTTGTAATCTTCGAGGAAGGATTTGTCTAGAATCTACACTTCCATACCAACATGAAAGCACATAAATGGCACACTACGAAAGCTGTTATTCAAATATGTTCTAATGGATAATTTGACTGAAATAAATGCCTTAGATGAAACATAGATTAGAATGTCATCAAATTCAAAGCAATGCATTGTCCTTGAGACATGAAGCAACCCTGCTAATCACCAACAACTAATTCAAACTTACATAAAAAGGGCATAGAGTGGAAGGCATTTATTTCGACGGAATGGAACCTATTTTCTGGTTCATGCAGACAGACCAATAATTTTCCAAGGGCAACTCTTCATTGTGCAGCAACTTGTTTGTGGTCATTTGGCCTTCATAACAACACTTCCATCCATGCAACATTAAAAGATTTCGAATAAATATACAAAAGAAAAATAGGCAATTGTCTTATTTAATCTCATTGTTAAAGTATAACTCTATTATGTCCATTGTGCTCGTGAAAAAATATTTCAGTAAAGCTAGATTTATGATAATTTCATTTCATTTCTAAAAACGTCATCAACCATTTCAATTGTTACAAGTTCAAGGCATTTACATTTTCAAGCAATCCCCAAAGAACAAATATTCAAGAAAGATATTTGTTAAAATAGAAACAATCTCACCTTATACTAGACAGCAGACACATTCACAATCCCAAACAAAATTTTCAATAGCTTCTATAGGGCATCTAAACCATTTATTGAGCTCTAATTGCCAACGTTTCCATAAAGGAGCAAGTTTTCTCGAGTTTCGTTAAACACAATTGTTCCACAAAATATGTTTGCAACAAAGCCAGCATAAATTCCTTTGTTCCTAGACTAAACTCACTTAACTCAATGCTCATTCATTTCGTAATACTCGACATATTTAGATGATTACAAGTTAAGTTAAAAAGTTCACAATTGTACATCAAACATGTCCTTAGAAACAAAAACCCACCTTGCCCTCTGCCCCAAGCCTGCCCTACTGCTAGTTTTCGTGTACTTTGCTTTTGACTAATAAAGTTTTTGTCCTTCAAACTAAAAAAAAAAACTTGTTATCTGCCATCGACCTGTTTATATGAAGGTATGTTGCTCTAACCAAAGCATAATTCTCCTACTAATAATTTATGTGCCTCAGGTCATGTTGTGGCGTGTTCTCTCTAGAACCTGCATACAAACAATGCATATGTATCTTGAAGCTTGCGACAAGTTGGACATTTTTAAAAAAGAAACAACATTCAAATCCTAAAGAACTTAGAATACCTCATCATTTTAAAACATCTTGGATGCCAAGGCATGGTTGAAGTTTCCACATCTCTAGCACTTTTAATCCCACGAACTCCATTACCCTCTGTGGATCTCCAACAACAATCCATTTTACCAATATCAAATCCAATTTCTACAAGCATCGAATGCCCTCTAAGATGATGCAACGAGCCTTATGCACAAACTCTTGTTCAGAATCGACTACAGAAACGCTGAAGAAAGTAACACATGAGAACAAAACTTAAATGTAGAAAAAGAAAAAAGAAAAAAGAAAAAAGAAAAAAGAAAAAAGAAAAAAGAAAAAAAAGAAAGACAACTAAGGCTTGCAACAACCATGTACAATTCTATGACATCAATGTTTGCCTATGGTGAAGTTAGAAATGTCGTCACCTAATGTCTACAGGAGTTGAGCTTTTGATGCAACATATGTAATCGGAAGGGAGGGAGGGAGGGAGGGAGGGAGGTGTTATCCACATGTTTTTATGTGAGCGAGACTGAGAGGGAGAGGGAGAGGAAGAGGGAGAGGGAGAGCTCATGTCCGCACACATGATAAAGTTTTCAAATCAAAACTTTGATGCAAAATCTTGATGCATAATAGTGAAATTCTTCCACCTCACTTTCTCAATTATGGAGGTCCGACGTCTCTTCAAATCAAATATTTATATGTGGTACATGAACCAAAGTAGGATTGACTTGCTCTTTGTAATTTAACCATTTCCAAGGTATTAGCATCTCAATGTTTACCTAAGAAGTATTGCGTAAGTGAACAAAATCTGTGCCAACATTTATTTATACACATAAATGTCCTCGCATAGTCCATCTTGAGAGCCAACCATGATGTTTCACTTTCTTTGAACAATGTTGACACATGGCAATGGCATATGCAAGGCACATGTCACTGAGCATTGTAACCACATGAATAAAACAAGTCCACCTATTTTCAATCACAACAAATCACCTATGCATCAAAAGAAACAACAACCAAACATGTAATGCATCCCTCGCCATGCCCCACACACAAATACACATGACCGCTCACCCCATCACAATGAGACGAAAACATAAAAGCATTCCAAGTCACCCATGAGGCCCTGAAGAGTAACCCTTCGCCATTCCATCACAATGACGAAAACATAAAAGCATTCCAAGACACCCAGAGCAACATCTTGTTTAGTGTAAGAAGTTAACATTTGTTCTTAATTTCTTATTTACAATGGCCGGCTTATCATAACCATGTGTGTCATTTCTTGTTTACATTGGCGTCTTATTCAACTTATCATAATCATGTGTGCCACTTGTATTTATTTATATGGCACATTGACTTGTTTGCTACCATTGATGGCACACTTGACCAATAAATGAGCCAGGCTGAATATTGCATAAAGATTAGATTCGTTTTTAGATTTGGGAGAAGATCTGGGGTCTAGTACTCAGATCCACGTGTTTTTGATTCCATTGACCGATCTAGAAGATAATCCAATTTTATTTTTCAAATTAAAGAGAGCTTCCATTTCTTTTTTTCAAACTCAAGAACTTCAAGAAGAGGCAGAAATGGTTGTATTACTACGAATGGTGTGGGGTTTTCAAACAATGGAGATTCTAAAGTTTGATGACCTAGTAGATCAGGATCCTTTGAACCATATTGTGAAGTTTAAGAGGTATTTTCCAGCAATATAAGTTACCAGCTGTTGATTATTTACTTTGGTTTCAAAGTTCTTTGCAAGATTCAGTGGAGGAATGGGCATAAACTCAGCCAGAAACCATTACATAGCAGAAATTGAAGGAAGCATTCATTGCCAATTATCAAAAAATCTATGGTAAGGATAAGATTATGGAAAGGTGGACCAATTTCACACAAAGGGAGGATGAATCAATAAGGGAGTGTAATCAACAATATATTACAGTTCTCAAAGCCGTAGTTCATTGGAAAATTGCAAGGAGTGATGAAATAGATATCTAATGTATGTAAAGGGGTTAAAACAAGCTATTGCTCATAAGGTAAAGGCCAAACAACCTACAACATTATTGGAAGCACAAAAGTTTGCTCTCAAGGCAGAAGATAAGTTGGGATACATTCATGAAGTTGCTGCTCCAGAGCATATTAAACAGAAGATATTGCAGCGAAAGTTTCTAAGCTTACAATAGGGGAGAAATTAAGATAAGATAAGAGAGTTTTTAACGCCCGCGAGAACCCAATCGGGTTATGGGACCAGAACATAAAAAGAGGGCATGAGCCCTAACAGAACTCGGGGACTGAGCCCCCTAACAAACCACAATACCGAGAACAAAACAAGTGGGCATAAGCCCAAGCAGAACTCGGGGGCTATGCCCCATGTCAAATAACAACATAGACAGTAAAACGAAAAGGTAAAAGCCAAACCAAGACCGAAATCAAAATGGAACCGCGAAGCACAGGGCTATACAGAAATTGCCCACAGATCAATTGGCCAGTGATCCCGGACGATAGCCTGGCCTCCTCTGTATACGGCCCACGTCCGTTGTAGGCGAGCCTCATGGACCCGGCATAATTCTTCCTTTCGTCTGCAGAGTTGTGCGGGGGTGATGTCTTCCTGGACGGAGAAGGTGGTTCCTTTCATGTGATTGTCATGCCGTAGGATGTGCAGTCTGGACAAGGCAGAATGAACTAGCAGGTGTCGGGGGCGGTCTGTCGTGCTGCTCCAACTCGATGTGCCGAAAGGATGCCCTCTGCCTGTATGTGCATCACCTAAGTGAAAAACTGGCCGACCTCAGTTGTATCAGGAGTGTCACTTGCCTCTTCAAGCCCTACAATGCGGAGGCTCAGGGCGGATGCGTGCTCTATGGCTGTACCAGGCTCCGAATGCGGGACCTCTGCCTGCGCAGCGGGCGAACAATCCTCCGGCAGTGGCTGTGTGGACCTAGGTACTGTATTATCTTCTTAGGGCATAGCATGCACATGTGCAGGCGCTGGTGGGACATTGTTATGCTTCACTGAGCTGTGCCCTACCGACTGTAGCAATATCTCTAAAAGCTATACCCAGCTTTATAAGGGTAATTAAGCAGATGTCTCCGTGAGAGTGACGGTAGATTGGACCGTGCGGAGCCTGACCAACAGTTTTGGGGGCATGCAATGGATCCAAGTAGCAATTCTATCCAAGGCCACAACTAAAGATGCTTTAGGAGCGGATTGTGCGAGGATAAGACACTGGGGCCCAAAATAAGGGGCTGCCTGAAGGTAGGGCTCAATCGTGAGATCATGGGGCTTATCAGAAACTGGCATAGGTACCCTAATGAGGTTTTTTGCTTTGCGGGTCTCCCTGGCCATGCGCTTGACCTTATGGGTCATTTTGATGCTATATTAGACAGGAACTAAACTGGATAAAGTCAGAATAACGAATTTGAAATAACTAGACGAAAAAAGGAACAGGCCAAGGCAAGTAGAAACAGGTAGGGGACTAGAAAGAAATAACTGGGCAGTAAAATCAATCAAGCATAATCAAAGCAGACCTGGGCCTTCGATAGAAGGCTGCAGAGACAAGTGACAAAAGCAGACCTGGGCCTTCAATAAAAGGCTACAGAAACAAGTTCAATTGTGCTGGCCAAGCTGGAGTCTGAAGCCGTGAATCTAAGTGCTGGAAGAGTTGGAGTGACCTGCAAGAAACGACCCTCTAGCAACTGAATCAGCCCCCTGAAAATCCGAGCTGCAAGACCTATTGGAACCGACCTACTGGAGAAGAAGCTGGGGTGAACTGGATCCTAAGCGAAAATTAGAGCTGGGGCCTCTTCTGCTGCTTCAAAGGCTGGCGCCCAAGCGCCTAGATGCTGAGACGGCGCCCAGCGCCCAGCGCTGACCTAAGGCTTAGCACATATATAGGAAGATTTAGCTTATTACTTGTGAGTATCGTGGAACTATTGGACATTTTGAAACCACATGTAGATTGCTGAAATTTTGTTCAAGATGTCAAATCAAGAGCCATAATGATCAAGAATGTAGGGAGAAGAGATTCTTTGAGAGGGCTAATCCGGTATTTGTTATTATGCAACAAGCACCATCTATTCCTATTGAACTAATGCAAGCAACAACTCTCATAGCACAATTTCTAATGTTGCCACAAGATCCAATGGTTCAACAAGCTCCAATGGGTTCCATACAAATGGTGCAGCAAAAAAAGGGATAGTATCCAAGTAAGCGTCATTTGTATTGCAAGTTATGTGATAAATTCAAGCATGATGAGTGTACTTTGTTGGAAATTTTGATGGAAAACCAGAATGGGCAACCAATAAGTATCCACCGATGCAGCAAATGTTTGAGCCAGTACTTCTTCCTAATGATGATGCCATTCAAGATGCAAAATACATTGAAAATCCTCAAGTTAAGACTCTTATTGAGGAATTTAAGAAGGCAAAATTAGTAGTGAATTGTGGATTTGTTGAGGTGGAGTATGACACATTTCAGCAAGAAGAAGATATTGGAGAAGCCAACATAGATATGGGAAGCGGAGTGAATGTAATGCCTTACCATATAACGCTTCAAGTTGGATTTAAAATGATGGAACCGACAACTATGATGCTGAAAGCATTTATTCGAATGAAGGTGCAGCCTATGAGGGCTATAAGATTTGTCTTGTGCAATGTATATGAGGTAGAAGCAACTTTGGATTTCATAGTTTTGAAATTTTTAGAGAGTGCGCATGCTGAAATTTATATTTTGTTGTTGAGCCGATGCCATACAAGCTGAGACTTCATGGAGGAAGCGTGAAATGAACATTTTTCAAGGGGAATACAAATCCTCTAAAATCAACCTTTCTTTGCAATCCTTCTTTGAGCAGCAAAACCAACAAAGAGCATGCTCTGTATCAGGGCGGCAATGCCTTAGTTGTTTTCATGTTTTGGGCGTGGATGAGAACAAAGATTTGTACAAGTGGTTAAAAGGTATCTAAATTTCATAAATATGTCATTTGCAGCAGGGAGTGACAGACAAATGTCCCAAAGACTTGAAAGTGTTGGTGAAAGTGGATTTTACAAGAGACTCTTGTTTGTAAACATGCGGGAGGAGTCCATACAAAAAGCCATCAATGAGACTTTATTTTAGTAAGGTAGTGATCATGATTCAGTAGGGTTGTTTATTTTGGCATCAAGCCCGCTACATGTGACGTTCCAAGGGAATATACGCCATAAATACGTATATTCCTGGACCCGTCACCATACAAGCCTACCTAGGTAGCCTTGTATGCCTTGGATAAGTGGCAAGGGGTGCACATCTAAGTTAATTGCTTAACTTAGATAACCTTAGGATAAGGCCCATTTCCACATGGCCTTATCCTATTGGAGCAACCGCCACACGGCCTCATCCTAGTGGTGCCACGTGGCATCCCACGTGGACCCACACCTATATGAGCTCTAACCCTAACCCTAGCCCCTTTTCTCTGACCTAGCACCTAAACTCTCATCCACGTGCCCGAAACCCCGCTTTGAGCACCGGCCCATCATAGTCTAGCCTCGGAGCAGCCCTCGGAGGGTGTGTATGATCGTAGAAGGAGCAAGCCTTCAACCACGCCTAGGAGCATGGAGACGCCAGGATGGGAGGAAGCGCCTGGAGAGGAGGTAGGTTGAGTAGAGTTCAGAGTTAGTTCATCCGGAAGTTAGCACTCCGGATGGGTTAGTGATTCGTGTCTAGAGTAGAGCCACCCTAGATCCTTTATGAACATCTTGAACCCTAATCAAGGAACCCTAACTGATAGTTAGATATGTATGATTAAGTTAAGATGTTCATATGATATTGTTCATGATGATTATGTGATGATGGTTGATCATGTTGTTCCTCTTGTGTTGGGACGGGGGGTAGAGACCTAGGGCCATATGTAGTATGCTCCTAGTGTAGATCCCTTAGTTCCTATTAGTTGCGGCTCAGGCATAGGAACCCACCGCTATGGAAGCTATGATGTGACTCAAAGACCACACAACGGGGCTAGAGGCAAGATGGAGGGTGGATCCCTGCCGAGTGGGGGCTTCGGGGGATCCCACAGTGGGCTAGGCTTATGGTCGGTCACTTCATGTGGGCCGAGCATGGGTCCGACACCTCCTGGGGCAATGGTGTCGCCCTGCCTCTCAAGAGTTGCAAGTGTCGCCTTTGGCTCTTTGGTTCACTGGGTCACTGCAATCGTGTGTCGCCACGATTCTCTAGTCGCCTGCGGAGCCTCTAGACCCCGGAAGGGGAGATGCAACCCTTCCTACCTCGGGACCGGGAGATGCAACCTGGAGTAGTCCCGATGGGTGATGCCATGGGATTGCGTATCCGGAAGGTTAGAGTCATGCCACAGCTTGATCTAGCCCATCTGCAAAGTATGCACAGGAGGGGCGGATGGAGTGGTCAACCCTAGCCATTGTCTTATGCCAGCCCCGCCATTGTTATGATTCGGTCTGCTCTATCTTGAGGCCTATCCAGTCAGTCGACTTCCTTTCGTGTCGGAGCCACGGGTAGGACCTCTCATGTTTTATGGCATATGATTATGTTCTTTGCATCTATGGATATGCGATTGAGCTACCCCTCGAGGTAGCATATTGTATTGTATTGCTAGTTCTGACGTGTTATGCTTCCGCTGTGATAGGAGCCCATAGGGGAAGGGCGCGCAAGACACCTTCGTGTCCCCTTCCCGCACTACGGAGGATTCCAGAGTGCGGGATAGACGGAGGGCCTGTGCGGTTGATGAGCCGGACGGGGATTTCTCGCTAAGTATACTGGCTTTTATTTTGGTATTTGTATGTTTAGCAGGGAGCGTCATAATGGTATCAGAGCGATGTTCTTGGTTGACCAAGAACTAGCACTGACCATAACCATGAAAGTAGTCTAACAAGCCTATAGGGGTGAGAAATAGAAATTTCCACCATCGAACCTCGGAAATAGGGGAAAATTTTTCTCCTAGGTAGTGGGTCCGAAATTAGGTTAAGAAGTGAATGAGTCAAATTCACCTTCTAGTAAAATTGGAGTGAAAATTATGCATCTGCATCAAATTTCACCTAAAATGGGTCGAAGAATCATGCCAATCGGAGACCTGGGTGAAAAATGGCGCAAATCCATAATTAATACTTCAAACTATTAGGAAATTTGAAATTCTAAAGGTATAATACGAATTTTAGTATATGTATTAGAAATTAAACATATATTAATAATAAGGGTACTATGGTGTAATTAATAAAGGGGGCTAATAAGTAGGCCTATTAATGGTAGGAGAATATTCCCAGGGACCCTTCCTTTTAAATAGTCTTGCCACCTCATTTTTCCCTCCAAACTTTCCTCCACCTTATCTCTTTGATCAGCCTTTACGCCATCCGCTTTCCCCAATCGCTAAGTATGGCAAGAACCAAGCAGCATAAATAGGAAGTTCGGCGAAATTTACCCACGCCTCGATGGCGCAGTAGCAAAATGGACGCCACACGAAGAAAATCCCGGAGCACCTCCGACCTAAGAAGGGCGAAGAGGAGTTTCCCTCCAAAGAGCAGCCGACGCAACCTATCACGACATCTCGGAGGAGGATGCACCTAGCAAGAGCTCGCCATCGCCAGTGCACCCGAGAACCGAGAATCCCGGCCACTTCGGCCTTCTGACACCGAGGTGGAAGAACAGTGGAAGAGCAGCCCCAAAGACTGCACTAAGAGGCGGCCCTTCAAAGGGGCGAAGAAGGGCAAGGAGAAGGTTGCTGAGTGGCCAGAAGAGAGGGCCGCTAGGAAGAAGAGGGAACAGGAGCGGGAGTTGCGGCAGCAAGAGAGAAGAACGAAGAGAAGGAACGACCGGCCTCGCAAGACCGTCGTTATTGAAGAACCGCAGCGGGAGGAGGTAGAAGAGGAGGTCGAAGAGGAAGAAAACGAGGAGGACGAGGCGCCGGGGGAACCCTCAAACCCCGACGCTAGACCACCTTACCCAAAGTGGCCCAAGCCACCTAAGGTGGTTAAGAAGCAGAAGGCGGGTGAGCGATCCTTCGCCCTGAAGGAGGACAGACTCTTCAAACGCCGCCTTCAAGCGTACTAGGAATACCTCCGTCGTTGGACGAGGTATAATGACCGGTATCGCCGCCGTAATGTGGAGCGCTATGTGGAGGGGGGCCCACCCAAGAAGAACCAGCCTCTGCCACCGCCGCCACCACCGGAGAAGCCGGGCGAGAAGGTCCATCACGGGCCTAATTCGACACACTCCCGTCTTCCCGAGATTAAGCACTTTCAACAAAGCACTAATCTCCCCGATTAGGGAAGGCACCGCTCGAGCGCTCATGCGAGGTGATGCAGAGTTCGCCACCCACTACACTGGTGTGACGCCGCTCACAACTTCGGGTGTTGCGGTGGCGAGGCCGAAGCTCACCCAGTTGTTCGAGGAAGGGAACCTCTGCGCGATCCACGCGAAGAGGGTGACCTTGATGCCCAAGGACATATACTTGGCGCGTCGCATCCGCAAGGAATACCCTTGAAGATGCAGTTTTGTCTAAAATTAATGTAATTATTAAGTTTTTCCCATAAATACAAAATTTTGTGGTAAACTGACCTTAATTCTTGTATGAAAATGTGTTTAAGTAGCTCAAATTTTACTTTAGTTTTGACCATTGAAATTGGAATGTTGAAAGAAAAATTAATTAGTTAGAAACCCTAGCTTAATTAGTCAAAAAATTGCCAAACTGGCGAAACCGGGTCGCATCGCTGAAAACCCCGTCTACCCCCGACGCAGAGCTATTTCTCGCGACGCCACCCGATTTCGGCATTTTGATACTAATGCGTGTCCAATTTAAGTAAGAAAAGTTGCTAGTTAGGTTAGAAGCATGCGGAAAAGTCATATTAGGATGTTTAAACTCCCAAAAACCTTTCATAGGAATAGAAATGACCCGAAACCGGGTCGCATCGCGAAAAACCTGTCTGCGCCCTCGACGCAGAGCTATTTCTCGCGACGCCACCCGATTTCGCCCAATTTTGCCTAAGTTGACCAATTTTGACCCAACAAACTCTCATGTAGTGTTTCTTGCTTTGCTTTGTCTAGAATTGTACTTCATGGTAGCTCATTTGGACAACCATGGCCATAGACTCGAAGTCTGCCCCACCAAGAACCTTTGTGCACGGAACCCGAGGCACCCCCTAGTCTATAAAAAGGGCCCTCATTTGTCATTTTCTCCCCATCAGAACTGCTCTCAGCCCCTTTGGCGATTTCCTAGGCCTTTGCTTATTTCCATCAGCCATTTTTTATAGCCACCTCTGCTCAATGGCGCATCAAGCTGTGGCATGACTCTAATCACATCCGTGAACTCCCTGCGGAGCAAGCCTTTCATGTCTTCGATCATCTCTTTGATCTTCATGCCACTTTGACCAGAACTCCTTACTACACTGATATCATTTGCCAATATGATCAGCAAATTCTGCCCTCGGAAGTTAGCTTGCCACCTAGGGGAGGGAAATGGGTTTCTCTAGACTCTCTTGCTCAAGCCATAGGTGGGGATCCAGGGCAAGAACAAGGCTGTGGGATAGAACCGTAAACATGCCGGACTACATGACCAGAAGCATCATAGGCATAGGTACCTCTCAAGCCAAGCAGCCTTAGCATTGTTCATGCAAAGATAGGCGCTTAACCAACCAGGGGGAGCCATCAATTCAACCTTTGGATTTGGCACCTCTCGACACTCGGGCAGCCCAGATAAGCATCCATGAGATCGAGACTACGGCGTACGAGCATTACGGCTCCACATCAGAAGCACCTATGTTGCAGATTGAGCAGGATTACGAAGAGGAGGAGGAAGAGAACCCAAGTTGGGAGATGAGGGAGGCAAGAAGGATGGAGAGGCGTCTAGCTCGACAACAGGAAGCACTAAGGCGGGATTTCGAGCCACCAATGGGTATCACGGCCCTCACCCCGGTGATCATCGACGGCGAGGAATATATATTCGCCACCGATATCCTCAATCTTCCCTATTGTCGAGAGGAGGGCCTCAGGATCGATGAGCTCCTAAGCCTTATGGCACAAGAGCAGGGTAGTGACTTCATCGACTACTCCTACCAAGAGATTCCACGGGAGGTAGCCGAGCGACACTCCTACGCAGGGGAAACTATGTCGGACATTCAGGCATACCAACAGATAAGGCAGATGTTCCAACAGCAGCAACCCGACATTCCAGAAGAGGAATTCCAGGAGATCCAAAGCAGGTTGTACAAGCCGGGAAGAGGCCCAAGCTCAAGCCGACCGGTGCGCTCCATAAGCATCGCGGAATCATCTAGCAGCATCAATTTGGAGAACGCAACAACTATGTGGAGAGACCACGAAGATCTTACCGCAATAGATGTGTTCGGCGAGGCGGCTCAAAGGAAGAGTACGGGAGCCACGGGGCCGCACAGGGGTAAATCACTCAGGTACTATCTTCCGGCCCTTAGCCAAGGACAGATGATAGTCTTCCACAAGGAGTTCAGCCCAAGGGGTGAAGAATCCGTGGCGCTCCTCATAGCACTCTCAGGCTTTGGACACCACGCCAGGATAGATTTCGGGATGGATCATGTGATTCTCTTCAAAGATCTGTAGCCCTTCATGCCCTCGACTTCGCAAGGGGCACCTCGTGGATGCGCACTTGTCAAGAGTGGCGGCAATCGCACTGAACTCCCAAAGACCACAGTTGGCAAGAGCATTGGAGGGAGGATCGGCGGCCAGAATCCTGCAGAACATGGGCAAGGGCACATGATTCAAGAAAATCAAGAACTTCTTCAAGCGACATCGTTGATGGAAGACTTGTTTTGTTAATTAATTAAAGTGTATTGTAACTCTCTTTTCGCTATTATCATGTAATTCATGAAATGTACTTCTAAATACTAATTAATGTCTTACCATGATCTTGACTTGTAAGTGGAATTTTCATATGATTTCTTTTGTACCTAACAAACAATTTAATTGTAAGCAAAAATCAATACTTGTAAATCTTAATAACAAGCATTGATGATTAATCCTTGCAAAGAAGGAACACAGTGCTCAGTTCTCAAGGCCAAGGCCGACACCACCAAAGGGGTACCCGTAAACCTATTTGGACGTGATCAAGATGACAACAACGGCGATATGACGCCGGAAGCAATCAACGCAAGGCTCGTCCGGATGAGGAACCGTGATGCATCGGTGATCCACTGGGCCACCCCATTGATGAATGCCCAAGAACATGCACTGCTCCACCACCACCTCCACCGCTACCTCGAAGGCATCGAGGAAGGTCCACAAAGAGAGGGGCAGGACAATCAAGGGAATGTCGAGACGGAAGAGGAAAAGGAGAAAAATGTATGAAGGAGTCCAACACCACCTAGCTCCGGCTTCATCGACACTTCCCATACCATGACAGTTCTAGCTCGAAAGTGAGTCCCACACTCCACGTAAGAGCCAGGGCAAGGAAGGAAGATGATTATCAAAAGAAAGTTGACAAAGGCTATGAGCAATGTGTGGAAGACTAGGAAGTTGGGTCGGGTTCGTGGAAGGACAGATCGTATGGAGGCGTAAGCCCGGCTTGACGAGATGGAAGAGTTCGCAACTCTTATGGCATGAAGGATAAAGATATAGGGAAGGTTGCTACAAAGAAACTTGATAGGGCAGCTAGAATCGGGTGGAAAGGCTATGCTAAGTCCAACAAGCTCAAAAGGAACGATTGCAGATTCAAGACCTTCAAAAAGGCTTTTCGCGACATTATATGCCTAGGTCACATACTAGCAAAGTGCATCCAAAGCAGTTCTATAGATTGAACCAGGGGTACATTGTCGGTTGCAAAGTATACAGAGGAATTTATGCGACTTAGACTCCATGTTCCTGGAGTGTCGGAAAGGCAAGCAATCGAAACTTACATTGAGGGATTGAACAGCAATATCAAAAGGCTAGTCCGAGCAATCAACCCTAAGTCGATGGGCGTAAGCCGAGGATAAAGCCATAAGTTTGAAGAAGCTCCAAAGAATGCCGGTGAGAGACAACCGCCTTCAAAGGAAAGTCAACGGGACAATACCAAGGGCAAAGAACAGAGTAAGCAATCAAAGAACTACGCCATCGAGGCCAAAGATGGAAGAGCTCAAGGTAAGAACTTTGGGGACCGTAAGCCGCAGAATGCATCAGGGGGCAGCATGTTAAAGCGTATTCTAGACAGCCTGACGAAAGAAAAGAGACAGGAATGTATTGAGAAGAAGCTTTGTTTCAGGTGCTTCCAGCCAGGGGCACCGAACCCATGATTGCCCATTCGGCCATGCGGCAGCTTTTGGCGAGCTTATGGATTGGGATTCACCAAATGTAAGGTGATGAAGACGACGACCAGCATGAGGCCCGGGACTTCATAGATGGTGAGTGCCATATCTCAGGTAAACATTGAGTCGATGACATTGAAAGTCATCCAACCTGCATTGCGGGGCGAGGGGATCATAGATAGCAGTCCATATCTAGTATTGATAGACACAGGTAGCTCGCACAACTTCGCCTCTCCTAGGCTGGCTGCCCTAATGAAGAACAAAGTATTGAAGTCTAAGCCAAGGCCAGTTGCTATGGCAAACGGCGCCATTCGGCACACTAAGGGGAGGAGGATCACATTCGACATAGACCTTAGTGGAAGTAAGTGGCCGATGGGGGCAGAGGTTATGGAGATTGGAAGGTATGACCTTATAGTAGGAATGGAGTTCCTAAAGCCAGCGAAAGCCATGATCGACTGCGACCGCAATGAAGTCGCCATGACAGCACCGGACGGCACCAAATTCATAGTGAGAGGTAAGAAGACAGCTTCTTCTATGCAGTGTATTTCTTTGAAGCAGCTAAGGAAAAGTATAGAAAGAAATAAGGTGGATTACATTTTGAGATTGGAGGCAATTGAGCCCAATAAGCAGGATGGAAATGATCAAAAGGGAAAGCAGTTGCCCAAGCCAGTAGCAAGGCTTATTTCTGAATTCAAGGATGTATTTCCGGATGAAATCCGGCAACTACCACCTTATAGGGGTGTGGAGTGTGAGATCACATTGGCACCAGATGCTAAGCCTACCAAAGAAGGCACCATACGGGATGAGCACACCGAGTTGATTGAGCTCAAGAAGCAACTCCAGGAATTGCTTGAGCTTGGTTTTATTAGAGCAAGTGTGTCTCCTTTTGGAGCACCCATACTCTTCGTGAAGAAGAAAGATGGCAGTTTAAGAATGTGCATAGACTATCGCCAGCTCAACAAGCAGACGATAAAGAACAAGTATGCATTGCCAAGGGCAGATGATTTAATGGACCAGCTCCAAGGAGCAAAGGTATTCTCTAAGATTGATTTGAGGTCAGGGTACCACCAAATAAGAATAAAAGAAGAGGATATCCATAAGACCGCATTCGTAACGCCAGTATGGTCACTTTGAGTTTACAAGAATGCCCTTTGGATTGTCGAATGCTCCAAAGAACTTTTATGCGCCTCATGAACGACGCCTTCAGGGGATTTTCTAGACGAGTTTGTCATTGTCTTCTTCGACGACATTCTAGTCTACAAAGAAGTCCATTGAAGATCATAGTCGCGATTTGAGAAGGGTGTTAGAAAAGTTGAGGCGGCATTGTTTGTATGGAAAGCTCTCCAAATGCCACTTTGCTACGGAAAGAGTGGAGTACTTGGGCCATGTCATATCGGCGGAAGGAATCTCCACCGACCCCGCAAAGATCGAAGCAGCAGTAGATTGGCCAGCTCCAAAGAATGTGGCGGAAGTAAGAAGCTTTCTAGGTCCGGCAAAAGTTATTACGTAAAGTTCGTGAAGGACTTCGTTAAGGGACGCCCCCTTGACGGACCTCACTAAGAGTGTTAAGGTGAAAGATTGGAGAACACATTGGTTAGAAAATGTTCAAGCTTCATTTGAAAAGCTTAAGGAGGCCTTTAACAACAAAGACCAGTGCTAGTTCCGCCCAGATCCGCATAAGGACAAGATAGTAGCAACAGATGCAAGTAAGATAGCAACAGTGGAGTCCTTATGCAAGAAGGAAGAGTGATAGCTTATGATTCCAAGAAGTTGAACGACACCGAAAGCAGCTATCCAACCCATGATCGGGAACTTCTAGCTATTGTCGTGGCTCTTCAGATTTTGGAGGCATTATTTGCTTGGGAGGAAGTTTCAGTTAGATACTGATCACCAGAGCCTCCAATACATCTTTACCCAACCACTCCTGAATCTAAGACAAAGGAGATGGATGGAATTCCTAGAAGAGTATGACTTTGAGATTGCTTATAAGCCAGGTAAGTTGAATGTGGTTGCGGATGCCCTTTCTAGAAGACCCCTTGAGACGAGAACACATTGTAATGCTATATCAACTCTTTCGAGTGAGTATGGCAAGAAAATTGAGGAGACATTACCATCCGATGGTGATTTCAAGGAGGTATGGGAAAGCCTTTCTAGAGAGGCTAGAACAGATAAGGAACGAGAAGCCTTCAAGCATTATAAGAAGGAAGGCAACTTGTTGTATCATAAGCATAAGTTGTGTGTGCCCGAATCATCAGGGGTAAGAAAGCTAATTCTCCATGACACACACAACAGCCCAATAGCAGGGCATGCAGGGTTTATGAAGACCTACTTCAAGATTCGAAGTAGCTACTTCTGGCCGGGAATGAAGAAGCAGATAGCAAGATATATTCAAGGAAAGTGTCGGTTGTGCCAAAAAACCAAAGCGGAGCAGCAGCCAATTCCGTGCCTTGGAACCTCTAGCAGTGCCGAATGCGGTGGGAAGTGGTAAGTATGGATTTTATCACGACTTCCCAAGACTCTTCGAGGCAAAGATGCATTGATGGTCGTAGTAGACAAATTGTCTAAGATGGCACATTTTGTGCCTTGTAGAACTACCGACACAGCATTAGATACTGCCAAGCTATTTGTGAAGCAGATTTTTAGGCTCCATGGCATGCCTTGGGAGATAATATCGGATAGAGATTCCAAGTTTATGAGTGCTTTTTGGCGGGACCTCTTCAAAGACCATTCGCACGGCTCTCCATGAGCACGGCATATCATCCCCAAAACGATGGTCGTCGATGGAGAGGACGAATCGAATCATTGAAGATATGCTTAGAAGCTTTGTGTGGAATAAGCAGTCCAAGTGGGATGAGTACATCCACTTGGTGGAATTCGCCACAACAAGGCCAAACAAGAGTCATCCCGGATGTCTCCTTTCATGGTAAATTACGGGTACCAAGAAGCTTAACCCCGACACTTGGCACAATCCCGTGTCAAAGGTTGAAGTGTCCCAGCAGATGCTAGGAGATATGCAGCAGTTAGTGGAAGAAGTGAGGGGTTACCTCCTAGCAACAAGAAGTCGGCAGAAGAGTGTAGCCGACAAGCACAGGACCATAAGAGAGTTCAAAGTAGGCGATAACATGTGGTTGAAGATCAAGGTCAAGCAAGCTAAGCTTCGGATTGGGAGTTGCAAGAAGCTTGCCCCTAGATGGGCTGGTCCGTTCAAGATTTTGGAGAGAGTGGGCTCCCAAGCCTACAAGTTGGATCTCCCCGCCCATCTCAAAGTTCACAAGGTTTTCCACGTAAGTTTATTGAAAAGGCACAATCCTAACCCTGAGGAGGTCTTGGATACTCCAACTTTGTTGGAAATGACGGAAGAGCAAGTGGAAATTGTGCCTGAGCTACTTCTTGATAAGTCATTCAAGAAGACTAGGAGGTCTCAGTTTCTCCAGTATTTGGTCAAGTGGAAGCACTTGCCCGTGGAAGACGCAAATTGGGTATTGAAGCAAGATTTGGAGAAGCAATACCCAGAGTTTATGAAGGAGTTTGATGGGCTTAGTCGCCTCCCACTTGGTCGACCCCGACTTCGCCAGAGGTTAGCTTAGTATGCTTCTTAGTTAGCCTCTAGCTCGCGTGTATTCTAGTTAGTGGAATACATATGCGAGAATCTTGGAACATGTGGGCGATGATGGGATAAGCCTTTAAAGGCGTTCCCCTAGGCAACATGCACCAGAGAGTGCGCGATGACCACTAGGGTCATGCGCGAGAGAGAAGGAAAGGCATGGTGCTTGCGATGATGGGACATCGGTTCGGATGCTCCCTATGCCACGATGTGGGGATCGCACACACCGGCCATAGGGGGTCATGGTGAAGGTCAAAGTGATCATGTGCGATGATGGGATCGTGAGACGCTCCCTAGCTTAAAACCCTTGGGGCATGATGCACTAGGGGTACTTTCGGCACCGGTAACCGAAAGTACAAGGTAGCACTTGATCATGGGCGATGATGGGATCATCTTAAATGGTCCTTAAGCTCAAACCGAAAGGACCATGATCGAAAGTGCAAGGTATGGTAAGGGGGTGGTCCCCTAAAACCACAAACTTATTAATTATAAACTAACGTAATGTGCTCCATGTGCAAAGTGAGAAGGAGCTTCGAGGTGGGACACATTACGAGAAGATGGGGAACCATAATTTAGATTATGAACCCTAATAACTCTTATAATAATGTTTTGAATTATTGTAGGAAGTAACCTTGTTAAGGCTATATAATTTTGTATAAGTACAAATATAGCCTAAATTTTGACATTTAACTTTAATAGGAAGTTGATCGTTTTAATTAAACTTAACTGTATGATCTTATGTGTTTTGCGCAGATAGATAGGCTCGTCACCTTAGCGCAATGCCGAGGACAAAGATCGCCCTAAGGGGGAGAATGTGACGTTCTAAGGGAATATACGCCATAAATACGTATATTCCTGGACCCGTCACCATACAAGCCTACCTAGGTAGCCTTGTATGCCTTGGATAAGTGGCAAGGGGTGCACATCTAAGTTAATTGCTTAACTTAGATAACCTTAGGATAAGGCCCATTTCCACATGGCCTTATCCTATTGGAGCAACTGCCACACGACCTCATCCTAGTGGTGCCACATGGCATCCCACGTGGACCCACACCTATATGAGCTCTAACCCTAACCCTAGCCCCTTTTTCTCCGACCTAGCACTTTTTGAACTCTCATCCACGTGCCCGAAACCCCCGCTTCAGCAAGCACCGTCCGCCATAGTCTAGCACGAAACAGCCCCCTGGAGGGTGTATGATCGTAGAAGGAGCAAGCCTTCAACCACGCCTAGGAGCATGGAGACGCCCGGGGGATGGGGGAAGCGCTTGGAGGAGGTAGGTTGAGTAGAGTTCAGAAGTTAGTTCATCCGGAAGTTAGCACTCCGTGATGGGTTAGTGATTCGTGTCTCTAGAGTAGAGCCACCCTAGATCCTTCGATGAACATCTTGAACCCTAATCAAGGAACCCTAACCGATAGTTAGATATGTATGATTAAGTTAAGATGTTCATATGATATTGTTCATGATGATTATGTGATGATGGTTGATCATGTTGTTGTTCCTCTTGTGTTGGGATCGGGGGTAGAGACCTAGGGCCATATGTAGTATGCTCCTAGTGTAGATCCCTTAGTTCCTATTAGTTCTGCCTTTGTGCATAGGAACCCACCGGGCTATGGAAGCTATGATGTGACTCAACACCACACAACGGGCTAGAGGCAAGATGGAGGGTGGATCCCCCCGAAAGTGGGGGCTTGGGGGATTCTACAAAGGGCTAGGCTTATGGTGGGTCACTTCGGTGGGGCCGAGCATGGGTCCGACACCTCCCCGGGCAATGGTGTCACCTCCTCTCAAGAGTTGCAAGTGTCGCCTTGGCTCTTGTTTTGGGGGTTCACGGCAGTGCAATCGTGTGTGTTGCCACGATTCTCTACCCGCCTGCGGGAGCCTCTAGACCCCGAAGGGGAGATGCAACCCTTCCTACCTCGTCGGACCCGGGGAGATGCAACCAGAGTAGTCCCGATGGGTGATGCCATGGGATTGCGTGATCCTAAGGTTAGAGTCATGCCACGCCTTGATCTAGCCCATCCGCAAAGTATGCACGGGGGCGGATGGAGTGGTCAACCCTAGCCATTGTCTTATGCCAGCCCCGCCATTGTTATGATTCGGGTTCGCTCTATCTTGAGGCCTATCCAATCCGGCCGACTTCCTTTAGTGGCTCCGGAGCCACGGGTAGGACCTCTCATGTTTTATGGCATATGATTATGTTCTTTGCATCTATGGATATGCGATTGAGCTACCCCTCGAGGTAGCATATTGTATTGTATTGCTAGTTCTGACGTGTTATGCTTCCGCTGTGATAGGAGCCCATAGGGGAAGGGCGCGCAAGACACCTTCGTGTCCCCTTCCCGCACTACGGAGGATTCCAGAGTGCGGGATAGACGGAGGGCCTGTGCGGTTGATGAGCCGGACGGGGGATTTCCTGCCAAGTATACGGCTGGGCGCCGTATGTTTAGCAGGGAGCGTCACACTACAGAAGGACAAATGTATCTTGATGGTGCATTCTCTAAGCTCAAGAATTATGGAGGTGTAGGAGTATCTTTAATATACGGGCATAAGAAGAAGATTGTTACATTAAGTATGCTATGCAAATGAGGCGGAATATCATGCACTTATTCAAGGGATGACTTTGGCAAAGAAGAAGCGTATTGATTGTCTAACTATTTTTGGAGACTCTATTAATGTATCAACAATGTATGGATCAATTTTCAGGCTTCAAGTACTAATTCGAGAGGCTTACATCAACAAACCATGGATTTGAAGTCCTATTTTCAGCAATGGTTTATGGTACATGTTCCAAGAGAACAAAATAGTATGGCGGATGCTTTAGCACAATTGGCAATGGTACAAGCAGCTTGGCAGCATGCGCAAAGTCTGGAGAATGAGGTAAATCAGATCAGTCCATGTTCACCATATTCATGACAGCCACCATATTCACCACATCCACCACAGTCACCATATTCACCACAGTCACCAAAACTGTTGCGACAAGGGGAGATGAGGAACTTACCGTAGATTCATGCAAAAGAAGAACAACTTTCCATTGGGAAAGGTAGGTGTTTCTTGCTCTTTTGTTATCGATAAACCTTTCGTGGTTCTGTACCAGATTGGCTGTTCTGATGAAATCCCAGAAATACCCTGTTCTTTATCTGCTAAAGGGCAGGAGTTTTTGAAAAAATGTCTTTGCACAACCTTCTGATCAATGTACTACTATTCGATTGCTTGCTCTCTGCATGTACCGTCTCATAGGCCTTTGGCCTCCGTGGACGTTAAAATAAACTTCCTTCCTTCCTTTTGTTGCCCAAAATTTGCCTGTTCTTTGCTAAGCTTCCCCTGTCGTTGCTCCTGGCTCTCCTAATAGTGTTCTTCAATTCGACAATTCTAGGAATTTTGAATGGGTAGAGGATCGACTTGAATTGGAGCCAAAAAAAAAATTTCTGGAACCTGATTCATGTCGGATTTGTTCAGCTGTGCAAAATTTGGGACCGATTGGATTTGTTCAACTGTGCAAAATTTTGGTTGCCCAAGCATGAAATTTTGATGGCAAGTGCAGAATCAGCCTAGTGTTGCTCGGATCCAAGAAATTTTCAAGCGGTGCTGTTGAAATGGGTGTTATGCTGCCTTTTGCCCCTTTCGGCTCTCCTGTAACATATTATCTCCACCGCCTCTTCTATTAAAAACTCTTGCCAGCATGGCAAATCGACGTGGCACGAAATCTGTGGGCAACTTGTTCTGCACATTGGTGAGCTAGTTACCCCAATTAGGGGTGCTCACCTTTTCCACTGCTGATTATTAGAAACATTGCCCATTAAAATAGTTGTAAATAATTAATGGACCAATAAACCTGCAATATTTGCGTTTGGTATTGGCTGTCGGTATTTCTGGCCTTCCAGATAACAGGCCAACTTGCTGATCAAAAAGAGGTCAATAGGACTTGGCGCCCACAAATGAGAATAAAAGCAGGAATATCACATTAGGCAGGTCGAAGCTTGCTCGAACAGCTCGATTTTGGCTCTCAGATAGAAATGCTCAGGCAGGTTGATTGAGGATGAAGCATATACCCTAAGAAGGACAAAAGAAATGTTCAAGGTCGCCGCGATAAATTTCTTGTGGATGTAATTGACTCATAGACTATATGTTTTGACGTGATGAGAACATCTTATGTTAGGGGGTAGTTTTGTAAATTAAATTTATTTGCATAAGCCTTTACTTCAATTCAGCTCCACCCCTTTATTTGAATGAAAGGAGGCCAACCTCCTTAACAATAGGTCGTTTTCCCTTTAACGACCCAAGGAACTACAATACATCATATATACCTATTTTATAATAACAACAAACAGCAAGCATGCAGACGCAAGAAACTAACCCAAGAAACTACATCAAACCTACTTTATAACAACAAACAAACAAGCATGAAACAGACGCACACGCACACGCACGCATGCCTATTCTATAACAAGAGACAAGCGTGCAAAACATGGCACAATGTAAGATGCAGAATGTTAGAGCAGTAATTTCAGGACAACTTGAATCATAAAATTTTCGTTTTTTATTCTCCAGCTCACAGTGGCATTGCAATCTCTGGATGTCACAACTAACCAGTCTCAAAACGACAAAAGACAATGTGGGTCCTTTTTTTTGGCTTCAGATCTGGCAGATAAGAAGCAGGCAAGGAAGGACCGCTTCATAGCCTTTTTAAGATTGTCACGGAACCGTGCCTATACAAGGTTTGTAATCTTTTTCACATAATCACTTGTATGCCATGGCTGGTTACCCCATCCAAGGCTTCAGTCTTTTTGGGAAGCTCAAGGTTCATTCTGGTGTGGTTCTTGTCACTTTTGGCTTTGCAAGCTTCCAGATCCTCACTAAGATTGGTTTCGCTCGAGGAATTAGTGAATTCGTTTATCCCTTTTACAGAAATCTTATCGGTTTTATTGTTGTGGCAGTTCTTGCATACTTTTCTGAGAAGTACAAATTGCTTCTCATCGATTTAAAAGCCTTTTGTCTTAGATGTGATTCTGATTGCATGTATTTTGGATGCAGGAAAGTGAATGCTCATCTGACACCATGTTTGCTTATTCAGTTCTTCTTTCTTGCACTATTAGGGTATCATTCTCAATCATTTTTTGTTTTTCTCTTTAGGCCAGAGGAAATTAATATTTTTGATGAACTTTTGATGGTTATGATGTCCAGGATAAGCCTGAATCAGTCTTTTTATTTGCTTGGCCTTGTCCTAACGGATCCAACCTTCGCTTCGGCATTGCAAAATTCTATACCCACTATAGTCTTCATGATGGCAACAACTCTAGGGTAAACAGAGTAGAAAATTGCATATTTGCATACTGAACAATTTTACGCTCATGCAAATTAGAGATGAAAGAGGTGATATGTGTAATAACCAGGTTTGAACAAGTGAAATGGCGTAGAAGAGATGGGCAAGCCAAACTAGTAGGTGCACTGCTTGGAGTTGCAGGTGCAGTTGTAATGGCCACATACAAGGGACCTGCTATATTTCACCACCATGTTAAACTTACTCCACCACTGGATCTTGAAAGGCCTTTTCTAAGCATAGTCTCTTCTCAGACATTCAGCATATTAGGGTTTCAAATTCCAAAATGGCAACTAGGAGCGCTTGCACTTCTAGGTAATTGCGCCTGTTTTGCAATTTGGACAGTGCTTCAGGTATATATACATGATGATAACAATTTTCTCTTTAAGTTATGGTTATCATTATGATCAGAGTCTTTCCTTGCTTATCATTACCATCATCATTGTCATTGACAACCATCATGTTCAACATCGACAGACTCCAATGTTGCAAAAATACCCAGCGCGTTTATCCATGGTTGCATATGTGGACCTCTTTGCAACAATTCAGCTTGCAGCGCTTGCTCTATGGCAAGAACCTAAGCTTTCTCGTTGGAAGATTTCAGATGGCTATAATCTTTTCATCATCCTTTATGCGGTAAAAATCTTCCTCATTTTCTGATGGTTGAATTTATAAACTAAAACATTCTTATAGGGTTTGATTGGATCTGGAGTGGCCTTCACATTGCAAACATGGTGTGTTCAACAAGCTGGACCAGTTGTAACTGCAGCATATCAGCCTTTACAAACTGTAATGGTTGGATTGCTTGCTATTCCAGTGTTAGGGGATGATATGTGCTTGGGAAGGTAAGGGGAGGTAAAAGCTTATGAATTGGTTGCAGTTTAGTTGGATTAATTTTGAGCTTATTGGTATGCAAAGCATTGTGGGAGCAGTGTTGATCATATCAGGACTGTATATGATAACATGGGGGCAAGCAGAGGAGAAGAGGATGTCAGAATCAAGCCTTGAAGAAAACGAGAGGGCTGAAGAGAGAGATTGGAAGATAGAAGTGGAGGAAAATTGTTCTATCGAGGAACCTCTTCTGCAAGGTATAAGGCACACGTTAGATGATTTGCCTGAGAGACGATAAAGGAAAATTTATATGGCAAAAAGTGCATGTTTTGACTATCAATATATTCTTAAGCCTCGTCCCCTCATTGGGTTGCCATGCATGTGTCGTGGACCCAATGGAAAGGTCCCTTGTCCCGAAAAGGGTTGTTTTCTTTGCCCCACATCAGAATAATATATTTTTTGATCCAACTCATTCTTATCTCTCTTGAGGATGGCAAATGCAGACGTAATCGAATAAAATGCCACAACAATAGACAAGATCCAATATGCTGTATACCTTAAGTTGATCTTGAAACATAAAACAATGTTCTTTAGCTTGTCTAAAGAACCATTTTATACCAAGTACCAATTTGATATTCCCTTAAGAAATATCAAATTCCTCAACGACCACAAGAAATTCCCTCAAGTTATTTTGTCGAGCCGCATCTTCCCTAGTACATAATGCATTAATGGGGATATTCAAGGTTGATAGGATGATATGAATTATTAAAAGTTTATGATAGTGTTTTTAATGGTGACGTAACATTTTTATCGGAAGTGGTTGACCATGTCCATTAACAAGTATATCATGATGGTCCATTGATCAAAAAGTGGATGGATTGATTTTTGTGCATGTGGCTAGGCCCTTACACAAGCTGCTATGCAGAGACTATACTCCTATCAAGAAATTATAAGCTTGTACGTACATCCTTTATGATTGATGTTTTGTTAGGTATATGCTTATGTGGATTGTTTCTAGCTCGCAGGGAACATTATAATTTATGAAGAATTAGAGCCCAAAATAAAGGCATTATATCCTTCTTACGAGCTATTTATAATATTGACACAATTTGTATCTTTTTTTGTTAAATCCATATTATGAAAGGGTGAGCTTGTTTATCCTTCATTATGCACATTAGCTTTCAAGTAATTTATCCTCCTGGTTTTGAGTTTTGGAGAAAAAATGAACTCGTAGATTTCAAGAAGATGAGATATGATAAGCATCTGTAAGTCTAAATGTCGTTAGAGTGACAACTTATTGTCTAAATGTCATTATAGTGACAACTTATCGTTCGTTTCCTACATAGAGTAAAGGTGGAGACTTTGTAATTAAATAAACCACTTAGTAAAATGATGCGATTCTAAAGTTTTTTGAAGTATAATGGGACTCCTTTTTTGGGTTCCATTGCAGCAGCTCATTACAACAACCAATACAACAATTTGCTGCCATATGTTTTATATATGTATCTCATGTTGGCACGCATTCGGCTTTCAGCATGGGTAGAGCCTACGAGAAAACGATACGATATCCGGTCTATGTATCCCATAGTTGACTCTCACTTAGCTTTCAATGATTGTGAACAATTTTTTTTTATTGGAATTTTTGTCAATCCATCCATCCTAGCAACTATACGTTTATAGCTAACCCTCTCTGTCCATTTGATCTTTTTAATCTCCCTCAAGGACTTCGGATGCAAGGGAGTCAACTGTTTTACCTCCTTGGCCTTGGCCTTGGCTTTCATAACCGGGGCTGCTTGCATCATTTTCTTCTACTCTAGAAATAACTCCCCTTTACTACCATGGTCCGCTTCCACAATATAATCCGGATCACTCTCTTCCTCTTGAGAATCCACTTCCATCCTCTTTGTTGCATCCTCTTCCTCCAAGGATTCTTCCCCTGAAGTATAGAAATAGGATGAGCTCCCACTCTTATCCTTGCTGTTATTTCTGGATCCGCTTGCTCTGTCGCTGAAAGCTGCCATAGCTCAGCCCCTGTCGTCGTATTGCTCTATTTTTTCAAAAC
This sequence comes from Isoetes taiwanensis, assembly GCA_021234155.1. Classification (NCBI taxonomy): domain Eukaryota; kingdom Viridiplantae; phylum Streptophyta; class Lycopodiopsida; order Isoetales; family Isoetaceae; genus Isoetes; species Isoetes taiwanensis. Next base: position 130,316 of record JAJEKV010000314.1, on the reverse strand, counting down.
CCTCAATCCCGACAGTTTGGACAAGACCAATACAACTGGGAGAATGTACTATGTCAGAATTATTAGATATGCCCCCAATTTAAAAATTGAGATGATGATTGTTTTGGCACGAGACGAATTGATGTTATTAGAATGTTTGATTTCAGACAACTTTATGTGCAGATAAACCCATTACCAGGGCCAGAGATACCACCATATATGCCTAAAAATACCTTAACCACAAATACAGCTGCTGCTGACCAGCGATACAACTCATCTAGCTGGAAATACCATTGCGTTGGCTAGCAATACTACTGGTTTGGGAAAAGTTGATATTTTAGACATACCCTGGTACACCAATTTTACCTCTTATACTGTCAATGATATTTTGTGTACATATTAATTTATTCAAAGCCAAATGTTAATTCATCTATCATGCAATCTCCAAGTTGGAAAATAACACATTGTTAGGACAATCTACTTGCAAAAATGAAGGCCTTCTTTGCACTCAAAATTTTAATAGTTGTATTGCTCAAAACAGTTTATGTTATGAGCAATCTTATTACCTATCTACAGCTGCAACCAATTATATTTCTTTGGTAGATGGGAGCGGCCGCAATTACCGCGAGAAGCGAGACTATGTACCTGTTGCCAGTTACAGGTTATTGAAGATGAAAGCCATACTCTTCTGAGTTGCCCTGCTTTTGAGATAGTCCAGAATCATTTTTTGACCTTAGCATTCCATTCCACGCTTCCACAACTTCTCAGAGCACCATCTGTGCATGACTTGGCATTATACATACTTGAGGTTCTAGATAAACGTCTGCAATTACTGAGCCCTCAGTAGTCATTATCTCTGCTTGTCTAGTATCATCATTACTGCAAAGGTTTTTCCCTTGAAAACCTTTCGAGGCAGGGGTTTTTTAATCCTAGTAGCAATGATTGTACTAGCCCATTTGTATGGGTCCCATGACCTATTGGTCTCCGTGGACGTTAAAAAAACTATTCTATTCTTTTCTATTCATACCATGGATTTGGCCAAAAATACCATGGAAATGGCCAGAAATACCAAAGAACTGGTCAGAAATACCATAGAACTGGCAAAAATACCGTAGAACTGGCCAGAAATACCATGGAACTTACCAGATATACCATGAAAATGGTCAAAAGTATGATGGACTTGGCCAAAAATACCATTTATTTGGCCGGAAATATTATGTATTTGCCCAGAAATACGATGACCTAGGCCAGAAATACCATGACTTGGGCCACAAATACCGTGTATTTGGCCAAATATATCATGTATTTGGCCAGAAAGACCATGACCTTGACCAGAACTACCATGATCTAGGATAAAAATACCATGCACTTGGCCAGAAATGCTATGCAATTGACCAGAAATACCACGTAATTGGCTAGAAATACCTTGACCTTGGCCAAAAATACCATGAACCTTGGCCAGAAATACCACCACAAATAGCGTGACTTTGGCTGAGATTGCAACTTTTGTTACATTGTGCTACATTGTGGCCATGGTGGCCATAGTATAGTATCTCTTCATATTTAATATAATGCGTGTTTTCCTAGCATTGAACGTTAGTAGTAATTGTTGCCAATTCCCATGGATACTCCTCAAACAACCATCCATAAGTATAAGCAGAAAGGAGATTAACCTTCCAATTGTTAAAAACAACATATCAACCTTTTCAAGCAAGTGCATTGCCATTACCACCCGTCTAGTGCATGCAATTGGATCATAGCCTCTTTTACAATTTCTTCTGTGAAATCTTCTACTTCTTCATCACTGGTAAATCATAGCTGCTTGTCAAGAGCCCTATGTAACCCCCCGAGTGAATATACACCCAAACCAAAGGGGGTTTAAGGGGGATTTTAATTTAAATGTGTCAAATGCAATGGTTTGTGTTAATAATGTTAATGGTAGTTGTGTGCTAATGGGTTGTGTTAACTAAAAAAATTTTTGGCCCCTTCGGGGCCTTAAAGATGGTGTAGGGGTGCACCAACGTAATCCCGAAGAGCATTGTTAAAGTAAATCTGTAGCTTCAGACAGACTCTGAAACCTAAAACGTGATTACTCTCTGCAATTGCTTCATGGACCACTGTTAAAGAAAGAAAAATTACCATGAGGCCAGAAAAGGGGCCAGTTGAAGCAATATGCCTTTTAAATCACTTATAACCGCACTTCCAAAATAAGGACATATACACTATCGTATAGGACATATACACTATCGTATAGGTTTTAAATCCTTGAGAATAGAAATTAGGGCATTATGTACGACATCATGTCCTAAAGAATAAATAAACAAAGCATGTGTACATCCATGTTTTATCTATAGACAATGGTATGTGGTGTTCTCGACTAGGTTTCTCAATCACTTTAATGTCCTCAAGAAAAATCTCTGTCTGATTTGGGCAGCAAATCTCAGGGGATTTAGAAACCTCAAGTGGTAGAATTCCAACAGTACAAATGGTAGAATCCCAACAGCACAAGTATCTTTTGAGTCCTCTTAAAGCAGTTCTAGTTGCCTAAGGAGCCTTTATGCTTATAGTTTTTGCAGACAAGGAAGAATAACTACATGAACAAATTCTGATGCAATTTGTGTAGGTGACGGCCAGCTTGTGCTTGAACCCATCTTCTAAAGCACTTCTTCCCTGCTTAAGAATAAAGTAATCTAGATCATTTGAAGAACATGAGGTAGAACAGTTTGTAGAACTGGCTGCTGCTCTACTGCTAAAGGCTGTTCTCATTGATTTAGCATGTGAATATGATCTGCTTATGCTATGAAACTACATAAGAACAAAAACGAAAAAGCCTTACCTTGGGCCATGCAGCAATGCAAATAATAGAATGTGAGCTTCAAACTTTAGAAGCAAAGGCATCAGTAAAAGAACTACATTGTTGTTTCCAATCTGCAAATGGGTTGTACACGGGACATGGCAAAATCAAAGAGTGCCTTTACTCACCCCAGATTGATAAAGTCTCCACCATTTTATCTTCTATAGCAAAAACCTCCATCAATAATAATATTGGCAAGAAGATGCTTGACAAAAAGACTGATATGTCCCGAAAACAGGCTGTTTTGCTTCCATTTCCACATATATAAACCTGCAACCATTTTATCCCTTTCACATTTAATATGCACAGCTCAATTCCACTGGATCAGTTCTTCCCTCAAACCATAGGCCTTAAGTTGCTCGGGTTCCCTTTTTTTGTGCAAACGGACAGTCCTGGCATTATGGAAAAAGACCATCTAACTCTGCTAATCGCCATTTCCAGCTACAATCTCTTGGAATTTCTACAAATCGCCCCAGCAATAACCTGTAAAGCAGGGATCCGCTTCTACGATCCATTATTCTGATTGATGGACTCAGCCTTCATCTCATGGCGTTGATGGGAAGCCAGATTGCAGAACGCTCAATTAACCCTAAAATAAACCTGATCTAGCTTTGTTCGAGACCTGCCTCCCCCTTCCCCTCCCCGAGACCTGCCCTAAAGTATCCTTTCTTCGATTAACCCTAAAATATCCTTCTTCGAGCCTTGCAGGCATTCATAATCCGCCATGGCGAGAATTAACAAAAACATAGGCTAGTAGATAGACAAAATAATAGGATTTTAGCCTAGGATTCTGCAGTAGATTCCTGCTTCAACCTAGCAACCCTAAAAAAACCAGACCAGACCTTAATCCACACAACCCTAAAAAACCCTAAAACTAATGAGAGGATATTCACCACAGGATTTGCCCCCTTTTCTAAAATCAACGGCTAACAAAAGGGTGCACTCTAGAAATACTATTTAGTATACCTGGATGAATACGACCACCAAATCATATGAAAACCTTAGAGAAAACAATACAAAAACACACAAAAAATCCCCGTTATAATGCTAGATATTTAAACCTTGAAGCTCTTCATACTAATTGTTATTGCAACTATTTCAATTGCAATACAAGAAATAGTAGTTCTAAAAACATTACAGGAAGTACTTAACGTATTGTACATAAAGTATGCATTTTATGTATTTAATAAGTATTTTATAATTCTAAAAAACGTATTTAAAGTACTTTTTAAATGAGAGGTATGCATACGGTATTAATACGTTACGTATGTATAATACCTGTATCGTACTAAACGTACCTGACAACACTGCATACCATGGAACATATTTGTCCAGATTTGTCTAAGATTTGTTTAGATTTGCCCAGTACCTCATTGCATCACTTTATTGTGGCATTGTCATAGGGTCAGTATATCTAAAAGGGTAAGTAAAACACAACAAGAATTTTGAATTTTTACTTTGATCTTGAGTATATTTTCTCAGATGTTTTCCGAATATGATCTGAATCCTTTATTACAAAGACTAATTATAAGGTTGTTGTTTCAGGATTTAAGTCTCTGAAAATCAAATCTCTGGCTTCTGGAGTTCTTAGTGAAAGTAGAAATTACAGGTTTAAAGATGTGCTGAATAAGTTTTACCTTTTGCCATTTGATCTGCAAGTTGAAACACAGATTTAGTCTACCATGTAGTATTCTCCAGGTTTTGCGATATCTTTCTCGATCATCAAGTAACACAGGTTCTGCAGTGGTGACTTAACACCAGGTAAGATCTATCACTAAGGTCAATGCTTTTTTCATGTTCCATTTGCTGCATGTTATTCTCTATTTTTTGTTTTCGTTGTGCCTTAGTAACTGCTCCAGCGACTGCCATTGGCTTTACTTGATATCTATGGTAAAGGCTAGAGAAGCTTGAGCGCATTTTCCATGGTTGCATTTTCCATTCCACGACTGCATATGCATTTTCCATGGCTGTTATAGTTTACAACTTTGTTCAACTCTTAACCTGCAATACATGGCTTCGCCAGTGCCCTTCCTTGGAACTTTGCTTTCCCAATGGCATAATGGTTTATGGTCTAAAAGCATCCCAATGGTCTAAAATGGCATACAGTCTGAAGGCATCCCAATGGTCTGAAATGGCATACAATCTAAAAGCATTCCAATGGTTCATGTTTACAGTTTGAAAGCATCAAAATGCAGCAAAGTGGATCTTCACTTGGGGCTCCTATATTTTATCCTTATCACAGCATGAATGACTATATAGGAGGACATGGCCTCTGAAATCAGGTTATTATTTGGTGATGTCTGCAATCTAGGTCTGGTTCTATAAGTCTGCATCCATTACATCATTTCTACATCCTTTATTGCATCACTTTATTTTATGTAAGATTTTTATTTATTTGCATTTCTGCGGGCATGCATTGTGATCATTGTAGAACCATCAAGCTTCATCAAGTTGAACGATCGTCAATCAATAGAAAGTATCTTTAAATAATAGATAATAAGAGTTTAGATGTATGCCTTCTAGAAATTATGTATTGTGGTATCTGAAAATAAGTGCACATCAGCGTTCCTGGTGTTGATTCACATGCTATTTCAAAACCAACAGTTCATTTGGTTGCTCTTGCAAGGTTAGTTTTTATTTGTATGCTTCAGATCATAGAATGTACTGCAATCTAGGTCTGGTTCTATAAGTCTGCAATTCTGATTGTCTGTGAAGCATACCATGGGCCAGATTTGTATTCAGATGTGTCTATAGCAGCATACCATGGAACATATTTGTCCAGATTTGTCTAAGATTTGTTCAGATTTGCCCAGTACCTCATTTTTACACATTTTATTGCATCACTTTATTGTGGCATCGTCATAGAGTCAGTGTATCTAAAAGGGTAAGTAAAACACAGCAAGAATTTTGAATTTTTACTCTGATCTTGAGTATATTTTCTCAGATATTTTTCGAATCTGATCTGAATCCTTTATTACAAAGACTATTTATAAGGTTGTTGTTTCAGGATTTAAGTCTCTGAAAATCAAATCTCCGGCTTCTGGAATTCTCATTGAAGATGCCACGGTTCTGTTGCGACAGCAACAGAACCGACATTCCTTGGATGGGGACGTCCTTTTGTCACTCCTCCTATTTATTCAGCCTCTCTTCATTGTTCTATCATCGGCGTTCTCTTGAGCTAGATTTCATCCTATTAGCAAATTTCTTCTCCAACTAGATTCTTTCATTCATTGGTTTCTATTCTCTGTTCTATTCTTACTTAGTTCGGATTCTTCTAGTCATCCCTCATCAATCAATTCTTCTCTATCTGTCTTTGATGTTGATTCTGGCAGGTCCCATTTTTTCTTTGCTCACCTTGAACTTGAGCCGCCCTCGACTCTTTCTATGAGGAGCAGTAGTACTACTTCGTCTTCTGGCGAGCTTGTCATGCTTGGTTTTGCGGATCTTAGGGTTTTTGTTATTCTCGTGTTGCTTGGTGTGCTGAGTTTTCTTGCTCTGAGCGTGCTCGTCCTTTCATTTTCTGGTGGTCTCAGATTCGGCTTGCGCTTTCTCGCTTTCTCCGAGACCTTCTTTGTGTTTATTAGCAGTGATATTATTGATTTAAATCTGTTTCTGCCGTTGTAGTTTCTAGGCCATAGATATTTTAACGCAGTCGTTTCTATTTTGCCGTTGTCGATTTGCTTAACACAGTTCATCGCTCGCAATTTGTCTTTTAGTTTTTGCTAGTGTTAGATTTAAAGCTTTTTATCCATTGTTCGCATCTCAAAGAAGATTTTTTGCGGAATCGACGGTGGCACAATTTCTAACTAGATCGGCAAGTTTGGAGCATGATTGATGGCATATTATACACCAATGCAGAGGTCACTCTCCATTTTGGCAGGCCGTGAGGCTGATTCGGCAACCGGAGGTATTTGAGTCACGGTTTAACTTTGGATTCCGTGAGCATCCTTTTAGAGCGCAGAAGTCTTCGAACAAGAGGGAAAACGCTTAAATCCACCGCCTGTTCATGCTTCTGGCAGCCCACCAAAATCGTTCTTTTGTTGCATCTGTGAGTTCCAAACAGATGCGATATGTTTGCTTCTGATATCCATGGAATACAACCGAAGGTGCCTTATGAAAAATCATCGCCAGGTTAGTAATGTTCTTTTGCATCTACAAATTCCATGAATGGCGTAAGTTGCCTCCTATGTAAGATCGTCAGCAGATTAGCAGGTTAGTGATGCCCCTTTCCTTAATTTCAACTTGCCAAGCCCTGATGTTCGTTGCATCTGTACACATTTTTCCCATTGTTTGTCCAAGCCCTGTTTATGGTTATATTTATGAGTTATTTGTTCTATTGTTGCCCATTTTTACTCGTATCTACATCCATTAGCTGGATTTTATGCTGCTGTTAAAGCTTTGATCATATGAGCTGCATATATGAGGGCCATTTTTGATAGATATTAACATTTCTGAGAATTTGAAGTGGTTCTTATAAATCATTCTATTCCTCACCTGAGACTTGGCGTACACATCCCGAGGTTTTCGTTGCTTAAAACATTTCATTCTATGCCGAGTTGATTCATCCATGCAACCGTGAGGTTTAACTGTTTAACTAGGGCAATTTTGAGTAGTCTTATAGATTGGCTTGTGTTTAGACTTGTATATTTTTGCTTTCATTGATGCAATGGTTTTTGCTTTCATTTTGCTTTCATAGGCTTGTAGGTTCCATCAATTAATGTGTTATTCCAGCTTTTCGTGTTCTTGACCAATTAATGTTATGTTGACTCTCAATTGGATTTCACTGCAGCCATTAAGGCACTTGTTGCATGCTTCCCATATATCTATATGTGGATCCTGCATCTTGTTCTTCTAGACCCATGTTTACTAGCCTTTTCTTCTGAATTGCGACGTTTTCGTGGATTGCGTGGAGTGCAATGTTATCTCCTTTTCTGGAAATGATGCTTCTTAATACACAACAAACTCAGCATGATACTTTGTGCTTTGGGACATACGCCAAGGAGAGAATGCATAAAAGGCCAGCTTTGTGTTCCGATTGGCTTGTGGTGGAGATGCATGGGTTTGGCTCCATAGGTACAGGTTTAAGTCCTTCCATTTTCTTCTTTTGCCATTATAATATATATTCATACGGAAATTATATTTGTTCACTTTGTTGCTAACATATTCTACTCGAGCTCTTTATCTTCTTTGTTGGCTGGATTCAACATTTGACACTTTTTGCTTCATTGTGGACGTGGTTAGGATTGTACTTGTTCCATTATTATTTTGTCTACTTGCTTTTTCATTGACATGTTTTGTCCTTTGTCGATAGATGTAGTTTACATGCATTTGATGTTAACGTTGGCATGCTATGTTTACCCCTTTGCTTCGTTGTTCATTCTTGGACTTGCGTCACACATTCATGAAAGGTACAAATTTTGGGTACATCTCGCTTTGCTTTGAGCCATTTACTGGTATTATATGTGGTGGGTGCTGATGACATTGCATAGTCCCATCCAGTCTATTCTTAGGCCACTATATATTTTTATCTGCTCCATTTTTGAAGATCTACATGATATAGTTTGATGCATAGTCACAGGCTTTGTCGATGATATTCATCGCACATAATCTCTTTGGGGTTTCAGTTTGATGCGTCTATTTTGGCCTTTCTTCATCTAGGTTGATGGACATTATACCTAATGCTCGATTTATTTTTCTTTTCATAGCTCTCTTGATATTTTTCTTTTCATAGCCGTCAATACCGCTCCTTCCTCAAGACCAAGAAAGCCAGGTACCTTGCGGAGCACCAACAACAGATGTTTGGTCTGCTAGACCGCCACCCTAGGGCCTTCTGGAGAAAGGTCTTGAGTAAACCCGCCACGTGAAATATTACCACGGGAACAATACCGGTGAGATACTTGCGCAAATTGGGGATGACCCAATGGGAAGCCGCACCGAGATTCTCCGCAGATGTGCCTAGCACCGGTCATACACCGGTTGGATGTCATAATGGGCCCGCAACGCCGCCAATCCGAAGGCGTGATTTGGATGGTATGCGCAGAAACTCGCGGGCTTGGGCCCCCAATGGTGCCGCTTCACAAAGACTCTTCAACGGGCATTGCAAGAAGGCTTCCCCACACCTTGGACTACCGGCTTGAGTTGTGCCCATATACAAAGCTCCGGACCCCACAGCCCAGCCCATATCGGCACCATTATGGTCGGGCCTGCCTTTTGCCACGCTGTTTGCCTTCTGGATTCTTGGAGCAAAGGAATCGGTCACTTTGGGGCGAGGATGGAGAAGTGCGGCTCACGCCAGCAGGCTTCCGCCCCGCATTCTACTATTGACCATATCTTCACTCAAGAATGTTCCATGTAGAGGATAGCCTGAATCAACGCCTTTAATCAGACTCGCTGTTTTGTGGATTTCGCAAAGGCTTTTGACACGCGCCTCGATAAGTTGTGGGACGATTGAGACAGCTTAGGGGACCCCGGTCAATCTGCGTATCGCTATACGCATATCTATACGAGGGCTTGTCTACGTGCCTCACACCGTCGGGAGCCCGCTTGTTAGTAGCATTGGGGTGCGCCAGTGCTGCCCCTCTATCCCCACACTCTTCGCTTGTACATTGACCAAATTTTAGAAGAATGGCTAGCCGAAAGCACCTGAGGCCATTGATGCACTACATAATCCGCAACTCATATATGTCGATGATGTTGCCCCCGCCAGACATACCCTGTGAGGGACATGCAACGCCAATTGATGCTTTGACACTTTCGCCAATTCACGACATGAGAGTTAACTTGGCGAAGACAAGGGTGCTCAGCCACCGGTACCATCATCCCGCACCACGCCTTCCCTCGCTCACTTACCGTGTGTAAAGGAGGTGGCTCAGCCTTATAAGTATTTGGGCATTGGGTTTTCTACTACCACCGATGCATCCATCGGGTTATGGGTCCGCAGGCCGGAAAGCCCCCGATGCAATGCAAAACAAAAATACAAGGCGAGGCAGATGCATGGGGTCACCAGACACACCGTTCGTGGCCTTAGTTGAACCGGTCCTCCTATGGGGCGAAGTGTGGGGGCCAATATGTAGCATTATAACAGGGGTTTTTTTTTGTGATTTTATACTGCTTTTGGCATAGTTTTATATGATTTCATGGGCGTGATTAGAGGCATACTAATCAAGATATCTAGAGTGCACTCCCATTTTTATTGTCTAAATTTCATATCCCCAATGGTTTACCCCTTTATTTTTTTTTTTATTTTTATTTTTATTTTTTACTTTAGGGTTATTTTAGGGGTTCGAGGCCCGTAGATAGAAGTCGGCATGGTTTTAGCACGGGTGATCCTATGGAGCTGGTTCCCAGAGCATGATTTTAGGCTAGGTGATCCCGTTGCTTTTTGATTGGCATTCTTATGTGTATTTACCGGAGTGTTTGGAAATTATAGTGGCATTTGTACTTGAGCTCCATTCCACCCATGACAAGGTCAGGCATGCATTTTACAGTTGCATGTTATCATCCGGGAAGAAGTGATTCAGATCTTCATCTTCCGATGGCAATAGTTAGGTGTGTGGGACATGTCAATTCCAATGCAGGCTGGAGGTAATTTTTCTGAAGTGCAGGTGTGCTCTTTGGGCTTGCCCAACTAAAGGGAATTTTGGGTGATCCGGTGGAGCTGGTTCCGGCAGCATGATTTTAGGCTGGGTGATCCTGTTAAGCTTTTTGATTAGCATTCTTATGTGTATTTACCGGGTGTTTGGAAATTATAGTGGCGACCGGTACTTTCAGATCCACCCATGACAAAGGTCAACATGCATTTACGTTGCATATCATCATCCGTGGAAGTCGTATTCGCATTTTCATCTTCTCGATGGCATTCGTGTGTGGGACATGTCAATTCCAATGCAGTCGGAGGTAATTTTTTCCGGTGTGTGCTCTTTGGGCTTGCCCAACTAAAGGGAATTTTCCTTGCCTAATAAGGCGAATTGCTCATCATACACTTCACCATATCACCAGCCTTTTAACATTTATTGCACCTTCTTCATAGGCAAATGCCGTGCATCGATTGACAAACTATTTCCGCTGGATCAAAAGTCATGGTTGTTGATTCCATGGTGCTTCTTCCCAACAAACCGGATATTTTGTTGGCTATGGGGGTTTGGATAACCAAATTCATCTATACATCAAGACTAGTTCTGGCATCAATTCATTATCGTACATGGAAAATTAAAAGGTCATCAAGGATGGGTTCAGTCGTTGATTTTTCGAACCTGTAGTAGAGAATGGAATGCAAGCAATATTTTTGCAAGTTGTTCTCAACATAAACATATTCTTCTTTGGAGGATCACCCGAAGCAAGCTTGTATTGAGTAATGACAAAGGGGTCTAGTTTGAAGGGATACATTATTGGCCAATGTAATGTACCTAAGCTTGAACTCGTGGATTGTCCTATTAATCGAGGGCCGGAATTGCAGCCACATGCTTAGATCGTCTACAATTGTTGAGATACATATCGACCAAAGGCTATGAAGCAAGAAATACAACTGATTTTCTTGCAATGGGGCCTTATTGGAACATAGAATACCCCCTCGAGTTCTTGTAAAAAGTTGTGCATATTCAAGTTGAAGTGCTCAAGTATTTATGTTCATTTCGTAGTTTATACCATCCATTTAAGTTGCCTTTGCAATTCTATAACACCCTATGCATACTTGTGGAGATGTTTGATTATTCCCCACAACATATGTATCCAAGATGGCATTTTTAAATATACGACAACACATGTGCCATGGCAAAGCACATGGTTTAAGTGCTCTTCTCGACTATATTGTTTTAGGCAAGGCCTTGAAGGGGCCAAATTTTTTTTTCTAACACAAACCATTACATCTAATGTTTCCAAGTGTGATATAATGTTTGTTTTTTTTTTTTTTTTTTGAAATTTTTTTAAAGTTATACATTACACACCTTAAAATTAAATTCCCCTTAAACCCCCTTTGTTTGGGTGCATATTCACACGGGGGTGACTCCGGATCATCGAGAGCTGTTGATAGGCATATTCACCCCTTATTCCTTAATCTACACCGTACACAAAATTCCCTCGCTTGTGGGGGTATGGATGTATAGAAATTATGATACCAGATAACAAGATTTAAAAAATACTATAAGATTTCGTGTAACATACTATATGGTGTTGATTTTGTACATTACAAAACATAATTATAGGGAGTGATATCCCTCACCACTTGAATCCATCTAGAGCAGTCTGAAGGCCTTCTTGGCGGGGCACAGGAGTGAAATCCACGGTCCCATATCAGATCTTGCTCCAGAGACAGGGCTTCCTTCCATTACAGAGGGTCGCTTGGAACGCCACCTTATTTACTTCCGTGGAAGGTGGTGGCTATGGATGAAGCCCAGCTGCCCAACCTTGCTTTGCTGGCGGTGGTGATGGGCCCGCAAACACTCAAAGCCTTTGGAAAGACAAGCAAGCCCGGTGGTTCTCGCTATGGAATGTGCAGCACACAGATGTGGACCGGTGCATACACCGGAACGCTGGCCGCGAAGCGATGCCGGATGCTTGCTTCATGGCCAAGCTTTGGGATGCAGAGGCCACGCCACATGTCAAGATGGCAAATTATCGGCGGCGGTTAATTCCATGCTCACGAGGGGCCCACCACTACTGCGCGCACCCATCTACCCATGAAAAAGCGCAGGGGGTTGATTGCTTCCATTCGCCTGAGTGCACCACCTCCGCATTGAGACGGAGATGGATTCGAGTCGCGTGAGGACAGAACCGGCTGGCTGTCCAGCGAGCCATTGAGGATGAAAGTCAATGCCTCTCGGGCTCGGCCGCGTAAAAGATATCCGGGCTCGGTATGTTCTCGGTTAGTTGTGCCCCATCGGCCTTGCATGAGCTTTCAGCACGCGCCTCGAGGGCTTGTTGGGATCAGACCTCGGGAGGTAATGGATACGACTCGGTTATGCCCCCAACATCCGACATTAACCTCAGTCACTTTGTGATTATGTATATAATCATGCGGTATGTCGATCCTTATTGCTACTAAGGTTTTTCCCTTCCCAAACCCTTCTCGGTGGGGTTTTAATCTTGGTAGTAATACGCGCTGCTCTCTCTTTGTACTTGGGTCCCATAGGCCAGTTGGTCTCCGTGGACGATAAAATCATATTCTATTCTTGATACATCCGCCATAGGTTTTTGCAATAGTGTTGCTTGGATATTTTGTTGTTTCAACTCATTTTTTATTTTGCGACTTCAACGAACCATTAAGCCTCTGCTAGTTTGATTGCCACCATCATACCTAGAGCATTGACAAATCGACAAACAAGGATCAGTGTGCAACTATTAAATACTGGTAGGCTTTTTACTGCCATGATCATCGAACTTTCTTTTTATGTCTCTTTTTAATCCCTTCTTGATCTTTTCTTATCCAGGACTATCTCATCCACGACTCTCCTTTTTCGGCACCTTTTAGTCATGCTTGTTATCCTTTAGAGGTTTGTTGGGGGGGACGCATTGGTTGCCGTTGTACGCAGTTAGATGATTGTTTTTGTCTTGCCTCTATCTTTGCTCGTCCTTCTTCAGTGGTTTGGATGTCCTTTATATTCAATTGCTTCTGTTGGCCTTGGTGCTCTCATTTAATATGCGTTATTTGGCATTTTTTTAAGTTATAGCTACGATTCATCTAGCACATATTATTGTTGTCCTTACAAGTTAGGTGTAGCTCTTTGTTCATGTGTGCTTGATTTTAGCTACAGTAGCAGTTGTTATCATCACTTTTTGTGTTGCAGTCATCGGTTATCATTATTTTTTGCAGTTTATGGTTACTATTTTTTGTCTGTTTTCTCTGTTGTCGTCTCATCATCTCCTGCAACCTCATTTCTTACTGCATTATCTTTCACCTTATAGGTTCCTTTTGTTTCAAGTGTTCTATTGGTTGGCCATTTAGTTTCATTTGACCCATTTGCTCAATCTAACCTTTGCCTCATTTCTTTTATGTTTTGTTCTCCATCTCAATTCTCCCTGGAGCCCCATTGACTTCTTTATTTTCATCCTCCTTTCCACTAATCCCTTTGGCTTCTACCTTTATATTTTAGAGCCCCTCTTCATTGCATCCATTCTATCTTAGTGTTTGCATCTTTCTTTTCCTTTTCATTCTATTATTCTTTGGTGCTCTTTGGTTTCATAGTTGATTACCGGTTATGCTTTGTTGCTTTTTGTGGTCTTATCTCATGTAACTTGGCTCCATTAAGTTTATACCCAGTTTGTTCTGTTAGTATTCGTTTGCGAGGTTCTTCTCATTGCCTTGGTAACCCTTTAGCTTTCTTGCTCAGTTCAAACTGTTTGCCATGCTCCATCCAAGTTCTTCTTGTCAGTTTTTGGTCCAAATTTGTCCCTTTAACCTCCTATTGCTTTGGCACTTTCGCTTGTTTTTATCCCACTGATTTCATATTTTTACTCTGTGTATTCTTTTATTTGGTCACGTTTATTCTTTTCCTCCTTTTCCCACATATTGTTCGTTCCCTTCTTCCTTTCTATGTGGTTTCGTTGGGTCCTCTCCTTTGCTTGTTCGCTTAACGTCTTGGTTCGTCTTAGTTCTTGTTTCGCCTGACCTTTTTGCCCTTGGCATGGATTGTTTCAGTGACCATTAGTCGTGCTTAGCCTTTCTGTTTGCTCGGGCGGCCTGATCTATTCTAGCTATCCTATTTTTCCATTTCTTCCTTTCTTCTTGTGTATCCTTTTTTCTCATCAGCCTCATTTGCTCTGGCCGTTTTTGGCATTTTGGCCATCCTTACTTGCTCCTCTGTCCTCGTTGTTTCTCTTGCTCCATGTTCTCCATCAGCTCCTTATCCGTGCCTTCTGTTTCATTTGTTGCATTGACCCTTGTGAACTCGTTTCTCCCTTTAGCTATTACATTTCATGTTCATTACTTGATCTGTGCATTCTGTTGCATTTTGTTTTATTGACCCTTGTAGACTCATTTCTCCTCTGGCTTTGACTTTTCATGTTCGTTCGGTTTCTTATTTTTCCAAATTTTTGCTTTGTTGCTCCCAGAGGAGTTCTACCATAATTCATCACTTCTTTTACATTTGCCATGACTTGTTTGTATTTCACGTTGCTCTTATGTTTATCAGCTTGACCTCAGCTGTCTTTTGCATCCTTCCTTGGTTTCTTTCTCTTCGTGCTCCTTTTCTTTTTGCTAGTAGGTTAGTTAGGTTTTTATAGTATCTTTGTTAGTATGGGGTTTACTAGTCCATGAGTCTTTTTGAAATTTTTACTTTGTTAATATCGTCATGATCGTAGTTTTATCTGCTATTATCCCATAAGTTTCTTTTCCCATCTCATTCTGCATTGTTCCATTGTGTCCTTCATTTTCATGTTCCTTTTTCCAGCTTTCTCTGCATTGTCACATTGTATCCTTTATTTTTATGTTATGTTTTCTATCTTTCTCTGCATTGTTACTTTGTGTTTTTTATTTTGGTACATCCCATCGTTCGGCAACCAGCTTCCTTGCTTCATTATCTGTCTTCTCGCTGGTTCCCTTTTGCTCTATTTTCTTGATCTCCTCTTCCTCCCATTTACCCTGGTTGCCTTGGGTCTCTTTTGCTCTCGATGAGCCATCTCCTCCGGTACTCTGGAACTTTGTGCCTGCCCATTCTGCCTCGTTTGTCCCATTGCCTTATTATCTGGTTCTCTCATCATTACTTCCTTTTTCTTTCATTTGTTTCGTCTTCTTTTACTCCTGTTAGCCTAGTTTGCTCTATTCTTTTTTGGGTAGATTCCTCTTCTATCGGCCAGTATATGCCTATCATAGGACCCATCCTAGGAATGCCACGGTTCTATTGCGACAGCAATAGAACCGACATTTGGATGGGGACGTCCTTTTGTCACTCCTCCTATTTATTCAACCTCTCTTCATTGTTCTATCATCGGCGTTCTCTTGAGCTAGATTTCTCCTTCTTCTCTACCCTATCAGTTTCCCTCACCCTCCCCCTTGATGGTTTTTTCATTTGATCGTGGTCGCTATTTCCTTTTCTATGTCCTTTAAATTTGCATTCTTTATTTTCTCAGCGTGGCGTTGTAGCCTCTGAAGCATACTTATTGGTTTATTCTTTCTTGGCATGGCACTAGTATTTTATTGCTTCATTCATGTTTTCTCTCGGTGTGGCATTGTAGCCTCTGAGTCAATATTCTATTATTCATGTTTTCTCTCGGCATGGCACTGTTGCCTCCGAGATCATATTTATTGTTTTTTCTTGGCGTGGCGCTGTAGCCTCCGAGGCAGCACTAATCGGTTGTTTTTCCCGCGATGGTCATTCCGCGGACGGTTCCCGATTAGTCGGCTGTTGTTTCTTTCTCGGCATGGCCCTGGAGCCTCCGAGTCTTCTTGCCTATGGCATTTAACTTCTTGACGGGTTATTTTTCTTTCAGCCTTGATTCTGCAGGATTCTTTAAGGTCTTGTGGTTGCCATAGTGCGTGGGGTCGTGCTTCAACTATTTGCTCGGGTTTCCTCAAAAACCTAAGAAGACGTGGTTCTTCTTCCCGATGAGGAGCAGTCACCGGGTCTTCTCACCTTTGCATCGACCAAGTGGCGGTAAAACCATCTTTTATGTTGTATTCTTCAGTATCATCATGCTCTCGATGATTGTCTAGTTTCGGAGCATTTAAAGTTCATATTTCCAAATTTATCTACCCCTAGTGAGGGATCCATTTGTACTCAATGTTTTACAAAGCTCAATGAGAACACCACTTCACTTGCCAGTCTATGCCTATCATAGGACCCATCCTAAGAATAGAAATTACAGGTTTGAAGATGTCTTGAATAAGTTTTACCTTTTGCCATTTGATCTGCAAGTTGAAACACAGATTTAGTCTACCATGTAGTATTCTCCAGGTTTTGCTATATCTTTCTCTATCACCAAGTAACACAGGTTCTGCAGTGGTGAGTTAATGCCAGGTAAGATCTATCACTAAGGTCAATGCTTTTATCATGTTCCATTTGCTGCATGTTATTCTCTATTTTTTTTTGTTGTGCCTTAATAACTGCTCCAGCGATTGCCATTGGCTTTATTTAATATCTGTGGTGAAGGCTAGAGAATCTTGAGCGCATTTTCCATGGCTGCATTTTCCATTCCACGGCTGCATATGCATTTTCCATGGCTGTTATAGTTTACAACTTTCTTCAACTCTTAACCTGCAATACATGGCTTCGCCAGTGCCCTTCCTTAGAACTTTGCTTTCCCAATGGCATAAAGTCTGAAAGCATCAAAATAATTCATGGTTTATGGTCTGAAAGCATCCCAATGGTCTAAAATGGCATACAGTCTGAAAGCATTCCAATGGTTCATGTTTACAGTTTGAAAGCATCAAAATGCAGCAAACTGGATCTTCATTTGGGGCTCCTATGTTTTATCGTTATCACAGCATGAATGACTATACAGAAGGACATGGCCTCTGAAATCAGGTTATTATTTGGTGATGTCTGCAATCTAGGTCTGGCTCTATAAGTCTGCATCCATTACATCATTTCTACACCCTTTATTGCATCACTTTATTTTATATAAGATTTTTATTTATTTGCGTTTCTGCGGGCAGGCATTGTGATCATTGTAGAACCATCAAGCTTCATCAAGTTGAACCATCTTCAATCAAAGAAGGTACCTTTAAATAATAGATAATAAGAGTTTAGATGTATGCCTTCTAGAAATTATGTATCATGGTATTTAAAAATAAGTGCACAGTGGCATTTCTGGCGTTGATTCATATGCCATTTCAAAATCAACAATTCATTTGGTTGCTCTTGCAAGGTTAGTTTTTATTTTTATGCTTCACGATCGTAGAATGTACTGCAATGTAGGTCTGGTTCTATAAGTCTGCAATTCTGATTGTCTATGAAGCATACCATGGGCCAGATTTGTGTTCAGATGTGTCTATAGCAGCATACCATGGAATATATTTGTCCAGATTTGTCTAAGATTTGTTCATATTTGCCTAGTACCTCATTTCTACATACTTTATTGTATCACCTTATTTTATGTAAGATTCTTATTTATTTGCATTTCTGCAGACAGGCATTGTGACCATTGTAGAACCATCAAAGTTCATCAAGGTTCATCAATCATTGCCTTTTTTGCAGATCCATTTCTGAAAAATAATCTCTAGCATGCAGGTCTTGCATAACTCCAAGCTTCTCTCAAGCAGTTATGCATGATATTTTTGAGAGATGACTATAAGTAATGGACCTCTATGCAGAGAATGTTCGAATCGGGTTTTTAGCATATATATATTGAATACCACTATGGATTTATTATGATATTCTCTTTCTTGGATCATGTATTTGGAACTAAGAAGCAACACAAATTGGATATTTCTTCATTATCAACATCACAATTTATGATTTGCTATTTTTTTTAAAGCATTTACGGTTTGATTTCCTCTTTGGCTGATTGGCTCCTTGGCTAAAGCATTCAGGACCTCATTCGTTCTTTGGCTATGCAATTAGAAAAAAAATCTTTCCATCAAAGTGAATAGCAGTTTGGGGGAAGTTTGAGCATTTGGTATGTTTCCTTAAGATTAAGGCATGTCGATAATGGAGTTGCAAGTATAAGGTAGAATATACAAGCTGTAGGTTTCAGTAAAATGTCTTATTGGGTAATTAATTGACTAATCTCCATGATATCTGGCAACTCAAATTCTGTTCACCATGATATCTGACAACTCAAATTCTATTTTCAAGCAACAGCCTATGCATCAACCAACTCGAGTCAGGTACTAGAGAGGAAGCACCTCAGGTTTTAAATGCAGTGTGCAACAACTGACATGACATGATGCTGCAGGGTGGTCGAACTTTCATTCTGGAAGTGTTGAATGGACAATCCCTTCTATATATAATGTTTGTGAACACAAATGATTGGTCTTGGCAACCGCACTGTATTGTCACCATTTTGCAGACGATCAACACTGATTGGCTCTATGCACATTTTCTTTCAAGCTTAGAAATTTGATTTGCCTATTTCTGTTAGGCAATGCATTTTCTGTTGTTATCTGTACATCAAGAAGACAACTTTTGGCGGCTGGCTACTTTCTGATCCAGTCAACACGAACAATCTTTTACTTGCATCAGAGGTAATGATGCACTTAAATCTATCACGTGTCTTGGCATATCATAAAAAATTGCACTTGCGAGAGAGAGAGATTGCACTACGCAAGTGCATAATTAACCATTGATTGAAGTGAACCATATATCGCATGTGCTTGAAAATGTGTTCCAGGAAGAGCTACGCGAATCTCAGGATGAAAGATTAATGTCAAAGATAAAGAATGAAGAAATTTATGCTAAAAAAGCATGGTCAAAGCCCTGGTAATGAAAATAATATAACATCTTTTCCGATAACTTTGTATTATTTTGTTTTACATGCTTATTAGTGTCATGTTCCCATAGCTTGCAAGTTTCTACTTTGAAGCTGCAAAGATTAGCATCTAATTCTACAAGAATCAAATGGGCTTTGAGCATGGCATGGTCTTAATCATTTACCTCGACCACGTCAATTGGTTCTTAAGTGCAAGCTGCTCACCTCCTTTTTCCTTATGCCGGTGAGGTTTCAAATCTTGCCCCCTTTCCTCTCTAAAGCTATGTTAGCTGCACCTTCTTGAATATATTGTTCACCTTTGTAGATATATTGTTGATCCGTATTTATAAATATTCTTATTCAAGTTACGAAGATGGTTAATAGATTTATTTAGACTCAGTATTGTTTTCCATAATTTGCACAAAATGATGGTGTTGTTCTATAGCTGCTTCTTGGACTTTGCAATTCTTACCGAGCATTCAGAAACGAGCAGTCAGAATCTTTAATGAGAATGCCGTCAAATTTTGCAGGCATTTCCTACAATATGGATGCAGGATAACTGTCTTAAATGTAAAAGGCTTTTATAATATACATTTGAGGGTAAGTGGAAGTAAAGCTAACCAATGAGGAGTTTGCTTTTTGCAGCAAATAAAGAGAACGAGAAGCTTGAAGGTGGCAAGTTGCAACCAAGTAAGGAGATCTTATAATCATTCCCCTTTTATATTCATACGTGAAATTTAAAATTCTTTTCATCTTTCAAGGTATTTGGTTGTTCATTTGTGCTGATTTAATTGATCTAGGTACTGAATGTATAGAAAACACATAATTAAGGTGACAAACAAAGCTTTGGGCAGCCCTTGACAAAAATTTTGTATTGAGTTTTTCTACTTGAATTGAGTGAGCTCAAATGTTTATCCCAATATGGTTAAATTTGTTCTGTTTTATGCTTTGACGGTTCTTTGGGTATCCTAAGGAAACACTCCAACTGTCCAATTTTGTGTCTGCTTTTTGTTAGCAACAATAGGCTTATGTGGATAACTTGCATCTAATATGCTCTGTTTTGGATACTATGTCCATCCCACATTATTGTGCCAAAAACATTTCTAACAGTATACGAGAGATATTGGTGCATGGAGGACAGATCTGCATCTATTCTCAAGAGTGAGATGTCCTCTTCTATGGGTGATGCTCGGCTCCCGCACCTGGCTTACACTGTGGCCATGGGTCCGCAGCGGCTTAGGGCCTGTTGGAGGGGTAAGAGAGATCGATGGTTCGCCAGATGGAACGTCGCGAGAACATTAATCGCGTGAGTGGGCACAAATGGGCCCGTCGTGGCGGCTCGCGGGGAATTACCTAGATGCTTGTTTCCTTGGCAAGCTCACGGGACCGGCGGCTCTAGAACATGTCAAAATGGCCCATTACAAGGAGCACATCAACCCGTGTTAGCCGGGGCCACCTGACTCTACTGCGTTCCCGGTGCCCACAGCGCTGAACTCATTGCCTCCGATGGCCTGGGGTGCCCACCATCTTCGCATCGAGGAGGCGGGTGGTGGATTGGGGAGCCCGCCGAAGACCGGGCTTTGTCGGTCTTTGTCAAGCGGGTGCCATTGAGGATGAGTCTCACACTTTCGGGTTGCCCGGCGTTGATCAGATCCGGTCGTATGCGCTCCCTTAGTACGACGGACTTGCCCTTGCATTTCTTGATGAACACACCGGGCGATGTCGTGCCCCTGGGGTCGCATTCGGAGAATGCGGACTGCGAGGTCACCTTTGCCCCCTGGCTGCGCTAATTAGGCACTACGGTGTGGTGCATGGTCAGATATATTTGGGTGTTTCTGCGCATTTTATATATTAGGGCCGGTTTGTCAGGCCGGCTGATTCTTGCCACCGGTTTTTTTCCTCGAAAACCCTTCGGGGCGGGGTTTTTAACCCGGCGATGTCAAAACACTTTGCGTTTTTTGTATTGGGTCCCATAGACCGATTGGTCTCCGTGGACGATAAAAGTACCTTCCTTCCTTCCTTCCTTCTATGATGCGTTTTCATTCATACTGTCCAATTTTGTGTCTGCTCTTTGGTAGCAACAACAGGCTTATGTAGATGACTTACATCTAATATGCTCTTTTTTGGATGCTATACCCATCCCACATTATTGTACCAAGAACATTTTTAGCAGTACACAGTATGAGAGATATTGGCGCATGGAGGACACATCTGCATCTATTCTCAAGAGTGAGATGTCCTCTTCTATGATGCGCTTTGGCTGTTTGTGATCTTTTGACATGTGCTGAAGTAGATGTAATCATTCAAGTACATACAATATTCCTTCTACAAAGACATATATGGACAATTACATTCATGTCACAAAAATATTCAAACTGAATGTCCCCAACTTTTATTATATGGGTAAATAAAAACTAGGAGTATTACAAGGATTTACTAAGAGTTACTAAATGCATCACATTTTTATTATGCCTATTATTATGAAATTTTCAATGTACAATAAATGTGCATATGTAAAAAAGGATGTTTATGATGATTTCATTAGCAAATATTTCTCAGATATTTTATGGTTGTCTTTTGTTTGCGAGATCACTATAATAGTCATTGAGGGAGAAGAAGGAGCATTATATGCAAGAAATTGTAGACATCAAATGCTTGATGCAAGGAATGACAAAGGAAGTAGTTGCAGGTGTGCAACAGGTGGTAGATATGAAGGAAGCCGAGGTAGTTAAAGTTGTGGCATCATTGGTTGTTGTAGAGGAAGATCTTGATGCTATTGAGAAGAGGAGGCAAGGGGACAATGATGAGATTGCAAAACTCAGACCATATTGCACGTGTCAAGAAGTTATTGTAACACAAAACAATGGTGTATCATTCATTCTAATAACATGTTAGGCTGCCATGTGGCAACAATTCTGAGGCACCGATTTTGAATATTGGACTACTCTACTTCAATAGTTATTTTATGAGTCAGAATTTGAGTGTGGGGATTTGAGCCCCAACTATATTTCTAGGACCAATTGAGTGCAATCAAATTAATAACACCACTCCACGTTATAAAACTGCAAGATAGCATCCAAAAGCAAATCATAGTAACTTCTAAGAAAGACAAGATTCTACTTCCAAGAAAATATTAAATTATTCCTAAACATAGTTTAAGTTGCTAATAAGCCATCATTCTGGAAATGCTATTCACCTCCAAGACGTAAACCCAATGACAAGTCCATTTGTTAAGAAATGTACTCGCTTGAAAGAAAGCTAAGGAAACCTGGTAGGAAGACTTGATAATAATTTAACAAAAATTGCTACCATAAAAGACTACTCTGCAAAATGTTACACCTGCAAGAGACAAAGATAGTAATCAGGTTCAATTGGGTATAAATATACGAAACCAAATGTGGAACTTGCAAGGAAGAAAACCAAGAAACCATATTGATTTAACTCGTAAGGGATGCAACAAACATGCACAATCCATTAGAAACAACTCTGACAAAATATCGCTGACCTGTGTTGTACGAGGCAAACATTTATCTTAAGGTGAGTTCTAGAAGAAAGATTTGAAAGGAAAGCTACAATGAAACCAAAACTTCTTGTTGTGAAATTATTTTGGAGCTCCCTATGATAGTCTTTTATAGGAGCTTGAAACAAGCACGAGCTGGGTTAGAAACTCTGCCGCGTCTAAAGTTTTAAAAAAATCTAAGATAAGGCAAGGCGAAGGAAAAAGCCTAACGATTTAACCCCTGAAGCAGAAATACCTCCTTGTAGAATTGATTCTATTCGGAGCCAGCAGAAACGACGAACCAATTTGTCAAGAACAAGAAAGGGCTGCCGAGTGCTGAGTCTCTTCCACTATAGAGTCTCTTTCTGCGTTGGATTTGGAGGGAGATTCAGTTGTATTACACATAGCCTGAAATTCCGATAAGATTCCCACCCATTCCATTCATTTGAATTAAATTTAAGGGTTTGTAACGCGTATCAATGGTCTTAATTGAAACGCATATCAAGTATGTTAGTATATTTTGTAATGCATTTCAACCGTCTCGTTTCAAATAAAGTTTGAAACGCATACCAACATTGTTGTAATGCATATCACAATTAGAGTTTGAAATGCATTTCAAATTGCACTTTGAAATGTGATCAAGGATATTATAATGCATTTCAAATTGCCACTTTACTAACGCATTTCAAAAGCCTAATTTTATAGTTTATAATGCATTTCAAACACATAAGCGTTACTAATTACAATTGCATTACAATAGGGACGTTACAGCCCCCATATATTCTTGTAGTGCTCATATGCAGATTTTTAAAGTCTATTTTGAATCCCTCTATATGCAATTTACCCCAAATACATGTGTAAACACTCGCAAAAAATTCCCCTATCATCAATATACATACCAAAATTGGTCAAAAACCCCCCTTCCCCTCACTTAGAAAGAATCTTATTCAATATTGTGATATAAGATTTGGATCAGCACGAATGTTTGGATAGTTCAAAAATGTCTTGCAAGAAAGTCTCCCATTAAACACCATAGCACCAACAACATGCAAGTGCATGAAATCTTCAGGAGCATCCTTGGGTACATTGACAAAGTGTGGTAGAGTTGTCTTCTTCTGGTCCATTCCATCAATAACAACAGATATGTAGTTGAGTGGTTGTTCTAGTGCTTTTTTCTTGTGTTTTGTCAACTTTCTCCTTTCTAGAGATTGTTGTTCTCTGTGCTTTTTCAGTTTCTCTTTCAATGCATCTGAAAAAGAAAATTCAGGAAAACAACCTAGCATTGAAAAGAACTGAGCAAGAAGATGTTGTGGAAGCTTACTTTTAATATGCAATGTCCTTGCATTCTGTGTTTGAGCTTTTAATTCAGAGCATATAGCACAAATAGACATCCGATGCATTAGAAATTGTTACACGCAAAAATTCTTTTTTCCAGAGCACAGTGAAATAAGAGTACCATACATGTCATTCACCAGCCTCAACACATAAATCTTTATAGTTATTACAAATTTCACATTTTGTGAAGTTGTCACTTAAGTGGTACATAGGACTGTTAGGCAATTTCTCGCAAGACTCCTGAAAGACGCCTTCCATCCAGGAAACACATTGAAAGGCATGAATTCTCGAGATGCTTCTCGAATGGCGATGGTCGGTCCTATGATAGGCATATCTTGGTCGAAGTGAAGTGGTGTTCTCATTGAGCTTTGTAAAACATTGAGTACAAATGGATCCCTCACTAGGGATAGATAAATTTGGAAATATGAACTTTAAATGCTCCGAAATGAGATAATCATCGAGAGCATGATGATACTGAAGAATACAACATAAAAGATGGTTTTATCCGCCACTTGGTCGATGCAAAGGTGAGAAGACCCATTGGATCGCCTCATCGGGAAGAAGAACCCACGCAACTTCTTAGGTTTTTGAGGAAACCCAAGCAAATAGTTGAAGCACGACCGACTACCGCAACCCCAAGACCTTTAAACAATCCTCGCTAATCAAGGCTGAAAGAAAAATAACCCGTCAATGAGTTAGATGCCATAGGCAAAAGACTCGAGCTCGAGAACCGCGGAGGAAGAAAACAATAGCCGACCAATCGGGAACCATCCGCAGAATAACCATCGCGGGAAAAAACAACCGATTAGTGCTGCCTCGGAAGCTACAACGCCACGCCGAGAAAAAACAATAAATATGATCTCGGAGGCAACAGCGCCACGCCGAGAAAATATGAATAATAAATATTGACTCGAGGCTACAATGCCACACCGAGATGCCGCAGAAAGAGTAAACCAATAAGTATGCCTCGAGGCTACAAAGCTATCTTTGAGGAAATAAAGAATGCAAATTTAAAGGACCTAGAAAAGGAACTAAGGAACACGATCAAATGAAAAAAAAAAAAAAAACCATCAAGGGAGGGAGGGTGAGGGAACCGATAGAGAAGAAGGAGAAATCTAGCTCAAGAGAACGCCGATAGAACAATGAAGAGGTGAATAAATGGGAGGAGTGACAAGGACGTCCCCCATCCAAGGAATGTCGGTTCTATTGTTTGTCATGAATAGAACCATGGCATTCCTAGGATGGGTCCCATATAACATATCTTGGCCGATAGAAGAGGAACAAACTCAAAAACTACTCATGGAAACCCAAAAGGAAGAGAAGCTAAAGAGAAATATAGTATAAAAGAAAGGAGGAAACGAAGGTCTACAAGGTCCTTTGGAAAGAATGCATAGATAAGATAGATAGATAGATAGATAGATAGATAGATAGATAGATAGATAGATAGATAGATAGATAGATAGATAGATAGATAGATAGATAGATAGATAAGGACGACAATCGGAGTGAAATGAAGGAAGAGGAAACTAAGAAAAAATGGAGGAAAAAGGGGGATAAAAGAGAAGAGAGAACAAAGGAACAATGAAGAAGCAAAAAGAGCAAGTAATGCTTTAATGCAAACAATGGAATGAATAAAAATGAAGGAGAAACGTGATGGAGGAATGCTATGAGAGATGGAAAAGGGAACATAAGAATGAAGAAGACAATGGAATAGTGCGAAGAGATGAGGGCGGGAACTTATGGAACAACAAACAGACAATGAGCCCACGAACATGATGTCATCATCAAAGTAACGATCTCAAATGACTAATGTACCAATAAATACTACACTAACAAAGATACTATAAAAGCAAACTATCCCAACTAGCAATAGAAAAGGAGCAAGAAGACAAAGAAACCAAAGAAGGAACCAATGTGACTAATATAGTAATAATGTCACTAGAGTTAAACGGAACAAGAAGCTAAAAATAAAATAAATTAAGGAAACAATGCAAACACAACCAAAATAGAGAAATGATATCAAATGGAGCTATCGAGATAATGAGGAGTGTATAGCAAATGGAGCGCACCAAACCCATAATGAAGCATGTAGAATCTAATAAAAGCGATTGAAAATGTGGAATAAAGAAAGGGAGGAACGAGTCTACAAAGGTCACTGCAACAAAATAGAATGCACAAATGAAGCTGATGGGACACATGGAACAAGTGGAGTGAATTCACAAATAGAGACAACAAAGGATCAATGCGAAAGACATAGAAACAAACACCCAAGTGACCCAAGTGACCCAATATAAAACACCTAGAAACAAATAAATCGACTGATAGACTGGAACAAATGGAGAAAAAGGCAATAAGTACTTGGAAAAAGGGAAAATATGGAAAAAAAATGAGCAAAGGAGGGAAAAAAGCACATTTAGATAATGAAGCAATGGCAAATGGATGGATTAGAATAGCAAAACATGTCCAGGGAATACAGAATAACTGGAATGATGATAT
Source organism: Isoetes taiwanensis (assembly GCA_021234155.1). Lineage (NCBI taxonomy): Eukaryota > Viridiplantae > Streptophyta > Lycopodiopsida > Isoetales > Isoetaceae > Isoetes > Isoetes taiwanensis. Next base: position 103,812 of record JAJEKV010000314.1, on the reverse strand, counting down.
CAAGAAAAGAAACAGAACCTAGAGCAAAAAGGACAACTATGATAAACTGGATTAAGCATAAAAAATTTTAGCGCACTTGGCAAAGGTGCACAACTTGCAGTTAGAAGCATAGAAAAGTTATGCAAAAGACCCGAGTGAAACAATTAAAACAACGACATAAAAGGAGCTAGAGGTACCAACCACGAGTAAATGGCACAAAGGGATCAATATCTATGCGAAGCAAAAGTTAATCTGAAGCAAAGGACTAAATGTGGCATGCAAAAGGATCAAAAGAACTTATGAAAGTATAAGGAAAAGTGCCATAGGGACAACGGGTTAATGAAACAATGTCATGAACAAGAACTTACCAAGCAAAAGGACACAACTAGAACCCATATGGCCAATTGGAATAGTTGCTGGCCCGACAATCGAGAGAAAGCTACTGGCGAAATGCTAGAGGTAACGTCAGATGTCCATACAAAGGTACGATGATTGAAACAACAAAACCACGAACAATATATATGATATCCTATGCATGGATCAAAGATCAAATGAAACAAATGAGTTATAATGCTAAAAAGGATTAGAGAAGCAGAATGCATTAGCTAAAACCAGATACGTACATGTATAAAGCCTAAAGTACAACAAAAAGCCATGTAGTGCAAGCATTATCTACCTGATGCATATGACCAAATATGCATTAAACTAACTGTGTTGAATGTTGAATGTTGAAGGCCAAAAGGACCTAAATGAACGAAACCACAAAGAATTGACGAAGAGAAAATATGTAATGCCAATATCACCCACCAAATATACGATCATATCCACTAGGACGTCTGGAGCACATAGGGCAGCAAAGGGGCCAACAACACAAATAGGAGTAAAAAGGAATAGAACCATAGCAAAGTGGACATGAAACCAGAAATACGGCAATAAAACGAAGAGCAACTGAGGCAAAGCATGACAAAGGGACAAAATGCAAAAGTCAGAAGATGGAGGCTAAAGAGACTAATGGACCAAATGGAGTAAAGAATGGACAACCATCACCGAAGGAACGGGTGGATTATCAAGAACAAAATGGGAGAAACGAAAACAAAATGAGGTCAACAAACCTACGGTGGAAAGGTTAAACTGTTGGAATGTGGATTGCACTAATGTGGCATGGGTAATGTAAAACAAATTTGAAGAAAACGAAGCAAAAAAGCAAAGGAATTAATGGAGAACAAAGAGAATTAAAATAAATAAATAAATAAATAAATAAACAAAACAGAATAGGCAACATGACAAAAAACTAAAAACGTATACAAGTGATCACAAAAATGAATGACTCCAACACGGAGCTAGGAAAGGACCCAAGTATATGTATTCAAAATGATGGAAGTAAAGAAGGATAGCCACTTGCCCAAATGTGGACGTGATCTTCGTAAAATAATAAGACTCAACAACTAAAAGAGAAACACTTGGAGAAGATTGCAACCATGTAACAAACCACAAATGACACGTTATCTAGAGCAAAGAAGGAGATGAGACAATCATACCGTTAGACCAATCAACCAACTAAACCAGAGTAACACAAAGGAGAGAGTACCCAAGTGACGATCCTGTAACGCATCCGCAAATATAAAAAACTACTGACAAATGGAACAACATACCTAAAAGTACAAGGTACTTGGAGAAACAGAAATAAAGGAATTAAAAGAGCAAACAAGGCTAAAAAAGAAACTGAAGCAGCAAAAAGATTGATCCAACGAAACAAGTTCATATCAAAAGCATGATAACGACGTCGAGCAACAACGGGGAAACATCTAGAGCAAAGGACAACATGAAAAGACCAAGCAAAGTAATGGAATGGAATGCACAACAAGCAAAGTGAAACAACTAGAACCACACGAAAAGGTGAATAAATGAGAACTAACTCAAGGTCATGTAAGCAATGTGATGCACCGTATTGACACAAGATGATGCCAATTACAAGACTAACACCAAAAACAACCACCCCACAAAGACGGTGACCTTCAATAATCCGAAAATGTGGAATCTAAGAAAAATGGATGGTCCACAAAAAGGAGAGTAACATGGAAACATGTTGTCAAAAAGAAACCAGAAGCACGAAGATGAGAATAACAATGTGTAATTCACCGTTAGAAAAAGATTCAAATGGCACCATATCAACAAGCCCAGACCGTGAGCTAAAATGATGAAACACACAAAGGAAATGATATCACCAACCTTAGCCATTAAGCTAGACAAAGCACATAATTTAAGGAAATAAAATGACCAAGTGACAAATACATTTAAGATATGCACCATATGAGTTGTGACAAACAAAAAACTGTAGAGCCCCAAAGAATTTACAATACATGTACAAAATTAACACCATTAAGTACATTCTCTCAAACCTTATAGTATTTTGCAAACCTTAATATACAGTATACAAAAACTTGTTACATGCATACCCCACAAACGAGGATCGCTATGTACGGTCCAGGTCTTGAAATAAAGGGCAAATATGCCCATTCGACAGCTCTCGTTGCCCGGAGTAACCCCCCTTGTGAATATGCACCCAAACAAAAGGGGGTTTAAGGGGGATTTTAATTTAAATGTGTCAAATGCAATAGTTTGTGTTAATAATGTTAATAGTAGTTGTGTGTTAATGTGTTAAATGAACCAGAATGTATTACTAGAAAATTAAGTATTTCTCAAAGTCTTCAATCCAAAATATGTCTATTTAAGAGTTATATCTCCTCATATTCTAGTTTGCAATCTACACCCACAGACAAATAAATTTAAGTAATTGTTGCTCATTTGTTGCATCCGGCTATTGGATCACCGTTGACCTCTGTATTTCTTTCTTCGCATGAATGCAAGCTCTGAAAGTATTAAGGAGAAGGTCTGCCTCCGCCATGACACAACAACACGGAGAAAGATGGGGTGCATCTCCATCTCCATTCCGATTAAGCATAATTTCATTAATTGTGGACTTTGGCCGAGTCCATATGACTCCCAAATGTACCCGATTTTTTAGAAAATAAGGGTTTTATTTAGTAGAATGATGCAAATTTTTGAAAATGTGTGCGGTAGGTGGGATGGCAGGCCTTGTATCTATAAAGCCCAAAAAGTGCCAACCGAGTTTGTGTCTGTAAAGCCTATACGTCAGCGATGTCGCCACGCGGCGTACCCGACATTACGCAAAATGCATAGTGTAGATTCATATTCGTGCGGTCGAATGGTCCAACGGTAGCGGCTATGGATTCACAATGAGCGAAATCACGATTGCCATATCGCCCAGAGCCAATATTAGCTCATCTTAATCAGCTTCGAGGTTGAGGTGCGAAACGAGATAAACCAAAATGGCACGAAGAAATGAGAAGCCAACTTCGGAAGCTCATTAAATTGTCAGTGGAGAGTTGATGAAGGGATGGCGATGAGCGGGATAACCTTAGCGGTGGGGTAGAGCTGGGAAGGTCGCTTGATTTCCTTGAAACGCCATATTTACAGGGCAGAAGCTCTGAAGAGGTTGCTGAAAATGGAGGATGTTTGGCTGCACAACACTTTCCGGTCGTTGTTTAAGAAGCTTTACAAGAAGGAAAAGAGGCAGCGTGTGGCTTTGGTAATCAAACTCATCCTCAGCACTCCCTATCCGATGGCAGAATTGGATGACTGGCTGGATCTGTACTGCCGACAAGACATATCAGAGTTCCAACTGGGGGATCTAATTGCGGTGGAACTGGATATTGACTGAAACGTCCATGTTTAATATTATCTATTATTATCTATTGTCATTCTGTTCAACCTATGCTTTTCGGCGATGTTGTTTAGTTGATATTATTATCTACGTAATCCATCCATGTACTCCATTCCTATGTGAATAGAATGTTTTTGTCTACATTGAGAACATCCCAATGACGTGCAATTTCTGAATAGTAATATCTTATTTCATGGAGGCCTCCTGAGGAAATTGGGCCCCACTTTTTCCTTCGAGAGGAAATTGAGCCGCCCACTTTCCTTCCGGGAATTTACTCCCGCCATTTTCTTTTCGAGAATAGTCTCCTCCGAGCTAAACCTGACGTCATTTTCTTTGCCCTTCGATGGCCTGAAGGTAGTTTCATGAAGGCTTCCACTTTCAGGAAAATTGGCGCCACCCACTTTCCTTCTTCAGGCAAAAAGGAAAAACGAAAACGTAGATCAGAACCAAGATAACAAGCTGAAACATAACAACAGAATCATGCACAACACGGTTACATCATCATATCATATAAAGTTATGAAATACATGAGTCATAGATTGTAATTATTGGTGATTCTATTAATCTCAAAAAGCCTCGCTCCGGAACCCACACAATATGGATAGTAACATGATCACATCACGAACTACCCATAAAAAATAAAAGGGAAATCCAATTATTTCATTTGGACCCCAACAAAATACAATGCTAATAGAGATCAAAGGCTAGTGTACCGCAGAAAGCTTATCAACGGGATTAAAAACCGTAACTTCGGTTTTTGAGGAAAAACCTAGTGATAAGCCTTCGACAAGGGGCTTGGACAAACGTAAAGCATAAAAATCGCTCCCAAAACCTAATTTAATGGAAAAGTCGAAACAGATGCCGCCGCTAACCTGTATCCCGCAGACATCACCAACAAAACAACAAGACAAAACAAACCTCCCGTGAGTGGAGGGGCTGATTACGCTCCGTGCCCATCCGATAAAAAATACAATAACAAAGAAGGGGGGAGGGTGGGTTCAAAGAGAATAAGGTATGCCGAGAGAAGAAGAGGAAGCTCCCGATGAGAAGTCGGGCGAAAAGCGCGCCTAAAAATAGCGAACTCCCAACTGTGAGCGGGCATCGCCCAATGCGCATGCATGCAAAACATGCATGCTCGCCCCATTCTAGAATGGCGATCCGATGTCTCTGATCGATGGGATACTCACGGGGAGTCTTTCTTCGACCGGTAGCTATACCATACGCCCGTGGATCGAGAGATCCCTTTCAACTCGCAGCATAAAGATCGTCATAGGTCATAAGGCAAGTAAGGGTGTCAACATGGGGCTGTGAAGATGGCGAGACATGGCGCCGGAATGTCTTTGTGGCGTCGAATGCAGCTATATTTATAGCCAAGGAATTATTGATGACTATTGACATTATTGGTTGTATATACGGTGTACATCCAATAATCTTTATACAATACCTTCAATAATGATTGTGGGTATAAATATATCTCAAACCAATTTTGACCATCATATTTGGCCTTCGCCTAGCCATGTGGTCTCCGGTCTGGTCTGAACGTGATTCCATCAACCGCAAGATGAATCACGAAAACTTCAAGCGATCTTGACGAGAGATACCCATGGAAGATCGATGACCCGCGATCTCTAAATCCTCGCCATTATCCTGATCCCTTCGACGTTATCATCCATCCGATATGGAATAGAGAGCATCAAATGTACATGATAGAAAGATCGGCTGGGGTGCTCGTGAAAATGACTCGGAAGAGTCCCCCTAAATGAACGCTTGTCATCTTGTTGTAATCGGTATCAGAATCATCTATGAGATAAAAGTATTAGTACAACTTGTCTTCTATATGTGCAACTTGTCCAACATGTCCTGTGAAATTGGGCCGCCCACTTTGCCCCTGAATGCTCATATCGAATGATGCGCTAAAATGGGCGCCGCCCAATTTCGGCGTGGTCATAGGTGTACCTTATACGGTTTTTGTGGCGCGCTAGTATATGCGCCAATTGACATCAATAATTTCTCACGCCTATAAAAGCGGCTCCATCGTGATTCATCTCTCATGGCTTCCTTGCCGGATCGTCCGGAGAACATCCGATCCTTCAAGTGCTACTTGAGTTACAACGATATTTGCCGCTGCTATATGACTGTGTTAGTCTTGATCCATGGCTCCAGTCCAAAGCGGATGGACTGCGAGTAATTGCGAGGAAGCTCACTCGTGTTGTGGTCCACCAGATTGGCTTCCGATCGGCAGATCTTTGAGTCGGATGGCATCGCTTTGCTGGCGGCGTTGATGACGAGTGACTCTTTGTACACTTTCGATATGTTAATGTACCCGACAAGGATATAATAATGTTGTAAGGATGTAATAAGCATAGTCAATATTATATAATGTAACGTGACTGGTAATTCGAAAATGCTCTTTGATCTCCACCGTTTACTGCGGCTCCACTTCACTTCATGTTTGATGGCGCTTACTCGCCCCAGAAATTGGGCTCTCCCGCCCAATTTATGAGGATAGCGAGTCAAATAAATTTAATAAAAGGCTATAGTTTGTAAGGGTTAGCCAAATTCCAAGCGCCCAATTTAGTTAGCAAAGTAAACTAGAGAAATTTAAGACAAGGGAAATGAGTGCAACGCTATCATTTCAAAAAGAAGTATGAACAATTGTTATTAACATATTTCACGTATTTTCAACTCATAAGTCGCTCATTAGATGCGGAGGCACATCTTCCGAATGATCCCTATCTGGGTTCTCCATGCCGGGGCTGAGGTTGTTGTCTTTGCCTCTTTGATCAATTCCATTCTTTGCATAAAATCTTCGCCCCCCAGTTCCTCATTCTCATCATGTGCACCTTGATTGTCTTACGTGTTCGCCACCTCTTCCTCTACATCTTGATTGCTCATCGTGTTGGGGACCACATCCTCTCCATCCCCGATTGTCCCCTTCCGTGTTTCCATGACAACGACAGAGTCGGGGCTCCTAGCAACCTCTTCCTCGAACTTTGAGGTCGCCTCAATCATGTCCTCGAGTATTCACCGGTCCAGCCCCGCCCCCGCGTTGATGTTGTTTTTCTTCTCCTAAATAGTTCCAAATCCGGAGAGCCTAGGGCCACGCCCTTTTGAGTCGGATTGACTTGAATCGCTCTTGTCCTCGTCTCAACTGATTGCACTTCGTTTATGGTTGTAGACGAGAACGGACAAAGGTGTCTCGAGGCGAGGAAGTCGAGGAGGAGCGATTTTGGAAGTAGAGGCCTTCTTCTTTCCCTTTTTATCTTCTCGTAGTGCCCGAAGCTCTTGATTTTTCTCGCCTTAACATGACATCGAGTTGCTCGAATATCTGTATAAGCTTAATTTCCAGCTTCTGCCTGCGGCTCAAAAGACAATGTTTTATAGCCCTCGCACCACCGCCTTCGGCTAAAAGCACCACCGAAAAGAAGTCGAAACGATTGCAACCTTCCAAAGATCAACTTCGTACTAGATAGGTGCACGTCCCTACTTTCCAACCGATTACGCACCAAGATCCTCCCCACTGGCTGCACCCTTTGTCGCACCAAAGGTCGATACAGCCAATAAGTCGCGCATCGAAAACAAATGTTAGAAACATTGATAGTCAACCAAAGAATTGGGCGGCGCCAATTTAAAATGCATACCGCTGCACACTCGCGGATCAGGCAAATTCTTTTCGATGTCTGCTTTTCTCGTAAATGCTTGGGAAACTTAGCATATTGCTTTGGATGGTCGGAATTGGCGAAGCAAATATTTATTTCTGTCTTGATGGGCGTGAGCATTTAAGCGTCTCGGCAACATACATTAGCGCGACAAGACATTGCAACTCTCGAACTCTAGAGGTAGTCGCAGCTCGGCCGGAGGGTCCTGGTAGGAACCAACCCAAACACGGCCGCCACCGTCTATTGTCTTCATGGCGGATAAGCACTCATTGAGGCGGTCCGGGGTAATAAATATAGCTACCCGAGAAAGCCGCTGGTCCGTCATCGCGTTTAGCCGGTCAAGGAATTTTTCATAATCTTCCTTTGGCCATTTCTTCATTATATCCGTCGATCCAATGAGCGGGCGGTGTTTTTACCACGCCCACGCACAAACCTCCCGGACTAGCGTGGAAACACTTGAAAGGTTTTGCCACCCTCCTCAATCGGCCCTAGAAGATATTCGTCTACTTTGTTTGTAGAGGGACTCACGAGCTTTCCTTCTCCATCTCTTTAAGTCCCTTCTCGCCCATCCACTGCATGCTACTTGCGAACATAAGCATCAGATTCTCCGCGGGAATATGGGGTGAGCTTGCCTCAAGGCGACCATGTCTTGAAAAGGAAGTTTCTTGACTCCTTCATGTATCCCCCGACAAGGGCCGCTCCATTGTTCCAATCTTCTTCACTCACCGCTCTGACTTTCATAGTGCGTCTCCCAATAATCCTTGCTTCCCCGGGAATGTGGTGCCATCCTTGATCTCCTTCCAGCAGCCTTGCATCTAGAGGATGCATGGACTTTAATAGGCGGCGAGGAATTATTGGTGAAAAGTCTAAGCCTATCCTTCACCTCAATTTTTCTCCCTTCTCGTCCTTCAACCGGTCTTACGTAGAATAAGCCGGGCAACTTCGGTTGCACATATTCCCACGACTGTGTCCAAGATATACAAAGTAGTCGTGTAGTCACGCATAGTTGACTTCTTAATCGATTTTGCGGCTGAAACTTTCCAATCTCGCATGACAAAGAAGGCACGGATAAGGCGCGCACACATCATCTTAATTTGTTTGCAAAGTCGGCGACGCAAATTGGGCCCGCCCAATTTCTTCAGATCATCCGACACTCGTGAATTATAAGCGCTTCAATTTCCCCGAAACGTTCGAAATTGGGCGAAATGCCTTTTTAGCGCCGTTAGGAAATTGGGCTCTAATTTGAAAAAGAGTGTTAGCAGTGAAATTGGGCGGGCTGGAAATTTCAACTTGTGGATAGGGAACTAGTAATGGTGGTAGTGCACTTTACGAGAATCACGCTCCACCGGACGGAGTGCCCGCGTTTGCCTACGTGGGGTTCCCCGTAGAATGCCCATTGGTTACTAAGGCTGGCGAATTTCTTCAAAAATACTTCACCGTGTATAGTCTTCTTTGTTATGTCATTATTCTCCGGGCTTACACGCACGCATTCGATTGTCGCGAGATTTCTGCCGGACTGGCATTTCCTTTGGCATAGAAAAGAATATCGGTTACGCCCAGGGTGCTTCCTTTCGTGAGGCCATGCCAAAGCTTGTGTGACAAGCGGTTGAGCAACCGTGGGTCGATAGTTGCCATTAACAATCGGTGATTCGCATTTTGCGGATCCTCGACTTCTTCCACTTTATTGCTGCATACATGCGTGGATCGAGCGGCGACGACATCAGCGGGGAGGGTGCATCCGATGGGCGATAAGCGATTACGTAGAGAGGTGTCCAAGTGTTTCGGACTTATGACCCTACAAGTCATATTTGCGGGCTTTATGCATCTTGAACACATCGACTTCAATCTCGGCCCCCCCCGGGGTAGATTCTCTCCACATTAGCGATGCTTGCTATGGCGCTTTGTGACAACTCATATACGCTCTCACGAGTGGCGCCGCCACGGGATGGAGTGAACTTCACGACCGCCGGCTACTCTCGGGTTTTTCAGATGAAGAAGAAGACAATGACTCCTCTCGAAGTTTTTTGGGCTCTGTGATAACGCGTCCCTATTGCGCCTCTTGACGGACCACCTAAATCTTTCCCGTATGCGCTTGGGGGTTCCTCTTGAGACGGCTGGTCCTCTTGGCAAAGACTCCAGGCGACCTTGATGTTCTCTTCATTCCCGCAGAATATAAGTTTAGTGGCGGCTTTTACGGTGAATAGCCTTAGCGGGTGTCCTCGCCTTCTTGATCAGCTGTATCAGGGCTCCATTTCTTGGCGCCCCAGCGCTTTGTTTGTCTCACCTTTCTTGTATCTAGACTTAAGCCACTTAGTATCGCATACACTTTAGGTTGGTTTTTTGCCCCGATACTCCGTGAGAATGTGCTTTCGACCTGTTCTCGCTTGTGCTCTAATATCCAATCGGCCCGACAGCCGTAGTAGCCATCAAAATATCGGTTCTTGATTTGATGCCCGAAGCTCTAAACTTTCATATGAGTCAAATACCCATCCTTTACGGCGCCAAGAATGTGGGCTTTCCTTTTATACTTGCGTTCTCATCATACATGGCTCGTACTTAGATAGTGGAACTTTATAACGGACAAAAGTCCGATCTCACGGTGTCTTCAACGTCGATGAGGAAGTCATCATTGTTCTGCGGCGACACCTCCATGTCGATGGCGATACCCGTAGAATTCATTTTCCTGCCCCTATCTTGCCAAAGTAAGCGTAAGATCCTTGAGGTGGTTTATCCGGGACCCGGGATGAATATTCCCTATCTCTATGCACCAGACCCATTGTCGTCGACAGCGGCCAAAATTTCATGGGGCACAACCTAGATGCCGGCAAGCAGATCTTTCTCTTCTTACGTTCTTGCATTCTCTATTGCAATAGCCTCTCGCAAATTTGGGTCCGGTCACGGAACCCGAAAGTATCGCTTTGTTCGCGCCATATTAATTCTGTGTAGCGGAAAAGTAGTGTTAGTACTTTGGGAGACTTGGGGCTGAAGAGGACTGTTGTTTCGATGGAGGCAAATTGGCTCCCAATTTGCCACGATCCCCCGCACACACACCAAATTGGGCGCCCAGCCCAATTTTGCTCGCTCAACTCATGGTGAGCCTTGAGTCCGAGGAGGCGATTGTATCACGAGGCCAAATTGGCGCCCGCCCAATTTGCAGTCCTCATACTAAGTGGGCGCAGCCCAATTTTGCAGATCGCATACTAAAATGGCAATTTACTTATCCCTCACACCGTGGTGAGCCAGTTTGCCCTATCGAGCATATTCATTACTCAGTATGGATTTCAAGCTTGATGTCTCGGAGAGCACGGATTACCTCGGGATGGTGACTTGGCTGACTAAACCCGGGCGGGCGCCTCACCTCTAGTCCTCACTCAAGCCCTACCATCCCGGTAGGCCGCGGTTTCCTCGGATAGGCAACTGGGCGCCCGCACTCTTTGGTGTCGGATAGTAAACCGGGCGTCCGCCTACATTGGTGTGGAGGGTTATAAATTGGGCGCCCCGCTTCACGCGCAGGTAGGGAAAAAGTCCAATGTTTTGCAAAATGGAACACTCTAAGGGAAGCAATTGCGCTCCTATTCGCTCTGCATACGTGTATGCATCCGTGAGGGGATTGAGGCATCTAGAAGATGTTCATATGTCCCAGATGTTATAGCTGGATACTTTAATCGCAAGCGCAAGTTTATATTTAGAAAGTAGTCCACCTTACCTTTACCACGGTGGGTGGGGGCGAGATGCCATCAACTCGCTAGAATTCCTTGGTGTACAGGGGTACCCAAAGGCCGATGGGTCAATGCAGAGGAAGGCGGATGGCGATAAGCGCCGAGACACAAGGCCAAGAGCTCGAACCGGCCCGGCGGCTGGTTCGGGAGTATAGTCGGCGGAGAAATCCACTTTTCGTGGCTAAGAAATATGAAGGCGGCAGTGTTTTAGCGGAGCACAAAGCGTAAAGAAGCTACGAATTTTAAATCTGCTGATCAGAGAATGAGGGGCTTTTAAAGGGTTATGGACCTCTCTTGGGGCCAAATTAAGTGTCGGCATGTAAGCTTGGCCCTTTGAAATAAAAATGGACCGCTGATGGCTTCTGAGCGAGAGGGAATTAATTGTGGACCTTAATAATGAGTCGCTGGATTTTTGAATTTCAAATCACATTTAAAGCCCGCCAAAATTAATTGAGTCATGCACGTGTCGCACGTGCTTTAGGCTGAACTCCTTCGTGTTTCAAAGTTCCGGACGGACACATTATTTCAAATTAGGTGGGACATTTAACTTTAAAAATTGGGGAAATTACATTCAAATTTTGGGGAATTCATGTTTAAATGTAAATGCGCTTCAAACCTGTTGTTTTTCGGGCAAAGCCTTGTTTGGCTACTATCTTTTTTCTACAAGACGCAAAACATCTTCAGCTTATTCATATTCATGGCCACGGAGATCTCCAAAGGTTTGTGCTGCTACGCTTAAATTCATTTATACCTCGATGTGTAATTGCTTGCAAATGTGATGTTACCCGATTTTATCAATCACGCCTTTCCATTCACGGCTGTTCATTAAGCACCTCTTCAAGCACGCTGTTCATTCACACCTTTCCATTCACGCCTTTTTCGATGGCTTCTGACCCTTGATTTTATTCCTCCTCATTCACACAGTTCTTTGTCACATTTACATAAACTCTAAATTTCGATGCATCCGCCCTTTTCCCCGAAATTGTCATGCGGTGATTTGTGTGCACGCTATTTTCTCATTAACCCTTGTTTTTTAGTCGCCCTTCCAATGCTCGACATTGTATTTGTTTTGGGAGCTCAATGATAAATTCCGCTTAGTGTTCCTCCTTAGTTCTCTTAGTGTGTATGTGTAGGTGACCCGGTAGGTGAAACCGCCCTGATGGGCAAACCAGATCTCGAAGGTGTTTTATCTTGGTGACAACTAAATTGGGCGGGCCGAAGTCCCGCCTACTTCACTGTGGTCTTTAACCACCACGAACAAATTGGGGGGCGCCTAATTTGTGCGCTGATATGTCCCTCGCCTAGCGACAACCTTCTTTTTGTACCCATTGTGAGACCGACCGCATCAATAATACCCTTTTATATAAGCTTTGATTCGTTCAAATTGGTGCCGCCCAATCTGCAACAATGGGACAAATTGTTTGCCCATATTGTCCCTTTCTCAGACATGACCAGATAGGTGAAACTGCCCCAAAAGTCAGTATCTCAATGTGTTTTCTCTTGGTGACAAATTTTAATTGGGGCCCAGACGAAGAGTGTGTGCCTACTTTTACAGCTCCTCTACCACCATCGAACAAATTGGGCGGGGCCCAATTTGTGCGCTGGATATGGCCTCTTCAAGTGAGAGAACCTTCTTTTCTACCCATTGTGAGACCCATGTCGCATCCAATACAAACCTTATACAAGGGAATCTAAACACCTCATATAACCTCTTCAGCGTAAAAAAGGGCACCCGCCCAATTTTATTGTCCTTGTAACCATTGAATGGGAGTCCCCCCGTGTCATTTGCATTGCTTTCTCGCCTTCCTTACTCGATTTTAACACTAACAAATCCTTGTGCAAGGTTGTGTATCTCTTCCTTAATGAACATCTAGTAGCAAAGGGAGTTGTGGGGCAAATGACACAATGCCACTTCAAGGAGATATCGAAGGACTACGTAGGTGTGGAGGAAGTGTTCAAGGCCACCATACCCTTCCCGCCAACTCGGATGCAACCACAATAGCGAAGCCGGGGCTCATTCGCTTCGGAGAAGTGAAGATGCTCGTGGAGTCGATGCGCTAATGACGTCCCAAGAAAAAGACAGGACGGCGGTGGGGAAGGAGACACAACCGGCCGACAAGATATACCCTTCTTGAAAAGGATTGTGAGATATGGCACTCATGCGACTCCATTATTGCCGGAAAGGGATTCATATCTTTCACCGGCCCGATGATGCGCTTTTGTGACCCGCCGGGTTTCAAGTTTGTGGAGTATCCAGAATCGAAGGTTTCCCTCCCCTTTCGGAGGTGAACATCCGCTGCCGGGTTGCTTGCAGGTGCCGGGGGGGATGCTCGCGTGAGATGGAGCAATGACCTCGTCTGTTGTTGGCCGGAGTAAAGGTCTCGTAGATATTGACCGCAAAGACCGCCTTGAGGCGTATATTGTGTGTCCAAAGGGGAGCTCGAGCATCGAAGCACCCAAATTATGAGAAACGACATTACACTTTTCATTCCCCGACAACCCAGGGAAGGTTGTTAGGCCGCAAAAGCTTGCTTTCGTCTCACCACTCGAAATGCTATCCTCACTTACGGAGGAGGACCTTGTGCTTGCAAGAATAGGTGTTGTGTCGGGTTCTCTAGGAATCAAGTTGTTAACATCAAAGGAAGGAATTCCTTGCCATGAAATCAAGTGATAGGGTTACTTTTTGTTTATGACATGTTAAGCCAACAACATGAAAGGTCGAAGAGTGGGACATCGGTGCCGCAGGGAATCTCGCTTTTCTGCGAAAGGGCGTGGTACCTTGGTCTCGATCTCAAAGTCGGCGTGATACGAAATGGAAGGCCCAATTTCTTGAGGGTGCACGCAAGGCGTCAACATGGTAACCGTGGCACCTTGAAGCCTCGCTCTCGGCGTTGGCATGTGAGGCCGTGTTTTCCATGTTCGTGAGGGAGAACGGTGAATCCTTTGCCCCACCGTAGCAAGAGAAACGAGGGGGATAAGAGAGAATGTCGAAGTTGCCTGCAATGTTTACAAGTCCAAAGATTCTAGAAGAGGTTAATGCAGGGTTGTGGCATTGATCGGCAAGAAGGTATCACCGCCGTTTTATAGAACGCGGAGGCGGAGTTTCCGGACGTCGGATCGCAAAGAAAATTGCATTCTCCAAATGCGATACATGTGAGGGTGATCCGCATGCGAGTTACCGAAGACCAAAGATGAAGGAGAGAGGAGGATGTTGCATGATGAAAGAAGAGCGCATAGACTCGGCGGGCCTCGTGTCGCACCACAGTCGGGTCGTGGAGATTATACTCCCCACGGGTATCCTGCCAATATCTTTGTATTATTCACGACAAAATGGATCAAGCCAAAACAATGATTCCAAAATTGCAACAATCGTAAAAGTCTCTCGGAGACTTGACAAGCTGAAAATGACATTGGTAGTGCATTGACTCATGGTCATGGGAATGGATCTTATGGAAACTTTGCCACGGACTTATGGCCGGATGACTCCAACTTCCATGTAGGTTCTTTGAATAGCATCTTGAAGAGATTAGAGATGGGGACGCAGTATGCGAGGCCACCCGTCGGTGCCTAATCATCTGCTCCAAAATGGGTCTCCTCATTCGAGAGACACAACGGCCTTGGAGTCAAAGTTGTCACTATCCAATACCAGCATACACGCTGGTTTTGCCCACGAGCACGGGGACCATCATTGAAGCCTACAGATACTTTATTTGGTGGACAACGATCCAGACGGAACAAGAATAGGTATGTCTTCTCCTATCTTTCTTACCTAGTATATCTTGGTGTGTTTGAAGAGATTGAGCTAGGGTTCATGATGCCCTATCACACACATGATGATATCGATGCCTTGTTTGGTAACTTCTCTACATCTTTAAAGAAGGCGAGGTGCTCACAATGCGAGAACATGTATGAATTCCACAAATGCAACTTGAATACACCCGTCCCTATGTTGTTGACAAAGTTCCGGATTGGAAGGGTTTTATAGAAGGCTACATACCGGATGGGGATGATAGATTGACAGGTCATACCACCCTCTAACTTTCAGATTCGCTATGAATGGTGATTGGCTACCATGTATTACAAAACTAGACCCACTTACACGGATTGGTTGCTGTTTGGTGGAATAAAAATGTGGAAAGAAAAGAGGGCGGAAGCCCATGATGCCGTTGGATATCCTAAGTCGCTTCCTCCCAAGAAATCGGTGAAGGACCTTGGCACAACTGCAAACAAGATCCACAAGCATATATTGCATTGGGTTGCTTGTTCAACGCCTAACAAAGGTGCTCGAACCGCCAACTACCGGCCGCAGTTCACGGTGGCGATTGAATATTGGATGAAACTCTTGCAAGAACTGGGGAACATCAGCGGTGATTTAAGGCACTTATAATGACTTCGGCCATGTACTAGGCAAGCACAAGCTCCACCTCATGTAGCTGTAGTGGTAGAGCCAATTGCTACTATCACTCCTCCTTATGTCGGCCCTCGAAGGACAAACCCTGTGGCCGAATTCAACCCATACAAAGATTTGAAGAAAGGTATGTTTATTATGGCATACTCGATGATGTCTTTGTGGCCCAACTTGGGTGGGCCTAGCTAACGAGGACCCACAAATGGATGATAAGAAGGAGAACTTTGAGACTATTCCGGTGACTTGGTGGGGAGCCAATCCCAGTGAGGAACCAAGTCTACCCAAACAATTATGCCAATTGTTGGAAGAAGAGATGGAGGCCAACGATTTTGCAAGTGACCGCATAGAAGTGGAGACTATCGACTACGCTTTGGGAGCCATCAAACAAGAAGAAGATACCTAATACTATTAAGATACTGGTGCATGCCGAGGCATATGCAAACTCATGAGGGATGTCAACTAGTGTATGAAAATGAGTCATTCATCCAAGTCTACTAAAAATGGTCCATAAATTCAGGTATTGTCCATAATTAATGAAATTGTGCTTGATTCGTGACTAGGGTAAGAAGAAAGAGAGGAGGAAGATGCGAGGGTTTTGGGTTTTATTTGCAAGAAGATTGTTTTTAAGTCCCACAGATGCTCATTTTGCCATGATTCAATTCACTATGAACCCGGTTGAGTTGATTCTTGGACAAGCACATGGCTATGCAAGCCGGTGCTTTCTTGTCTTTTCTGTTTCCACGTGGAGAAGATCCTTTTGCTGCTTAGGATCTTTTTCATCAGAAATCTTTGGAGCCAGATCACTCCCATCCACTATCTCCCATAGAAGCTCCGCTTTGAGATATAGAGTGATCATCCGCTTCCATCCTTCAAAGCCTTTGTCGTCAAAAGCTTGGGCCTTAGATTCATCAAAATTGAATTCATTCCTGCCATCTTTAGGTCTTAATCCTTCTTCGATTCGAGAGAATCCCTTTCTCGGACGAAGTGCATGGCTCTGATACCATGACAATGTTGATGAAACAAGCAGATGCAGAAAACAGTAACGAATTGTATTGAGATGTGAGCTAAATACAATGAGTTCCTGGAATCATGGAACTAGGGAATCTAATAAAGAAGGTGACAAATGAAGTAACTACTAGTTGGTGGTTGGTGCAGTCTCATGTTTGCCATCCTCCAGGTGTGCTGCTGGAGACTGAGTGTGTCAGGACTTGTATACGCTGACAAATTATTATGATCATTAATATTTTATCCACCATCGATTGATTCTAACTAACATGGAAGCTAGCCAGTGAGGAAATTATTTCAACGTGAACGAGCGTCAGGGTCTATTTTATGCCCGTAAAATGTATAGAGATGCCATGCCACTTACGTTTTACGTCATATCACAAATCAGACAAACCAAGGATATGTGATATCACAAACCAAGGGTCTCTAGATGCCTAGATATCATGCATTTTGGACCAGGATATGGATATGAGAAGCAAGCTTAAGCATGGCGGATTACCCCATTCAAAGCTACGGCGCACTGGGCAAGCTCAAAGTCCATTCCGGCAACGTCTTGTCTACATTTGCTTTTGCAAGCTTTCAAGTTCTAACCAAGATCGGAATCAGCAGGGGACTTAACCCCTTCATTTACACCTTCTATCGAAATTTAATTGCTTTTGTAATTGTGGCACTTCTAGCCTTTTTTTCTGCTGAGAGGTAAATAGAACCTTTTCCTTCGATATTCGTTTTGCATTCTCAAGTGGGTTTCATTCTGATTTGCAGGTCAGTAAGCAAACGCCTGACTCCATGGCTTCTGCTCCAGTTTTTCTTCCATGGGCTGATAGGGTATAATTCTTCTGTCATATTTCAAATTCTTGCGCTGAATGAATTATTCGTTCTTTAAAAAAAAACATAGATCTGACTGATAAAACTGTGCAGAATAAGTCTGACGCAATCTCCGTATTTAGCCGGCCTTCTGATCACGTCTCCAACAGTGGCTTCGGCATTTCAAAACTCCGTTCCAACCATAGTCTTTATTATAGCAACAGTATTCGGGTAAGGGGGGATCTAATCTGAAGTTAATAAGCAAATTAAAGATCTAAAATGTGATTTAAGTATCCATGTAACAGATTTGAGGAGCTGAATTTGAGAAGAAAAGATGGAGGGGCCAAAGTGGGAGGGGCCATATTTGGGGTTGGGGGTGCAGCAGTAATGGCATTTTACAAAGGACCAGCTCTTCTGCTGCTAAATTCTGATCAAAATATAGCTCCTAGCCTTACAAAAATAAGGCTTGTTACAAAAGTATCTTCTGAATCTGTCACATTTCTGAGCCTCCATATCTCGACCTGGCAACTTGGTGTCGTGGCTCTTCTCATCAGTTGCGTTTCCTTTGCAACGTGGACAATCCTCCAGGTTTATATATCATTCTATCCTTTTCTTTTAGAAATTGCACCATATGTCACTTCCTCTTTTCCTTTTTGTTGGGGGTAATGTACCCCTGCAAGGGCCTTAGCAAGCCCGTCAGGGCGAGCCAGCACCGAAAGCCCCACGTAAGGGCCTCTGGGGGCACATTTCCCAACATAAAGTTAGAGGGAAGGTGATTTCCTTGCCACGTGGCGACATCGCGATTCGAAGTCCAAAAATCTCATTATCACCCAATTGAAACAGAGCAAAGGCAACGCCGGAGAGACAGAAGCGAGGCGGGACATTACCTTTTTAATCTAGGCCTGAAATAAGGGAAATCACCTCCCCTAACTTTACGTCTCCTTTTTTTTACTCACCTTTCCTTCTTTTTATCTTCTGAGGCTCCAATATTGAAGCAATTCCCTACCCGGCTCACCATGGTTGCATCGTCGACCTCTTTCGCGACACTTCAGCTATTCGCCTTTGCCATCTGGCAAGAACCTAATACTTCGAGTTGGAAGGTTACTGACCCTTTCAACCTCTTCATCATCTTCTATGCGGTATACAATTTCAACCGTTCATACACAAGTTTATCCTGATAACGCTTTCAAATTTTAAATTACAAGACATATGTACTTGTACACTATTAGCTTAAGAAAGAAGTGTGATGTGTAGGGTGTGATAGGATCTGCTGTCGCCTTCACCCTAAAATCATGGTGTATTCAGCAAGCTGGACCAGTTCTAGCCTCTGGCTATCAACCTCTTCAAACTGTGATGGTGGGAATGCTTGCTCTTCCAATATTAGGTGAAGATCTCCACCTTGGAAGGTAATGGATGCTTAAATGTTTCTACATGTGTATCAATATGGTAAAAGGGTTTAAGTTTAAGCTCAAATATGCAGCATTGTTGGAGCAATATTCATAATAGTTGGACTTTATATGATCACATGGGGCCAATACGAGGAGAAAAGAATATGTGAAGAATCAAATCTTGAAAAATGCAAGATGAAATATGACGGTAACATACAAGTTTCTTCACTCAAACAACTTCTCATAACATAGCTTGACCTTGCTAGCCAGTACCAACAATGCATTTCTTGTTTTATGGGTTCATGTTATTGTATTATTTAAAGGAAGACAAAGGAAGGTTGTACAAATGAGAATTGAACACTAGCTTTTGTGATAGAGCTAATTGCGTTGAGATAAATCTCGATTGGATAAGTTCACAAGATAAGGAGTATGTTGGCCCTATTAAAATTTTGGGTACAGGGGATAGAAGATCTCTTCATTCATTGTGGTTAGTAAAAGATAAATATTGTAGGTAAGATATATTTTTGTAAACAATTTCATTTACATTAACAAATACATTAATCCAAGTTGGGCGTGCATTCTTGCTCCATGATACAAATCAAGCGCCTCATTCTCTAAAGCAACTAAGCAAGTAGTAGAGTCTCTCTTTTCTTGACGTACTGGAATTGAAATTTGTTTGATATTCTCCCTCGGGAGTCGAGCAGTTTCACATAGTAGGTTCTTCCCTTCTCCCTGTGCTGTAAGAGAATTCTATTCCTTTTTCAACTCTATATATGATGTAGACCCTACAGTCTACCATATAATATGGATGCAAAAAGCTTGATTTCATCATACGAGCACAAAACATGCTAACTAAATTATAAAACTTTGTTAAATATATAAAAACATATATTTTACCTTAGAAAGAACGTGTAATGTAGGCATGCTAGGATTCGCTCTCACCTTCACCTTAAAAATATGGTGTATTCAATAAGCTGGTCAACCTATGAAACTATGGTAGAAATGCTCTCGCTTCCCATCACAGCAAATTTTAAATATCAAAATAAAAAATAAAAAATGGCTATACTTGTTAAAAACAAAAGGTAGTATATTTTTATTTGGCAAACTTAACCCCTATTATTTCTTTCACTTGGCCAGAGCTATTAAGTTATTTACTGTGGAAAACTTTATGCTAGTGATTTTTAGTTTGTAGCAAAACCGTTATCTAATCGTAGCTAAAGTTCAAGCATTCCTTTAGCTTGAAGCTTCATTATTTGTTAGCTGAACCCCTGTATCAAGGATAGATGCATTAGCTTGTTTCAAGGACGTTATAAATGTATAGTTGCTAGAATGGATGGATTGACAAAATTTTCAATAAGTAAATTTGTTTGCAATCGTTGAAAGCTCAATGACTATCAACTTGGCATACATAGACTGTATAGCATATTGTTATCTCCTAGGTTCTATCCGGAATGCGTGTTGCAATGAGCTGCAATGGAACCCAAAAAGGGCCAAAAAGGGGTCCCAAAACTTTGTACTTTATAGAAACTTTAAAATTGAATCATTTAACTAAGTGTTGTATATAATTACAAATTCTCCACCTTTTCTATGTGTAGGAAGTGAACCATAAGCTGTCACTATAATGACTATGGTTTAGTTTATATTAAGTGTTTTCCTACTTTGTTCATCAATCCCTACACAATTCCCAAGGCCACGAAGGGGCCAAAAAAATTTTCAAGCTCACACAAACCATTATGATCAATACTTTTAAATTAAAATCCCCCTGAAACACCTTTTGGTTTGGGCGCATATTCACACGGGGGGTGACGTAGGACATCGAGATTCCCTAAAATCGTATATTACATATACAAAATCAACACCATTTAGTATATTGCCTCAAACCTTGTAGTATTTTGGAAACCTCGTTATACAGTATACTAAAATTTGCACAAGTATATCCCACAAACGAGGATCGTTACCTATGGTCTAGATCGAGGAATAAACAGAAAATATGCCCACTGACAGTTCTCGATGTTTGAAGTCACACCCCTATGAGTATGCACCCAAACCAAAGGAGGTTTCAGGGGGATTTTAATTTTAAAAGTGTAAAAAATACTATCTATCTATTAAGTGGTTAGTCTATTTAGATGGACTGCCATATTCAGAGTCTGAGATCTGGTCTTCCTGGCCATTTGTCGTTTGGTATTTCTGGACTCTGGAGATCAATCACGTCATGCCCATCTGGACCGGGATGGGAGGCATCCACCCAGGCATGCCATTTAGGGCATGCATACAATGGCTGTGGATGCCATTTGAACCGCACGGTTCAACCGCGCATAAACAGGCCCAGGCCTACTGCCCAATTGCTGGCACCATACAATCCCAACAGGTCCATGGTACCTGCGGACAAGTGCATTCAAGAAGGGGGCATTTTTGAACAGAGCCTTATATGGTATTTCTGGCATGTATGTGGTATGTTGCCACATTTTTAACGAGTCCTACTTTTGTAATGAACGAGCGTGCAGACTTGAAGGAGCATGTTGCCACTTTTTTAGTGTGTTCCCATTTCTTTTAGGTTTGTAATGAATCTACTGTGGTCAGCTATTTTTTGTAGGGGCATCATTGGGGGTCGTGGTCATGAATCTCAAATAGAAAAGGAGGCCTTTGGGTTTGTATTTTCATTTTTATTTAGCTCCTTTTTGTCATTCCGTTCCTCCTGGACGATGGAGACCATGTTAACCAGACTGAACCAGGTTCAATCAGAATGCTCGCAGCAGAAACTGACCATTCTTAACATCTTTCAAAGTAGGGCAATTAGTTTCTGTTGTTTCTATTTTTTGCTTCCCATTTTGGTAGTTTGATGAATTTGTTGTGTAAAATGTAGAGGCTTTCGACAACATGACCGAGGAAGGTATCTCCCGAGCACTAATAGTTGGTGCTATAATTGATCCTGAAGTGTTGGTCCAGAAGATGAAACTTCTAAAGAAATACACTAGTGGAAAGAAAGCAGCAAGGAGATTTGGTGGCTACAAGGAGCTTAGCAGAGGAATGGCAGTGCACCTTTGGGAAGTGGAATACATCTGAAAGTGAAGAAAATACAAAATTGCTAGGAAAATTCTAGGTGGGACTGTATTGGCACCTAAGATGGGATGACATAGGACTGATGATGTATATGCACCATATCGTATGAACAAATCCACCCAAGTCCAAAGGTACCAACATAAACACAAATTCTAAGAGATGCTTCTATGTATATAAGCATACACATACACGCATACAGAGTCTAGAGTCTGGGAATATTCAAACCTCCTATGCATATAAACTCAAACCAGGCCAAATTCAGAACTATTCAATACCGAGGCTGACTTGGAAAACATGTTAAGGATGCAAATAAACTCGAGTTTAAAATTGTCCAATAGCAAAGTTACGTGTTTGGACTTGAATTTGAACCTTCAATACCTGCAAGCTGAAGAACCATCAGCTTGGCCACCAGACCAACTGCAACTTTTGGAATTTCCTAAACAATACTCTGTTAGTAGGTCTGTGTGGTATCAATCCCAACACGATCCAGATGACAGGCTTGACACCAAAAATATAGCAAAGCACTATGCACCACATCCACCTACACAAAATTGGCATCACCTGCCTACAAAGTCTTGGGAATAATGCATAAACAGCTTGTATTGAATATGAGAAACTAAAGCATCTCTGCAAAAGAAGATAGATGGAAAGATCAAATTACGAAAGCATAGAATAAAGGAAGCTTAAAAATCTGCTACAAGCAAGAAGAAGGGCATGCATTTGTATCGGATACAACATCACAGCTTCAGAAGACTCGGAATAATAGAAGAGAAAGCGTCACTTAAACATGACAAATTCTAGCTAATAAAACAACAAACATCGGCAAACATAGGCAAACAGGGAAATGTCCCAAGCATATGGGCTGCAAACAGGGTTAGGGTCCAGAATTCTGTAGTCTGTGCGGCTTACGTAAAAAACTGAGATTTACAGAATGGAGTTCAAAGAGGATCATATATCGGTTGGGTACAAATAATGAAGCTTAAACAAGAACAGACTTACCTCATGCAAAGAACCCTACATCGTAAATACTTTCCTGATCTGAAAAAACTGGAAATTTGGGCCTGAATCGGTAATACCTAGCCCGAGATTTTGCCCTAAATCAGCCATAGCCAGCTTGAATCTGACCAAATAGGAGTCCCATCCGGCATCAATCCAGTTGTTCTGAGCTCATCAAACTGCCAAGAACGCAGACAACCAAGCAATCAGGGTTCTGGCATCGTCGCCATACACTCTAAAATTCGAAATCATGAGAAAGGCATAGTTAAGCAATCAGGGTTACGGCATCCTAGAAATCAGAGAGAACCAGACCCCAATCGTGAAAAAAGTAGAGCCAAGAAAAATATGGAAGATTATAGTAACTTATCTGTAAAAAATCACTCATGGAGTGAAGCTGCAACCAACCACGCCCGACTGTAGATCCAGGTCCATGTTTTTGCAGACAATATTCGTCTATTGGGCCAGCACCATCGATAACCAACAAAGGGGTTGTAATAAAAATGAGAAGGCATCCAACGCAACCTTAGTGGTTCGCTCAATCAGCCCATCTATCGTTCTGAGCGCTAAGACATAACACGCTGAACAGAAACGCTCAGAGAAAAAAAAAAAACCCCATAGGAAAAGAACCGGTAGGGCATCGTAGGAAGAAACTCGCAGAATCGTTTGAAAAACCTGGTAGGACAGAAGAGAAGGAGGATCAACAATCGGACATGATCGAATGCAGACAACCCATCAAAAACTGATAGGATAGAGAAGAAGGAGAAATCTAGCTCAAGAGAACGCCGATGATAGAACAATGAAGAGAGGCTGAATAAATAGGAGGAGTGACAAAGGGACGTCCCCATCCAAGGAATGTCGGTTCTATTGCTGTCGCAATAGAACCGTGGCATTAATGCAAGGGTTCTTGTCAAGCCTTTTCTTCAGGTGGTGACGCCTTCTGCTGCCTAAAGCATGAATCATTTTAAAGGTTGTTTGACAAATAGTATGGCCACCAGCTGTGTAAGTAAATGTACCACACCCTTATGTGGCCTAATATGAAGGCTAAGTAGCCCCTTTGGTCTAATAAAGTCATTGAACTGTAGCTGTCACGAATCAACCTCAATTCCTTTAGTCCATCTTTAGCAAACATCATTGAAAACAACAATGCTTTGTATGTGTTGCCCTCAAGTTACCCTCATCCATTAGTTTCTTCCTTCTCTGTGATGTACAAGCTTTCTTGTATAAGTCTCGCTTAAGGTTTTGACTAGCAGGAGCTTTGAATTCAAACATGGCGTATTGTGCTACATCTGAGAGATCAACATGAGGTGTTTCTTTGTCTGACATGAGAGGAATAGATAGTGTACTGGCAGATGCTATGAGGTTGGGTGTGGAGAGGTCTTAGATGGAAAATGATTGCTTTTCTCTAGGAAAAAGCAATCGAGGTTGGTGAAGTAGTTGAGCTCCTCCTGAAGTCTCACAAAACACTGGAGTTGCATGGCGCTGACTGCTACCACTAAGAGTAGTGTCAGGTAGCGAGATGGATGATGAAGGATTGAGATGCACCCGGGGAGGCAGTCTACGTAGAACTAGGGGAGATGGACTAAAA
The DNA here is from genome assembly GCA_021234155.1 of Isoetes taiwanensis. Lineage (NCBI taxonomy): Eukaryota > Viridiplantae > Streptophyta > Lycopodiopsida > Isoetales > Isoetaceae > Isoetes > Isoetes taiwanensis. Next base: position 79,464 of record JAJEKV010000314.1, on the reverse strand, counting down.
TGAAATAGAGGAGGGAGTCTGCGTTTGGCTTGAGGTGGTGGAGTGAACTGAATGGGAGGAGGAAGGTTGTACTATTGTGTAGGATGCGGTGGAGTAAATTTTATTGGTGGGGGAAGACGGTGCTCAGGAGTAGGAGGTGGTGGAGTGAGTTGTGAAGCCTACGTGTACGGAACATGCGGGCTAATGCTTTATTAGCTTCCTAAATATCTGGATTGGCATTAGCTTCTGGTGATAATGGATAAGGAGTGAAAACTATGGGTGGAGGAAGCCTGCGAGTAGGATGGGGTGGCTCGGACACGTGTTTTTCTCCAGCCATTATGAACACCTTCATCTCAGATGGTATAAATTTATACCGAACGTTATAAATTTAACATAAGCAGATAAGCAGTCATGTAACGGTATAAATTTATACCAGACGATATAGTTCAGATTACCATATATAATTTGTTATGGAGAATCAAGTATCAAAAGCACAAGTGATGTAGTACTTAAAAGTCGGCGATCATCGCCCATTTCCTATATATGTTGTTTGAGTCGAAGGCCGAGAAGCACGCCTTATATACTTGCCCCTATTTGCTCATCCGAACAGCTATGCATTTCTTTCTTTTATGTAATCTCTTTTTTTTTTTTTTTCTGGCTACACAAAGATAAATTTACACCGAACAAGTGGTCTCGCGGTAAAAATTTATACCGAGGCAGAACTCGTGCAATATACCATGCGGGATTGAAAAAAAGCTTGGTATTTATCAAGAATGTGTGAAATGCATTTAGGGTATTAGATTATGCAGCTACAGTAGAAATCTTTGTAGATGTATTGGGCATAAAGGCATATTGCATGAATGTAGTTGAGTAGAAATATGAAACGTACATCTACATGAAGGAGAACAAATCTTGTTTTTAAATGTAAGCACACTATGAACTAATCTTGTATAAAACATGTCTGCCTTTACCACTTGAAAAAATGATCTCTGAATGCAACAAAGTTTATGAACATAGTAAAGACACTAACACATGTGAGAGTGATTCGTCTCATGTCTATTTGTTATCAATGTTGTTTTATGGTTCATTAAACAAAGAGTTTATTAGCAAGTGCAATGGTGTAAGAACTTCAAACATTCGTGATCAACATTTACCTAAAAGCACAATTTCATTAAAATGAGAAATTTCGTTGATTCCAACTAGGGATGAAATTATTTTTTACATTTTTTTAAAGTGTTTTATAACGATAATGTGGCTTATTTAGCATTTTTTCACACATATTTTGTCCAAATTTGGTCCAACGCCATTAATATAGAGGGGGAAAAAAAAAAAAAAAAAAAAAAAAAATTACCGCAACTTAAGTTAGCAAGTTTTACCCAAAGAAGGGCATCATTAACTTCTTGAAATTGACAAATTTACACATCAAGAAACTTTGTTTATGAAGCTAAATTACGAAATTTGTTGTTTGAATTGAATCAACGCCATTAGTAGGATCATGCTTTTTCTTTGCCAACCTTCATAAGAAGGTCAAATCCTGCCCCACTAAATGCCTCTTTGTCAAAGTTGTAAGCCGCATTTTGAATCTTGTCGTGACTAAAATCTTCAGTGGTACCAAGCTGGACGAAGGTGCTCCACAGCAAATCTCTTGGCATACCTGAACCTTGCTATAGCAGACCAAATGCATGCTGGTGAATTTTGAGTCCCATGTCACAGGTCCCTTGTATGTTTCTTGATTTTTCTTGATTTAATAGATTGTCGTCCTTCAAAGAAAAAAAAATGCATGCTGGTGAATGCATCCTCAACATGTTTTTTTTGCATGCTAGTGAATGCAAATGGCGCCATGGCGCCATTTGCATCCTCAGCATGCTTGGAAATGGCACCTTGAGGATGCAACATGGCTCATTTGCACCCCCAAAGACCCAAAAAATTCCCAAAAAAAGAAAGGGGGTGTTGGGGGTGCAAAGGGTGCCATTCTTAAGCATGCTAAGGACACCATTTGCATTCTCAGCATGGTTGGAAATGGCATCTTGAGAGGCGCCAATTGCACCGGCAGCACCCAAAAAAAATAAAAAAATAAAAAAATAAAATTGAAAGTTTTTTTGGTGTTGCAGGTGCAAATTTGCATCCTCAAGGTGCCATTTCCAAACATGATGAGGCATTCTCAGCATGCATTTATGTAGCAGACCAAATGCATGGTGGTGAATGCAAATGGTGCCATTTGCATTCCTCAATATGCATTTAGTAAAGCAGACCATGCTAAGGATGCACGCCATTTGCATCCTCAATATGCATCAAGCAAACATATATTCAAGAAACTGGTGCTATTTGACTAGGAAAACTAAAAAATCAAGTAAAAGAAGACCTACCTTTTCCTTGGAGACTTGCCTTTATGATTCCTGATATCTTTAGTGTCTAGAGTGATGAAAACAAAGGCGCTAAGCACTGGCGCTGGCGCTGGCACTAGGCGCTAGGCGCTAGGCCATCTAGTAGCAGGCGTAGGCACTGGCGCTAGGTCCAATGGGCCATCTAGCAGCAAAATACCGTACAATGGGTTGGCGCCGGGCGGGTGTGCAGCGGAAGGAAGCGAATGTAGGCGGCACTAGGTGCTGGCGTTAGGTCCAATGGGCCATCTAGCAGCAGGCGCCACTAACAGTCGAAGCAGGCGCTGGCGGTCGCAGGCGGCAAGAAGCAGGGGGGATGTAGGTGGCACTGGCGGGTGGGTATGGCGAAGCTCGTGGAAGGCGGGAGTAAATTTAAAAATGCCCGCCCAAATTTGAAACCCCTCCACCCGCCTAAATTTAAAAGCCCTCCGCCCGCCCAAATTTGAAATTCAAATTTTGAAATCCCAAATTTGTTGTTGTTGCTCGACATATCATTTTTTTAGGCGCTTGTATAGATCCTTCTATAGGCGGATGCAGGGTCTTCGACGGTTCCTTACCGATCGGCACTTCTAGGCGGCTTCTTGCAGTCATTTATTTTCAAGTACATTAGCTGTTTGCACAGGGTTTTTTGGGCGCTTCTTTTTGAGGCACTGCAATATTCTTACAAGATCCATATGCTCCAGTCACCGATAGTTTTTTCAACAAAATGGTGAACGCCATACCCAGGTAAGTCTTTCTATATGCATCGTCTTTTTGTTAGAGCCATTCATCACATGTATACCCCCCCCCCCCAACCCCAAAGTAGCAATTTGGGGCCATTTGAGCCCTCAAATGGCTTCATGGCTTATTTGGGGGTGCCGGGGCAGGTATACCACCCAAACGGCTATTTGGGGGTGCGCAGGGGCAGCTATACCACCCAAATGGCCCATTTGGGGTGCGGAAGGGGTAGGTGGTGCCATTTGGAGCCCTCAAACGGCTCCATGGCGCCATTTGGGGGGTGCCATTGGGGGGGGGGGATATAGGTATACCCCCCCTACACATGGCACCTTGAGGATGTAAATGGCACCATGGTGCCATTCGCATCCGCAAATTTTTTTTTTTTTCAGATGCAAATGGTGCCATGGCATCCTCAAGGTGCCATTTTGTTATTTTGCTGCCATTTCCCCCAGGCACCCCCCATTTGGGTGGTATACCTACTCCCCCTGCCACCAACCAAAATGGATATACCTACCTTCCCCCAAATACCCCTCATGGAGCCATTTGGAGGGGGGGGGGGGGGTAGTATACCCCCAAATGGCTTACATTTGGGGGTGTTTGAGGCGAGTATACCCCCATTTCAGTTGGTTGCCAGAGGGAGTAGGTATACCCCCCAAATGGGGGGTTGGGGTGTGGGGGGGGTCAGGTATACCCCCCGGGGAACCCCCATGGAGCCATTTGGGGAGCGCCAACGAGGGCAATTATACATGCCATTTGGGGTAAAGAGAGCCAACCTTCATGGCAAGGATGTTGATCCATTGAATGTAGCAATAGAGATCACGAAATTTGTGGTGCCATCTATTGAACTTCCAATCATATGCTGGGGTGCAGATAACATTGGTGAAGCAGTAGGTGTATTTATTCAGTTGCCAGAGAAGGATGTAGGACTGGTTGAGGCTTGTATGCTACAAACATATGTATGATACATGCGTACTACTCACGTGTATCATACACCTGCAGAAGGTCTACAAATCTATTCATGTATCTTAAAAATATATGTATGATACATGGGTGTCATACCTGTGTACCTAACACATGCAAAAGGTGTATGATACCGAGTAAATATGTTTTTTAAATATTTCATGGTATACACAACATATGTATGATACAGGGGTACTGTACACGTGTATACAACCCCTGCATAAGGTCTACAAAAAAAAAAAAAAAAAAAAAATTTACTAAATATTTTCCCATTATAATGAAACTAGAAAAAGTGCCCAGCGTTGCTGGGCTTTTTGTCAGACGAAAAATTGTATTAGTACGATATTCAATACTTTTCTACAATTTACAATGGACAATACTTTTCTACAATGTTAAAGCTGTGACAATGTTAGGGCCTAGTATCTGGAAAAGCATTGTTTATAAGACTTCTCGAGTAAAATTAAGAATTTTAGTAACTATGTATGACAGAGTACATGGAGACCTGTAAAATGTGCATTTGTGACTTTTGAAATTAGCATAATGGTGTTATTAGTTAGAAGGCGTATAGGGCTATGGAGTGACTATTTATAATAGGAGTCTCTGGACCAATACATTATAAAGACAGATGTATGGCACCTTTACATAAGTGTAGAGGCTGGATAGTTGAGGCAGACATCTCCAGTTATTTCTGTGTCATGGGTTTGTATTCATGAGGTACATCGGCTTGCCTTGCTTTAGAATTGCTCGAGCATAATGTGCCTTTGCTTAGTGTGTCATGTTTCTTTCTTTGTAGTCAATTGCTTGGTTTACCCATTACTTATTTAGCCTCACATTTACACTTTTCTCTACAGTTTCAATATGTCCACTTTGTTTAGATGAAATATATCTAGATCGGACTCTGTAACTTTTCACACGTGTATTCTATGTAGAATGGAAATTGTCATTCGAAATGCATTTTTCAATATGCAGATGTCTCCCTCCCTTATGTATCAAAAAATAACATGATACTGATACTGAACCAGATTCAACTTTAAGGAATATTTGATCCAGAACTACAAGTAATCAACAAAAGAATGACACATTTATATGACTGCAATCATGTGTTCTCCAAAAAGCGATTTCTAAAATCTCTCCACACAGTGAGCATCCAAGTCACAGTGATAGCACTTTATCTTTAGACAAAGAGAAACACCATTTAGCACTTTATCTTTAGACAAAGAGAAACACCATTTAACAAACGAAAATGCCCGAAATCGACTAAATTATGAAAGGCACAAGTTTTCTGCTTACAGAGGCTTATGGCAGGCCCTGCATTCACCATCATACCATGCACTATGGAAGGAAAAATATAATTGTTCATTTATTCTAACTTTTGTATGTAGGAAGATTTGTTAAGGCTTGAAGCATCCAGTGAATGATCAAGCTCAAAGAAGAAGTAAAATGGCCACATTCTGATCATTATCCACAGTACTCCTGCTATACTCCTGCTAGCAAATGTGAGAATCAGTACTAACAACATTTCTCAAGCAAACTTGTCATATTTTGCCAAAAGTTGAATAGTGGTTATCTGCACAAAGACTATCAAAAACTTAGAAAAACAATTGGACACGTATTCCTTCATTGTCATAGTATCTGTATCTCGCCAGATCAGTTAGGAAGAGAAGAAAGTAAGCATTCAAAGACTTGACTATTTGAACTAAATCTGCAATAGTGATTTGCAGATGTCTCCCTCCCTTATGTATCCAAAAATGACATGATACATACTGAACCAGATTCACTTTTAAGGAATATTTGTCCAGAACTACAAGTAAAGATCAACAAAAGAATGACACATTTATATGACTGCAATGATGTGTTCTCCAAAAAGCAATTTCTAAATTCTCTCCACAAAGTGAGCATCCAAGTCTTCATCTACATCAAAGTAAGCAGTGTGTGGATTAACATGCATCTTAGATGAGCACATACAGGGAGATAGATTCATCCCTTGTCTGGAATGCAGAGAAAGCTAAAACTTGTCACAGAAGGAGGTGCGTTTTAAATGCCAGGACTATAACGAAAATGGCCTCATCAGAGATCAGATGTCCTATATGCTGCTCTTGCAGTTACAACAATGGTATCAAACAAACCCTTATAATTGAGTGCCACAGATTTGCAAAAAAAATTCTTGCTATTGTAGCCTGACTTTCGTGGTATCTATGGGGATGGTTATCTGCACAAAGACCACCAAAAACTTAGAAAACAATTGGATATGAAGTTCTGCCAGTCCTTCAGAAATTATAAGGTTCTGCCATGATATCGAATACTTGGCATGCTGCATCTATCTTTGCACAGTTCCCATAGAGGCTTATCAGGGCATTTTCTAAAATGGTTCCTGAGCAAATACCTCTACTAATGATGCATGCATGCAATAGTATTCCGTTTGCTAAATCAGCCATATTGCTGCAAGCATCAAGAGCACTAATAAAAGTAACATTGTTTGGCTTCAAACTCTCTTGTCCTAAAGCATCCATGAGCTGTATTGCTTCTTTGCAGTAACCATTCAGCGTATACACAAATAGCATGCTGTTCCACAGCACAATGTGGCACTTTGTGGCCCTATAGAAGAGTTGGCAAGCACCTTCAAGGTTACCGCACTTACCGTGCATAGTAACAAGAGAAGTTCTAACAAGGATGTCAGTTTCCATACAATTATGAATAAGAACAGCATGTAAAAATTTGCCATGTGGTAAATCAGCTGAGAAGATGCATGTCTCAAGAAGATTTAGGAATGTTATCTTATTGGCCTTCTGTTTTCCCATGTTCATTTGTTCGAAAAGATGAAATCCTTCCCTGCAATCATAATTGTGAGCATACATTATCAACATGGCATTCCAGGATACCAAATCCTTTTGGTTAAGTTTGTCAAACACGGCCCGGGCATCATCCACTCTATTGCATTTCCCATACATTGTGAGAAGGCCAGTACCAACAACAACATTTGCCTCAAATTTTTTATTAATAGTAAATGCATGTATAAGCTTACCTTCAGGCCAATTAGCACAGGCACAAAGGATATTCACAAAAGTGCAGCTGTCAGGTTCAATATGACAGCTTCAATATTATTATACTGCATCTGATAGAAGAGTTCTATAGCATCTTTAGCATGCTCATTCTGAAGGTATGCTGCTATGATCGCATTCCATGAAAAAACATTCTTTTGAAGTATGCCATCAAAAACAGATCGGGCATCCTATGCCATCAAAAACAGATCGGGCATCCTCCAGACTTTTACACTTACCATAAATATCCACAAGCAAGTTTCTCAAAAACGTATTTTCTTGAAACCCCCTGGAGACCATGTGCTGGTGCACCCATGCAAGATCTGATAGCCTCTTAGAATCTCCACAAGCACATAATATAGAAGCATATGCATTTAATATCTCTGTCAATGGGGACCCAACACTTCTTCTAAACTCCCTTTCCTGCATAATGCCCCAATATCCTCATATCTAGAAAGGTATTTATGTCTAGTCTGATGCAATTGGACATGACATCTCCATCCTGAATCCACACAGAGCAAAGGATGGTTCAACAAGACCCAAAATAGGAAAATAATTCGCAGTAAAAATGCATACTACTTGATAAACTCTTTACCCAGCATTTGATTCTCTCTTGTTTCAGCATAAATGTATCATCAAATGTCCTCCAGAGAGTTTCTAGAACGATCTCTCTACAATGATCAACTGGAAGATAATAGTCATCCTCATTTTCTCCGTGTTTCTTTGCAAAATAGCATGGCTGGGCTTAATGAAGACCCAAAACGCAGTTGTGTCTGCCAAGATTGGCATTCTGTGGAAACAGGATTCGTTAATCGTTATGGGTGATAAACCCGAGTTGAAAATTTTGCTTCAGAAAGATCATTGAAAAAAACCTAAACAGTTAAAAAATAAAAAATCAAAAGCCAAAGTGCCAAACATACCTGTTTGAAATGCACCGGAAGGTTCTGCGCCATCTTGGGTCGAGCTTGGAGACTTGGAAATACTGCTGCAGGAGCTGCGTGCTTGTATGCGTGCTTGATAATACATGTACAGAACATGATACAGTCGACCCACAAGACATCTCACAAGATTTGGATCGATTATCAGAGAATAACGCCCCACTTTTTGGTATATTGCCCGATGATACTATATATAGATGCTGCAGCCGCGAGAGTTAGTTAGGATCGCTGCCTCCAAGAAGCCCAAAACATTACAGTTGACACTGCCGAAAACACATGGACAAGCCAAGGAGGAAGGGAGCGGGGATTCAAAACGCCCAATGAAGACACACACTCTTTTCAACTGCTTTTAGATCTAACGGATTATAGTAAAGTTAGAAAACACAATAAAATTAACGGCCGAGATGCTGTGCACAAACTACATTTTGCTTTTATTACTATATATATAGATATATATAGATATATATAGATAGATAGATTGTGCTTTATAGTAAAAACATTGATGCGCGTTGACGTGACACATTATTGTTTCTTTTATGTTGTCAATATTTTGGCAACTTATGATTTCGAATTAAGAAATTATATCATGCGAGACCTAAACTACATAGTTTGTACCTAGATGCTACTTTCATTCGCAAGCTCGGGATGCGGATGCTCGACGCCGCGTTAAAGGCCGGCACACTATCAACAACAAGTCAATCCCACGCCCACACGAGGCCCACACCATTACTTGTGCACCCATTTGCCCATGAAGAAGCCTTGGACGATAGCTTCCATTCGCCGACGGTGCACATCGTCTCTGCATTGAGACAGGGTGTTGGACTCGGGAAGCATGGGAGGAGAGGCTTTGTCGGTGTTGCCACCAGGGCACCATTGAAGATGAATGTCATGCCCTCCCCGGATCTACCCAAATATTGTCCATATCCGAAAAGCGGTATGATCGGTTACTATTGACCGGTCACCGTCGCATGAGTTATTGAGTACGACATCCGTGGGCTTGTTGGGCTCATACCTCCGGGGAGGTTATGGATGCACCGGACTTCGGTTATGTCCCCTGACAATATTGAATTGTCCTATACAATTGTATAACGTACCAACATACTTATTACTGCTAAGGTTTTTCCCTCGAAAACCCTTCGCCAGGGGGTTTTAATCCCCCTGGTAATACGCTTGCTGCTCTCTTTTTGTTTGGGTCCCAAAGCCAATTGGTCTCCCTGGACGATAAAAAATCTATTTTATTTTATTCAATTCTATTCTATTCTATTCCTAAACCTGAAGAACCCCTAAAAACCATAAACTTTCCTAAGTATTTAAACTCTAAACCCTTTAACCCTGAATACTGAATCATAAACAAATGCTAGCCATTAGTTAATTTGACCCTAATCCTGAAAGCCTTTAACCCTAAAACTCATGTATCTAGAGATTCCCAACATTTCTATCAGGTGTAGTGGTACACCATAAAGGAAGGCAATCAAATGTATATTTTGTTCATAATTAGTAAATTGCTCACAGGAATTTTACCTGTAGAAATAGCTAAATCTTGCTAGTGAAAGCTAACAACAAAATGTATGAAGGTGTCAAATGAGTACAAATTTAGGGAACCTTGAGTATGTACCTCTATGATATCATGGGAACCTTGGGCATGTACCTCTATGAATAGTTTCTTTTCAAATATTTTCAACAAATCAACATATGTTGAGCATGTAGATGGAGAGATTCATTCAATTTTCATGCTCAGTTTAGCTACCAACAATACCACTTCGTCAAAGCTCCATTGGACAATTTTTGTAACTAAATAGTTAGCTTTGGTTAAGAGCGCTCTAAGATACTTTGAAACCCCAAACGGGATGTTTAGCCTACAATCAACCTCTTTCACCTTCAATTCAGTGGACTCCTTCCATTTTGTCATCACCCGTAAGGAATCTGTAATGAAACAATTCAGTAAATTAGTTACAGGCATACAAAGTATATTCCACAATCTAAAGAAACTTTATTAAAGGTTCAATCCACAATCTATCTTCCACTCACTATAATTCAGGTCCAATCTATAAAATATAATCCACAAAACACAAAGTATAATTCCTTAACCACAATTTAACCGTCACAAATGCAAAACCACAAACCAGCACAAATGCAAAACCACAAACCACAGAACACAATATAAAATTCCCCCAATCCACAAACCAAAACATACAACCACAAACGATAGAACACAATATAAAATTCACTCAATCCACAAACCAAGAGACCCAACTCATAAACCAAATCCATTAACCCCAAACTACAAATCATAAACCACAAACAACAAATCCAAATATATAAACTACAATCTAAACTCTTGCCCTATATACCCAACTAGAGTTGTACTTGTATACTTAATCCCTTGCAGGCCCTAAACAAATGCACTTAGTAAATACAATAGATATTCTATACAGGATATTCTTTACCTTAGAATTGCTTGAGAAATATCATCCCTGTTATAGACATATTTGAAGTGCTATTACATTTTGAATTATGGAAATCTAAAGGAGAAGCTATATGGCATAACAAAATAAAAGTTATTAAGGGTTCACATCCTATATACGGTCTAAACGTTTATTTTAAGAAAAAATACTTCCTATGTTTGGAAACACGATATTTGATTAAACATTTGATGATAGATGATGCAATGGTGGCAGCAAAAATAAATAATGCTAAACATAAGACCTCTGAAATTTCTAGGTCATTAAAAATCGAATTAGGGCTTAGAAACCCTATTTTTATGAGTACCTGATATGTTTTGGCCAAGCAGCGGGCCTGGATGCTAGTATGGCAAACCTTTACATGTCTCTGGAGATAGATAAAGATATGGTAGCAGCCGAAAATATGTTTGTAGGATTTGCGAAGGCTTAGAATCTAACCAATATTCAAGTGATTATGTGATATAACCACGATCAGATCCAACAGTTGGGGACGATCAGATTCAAATAATTTGCAAGGGCATGTGGTTAAGGAAACCACCGTAAAACCACCACAAAAGCACCATAAACCTCTTGGGCCCATTTATACCAAAAATTTTGACATTATGACATCATTGGGCTTCAAATTTGAGAATTTATGTAGTTGTTTCCGTACGGGTACGGTACCTTTCAAGTACTTAGCATACCATACCAGAGGTACAGTACGTACGGAATGAAAAATGAAATATTTTTGCTTCAAATTTTTGGAGTTTTCAACACAAGTACGGTAAGTATTTTAAAGGTACGGTACGTATTTTATAGGTATTTTATAGGTATTGTAAGTATTTTACATGTATTTTATAGGTACGGTACGTATTTTATAGGTACGGTAACAACACTTTTTAACGTACTGGTTTTTTTTCGGTACGTTAAAAACTCAGAGGTACGTTACGAGGTATGATACGTAAAATACTTATAGTACCGTACAGGTACGGTAAGTACGTAACAACACTTGTAATATAGACGAATAAGGGTAGGGTTTCGGTATTTCGATATTCTATTTTCACATAAGGCAAAAAAATTGCCGGATTTGCTGTGGGCGGAGCTCTGCATTGTTGTAAAACCATATTTGATATAAGGAGAAGCGTACACTGCGGAATAGGCAAAGCTCATACATGGAAGGTGATGGAACTGCTTGCCGAAACTGTTAAGGATGATCCTCTCATTGCTAAATCTGCAAAGGAATGATTGTGCCGGATGTACACAGTCTCTGAAAAAACCCAGTCGCTGGGCAATCTACTAGGGTCTGATACGCTACTAGTAATCTTTTTGTTGCATTTTGTCCAGATTTTTGCTCAAACTTGATGTTCTTAAAAACCATAGAAGTTAGAACAGAGTTCTTAGTCTGATACAGAGCTAATGTGGCCGAAATGATATTTCAAGAACACTTGATATCTAGGCCATGGAAGTTCGGGAAATCGAACATGGAGTAATGCAAATGATTCAGGACAAAAGGAGCGAAAAGTATCAGGTTTTGTCTGTTAGAATCGATATTCTTTTTGCATATATGCTTTGATATTTCTGAGCAAATGCATATGGATTGTGGATGGTTACATACAAAAAATAAGGCATTGCTTTAATTCTTTATGATAGCACGGTGATTATAGGCTGCTGCTAGGTAGATGTGCGTGCATGGTCATCCTTGATAGTTTGTGCATGCATGGTTAGAGTAACATCTTCATTATTCAAGGAGTTCCAGAGACATCCATTGTTGGTAATCTTTGTGCATCTGCAATTTGTTTAACCATTTTGTGGACTGCATGTAATGAAAGATGAAAATGCTTTGGGATGCTTAATCTGATGTTTCTATAAATGATATTTCTATAAATATAACTGCAACACAAGCCGCTTTGAAGGTAACTGATGCAAATGTGTTCAATATTACAGAGGTAGTCTGCTTGTTATATCTTGCAAAATGTTTGTCATCTATATAAAAGTATTTCTTATTGACTTATTTTCTCATTCAAGACGCAAGAGATGGCAAGAGGCAGTGCAAAATCGCGTCGATCCGAGACATCGGATCGCCATTCTAGAATGGGACGAGCATGCATGTCATGCATGCATGCAGGCGGCGCATGCCCGTTTTGGGTTGGGAGTTCGCTATTTCAGGCGTGTTTTTGCATCCACGTCTCATCGGCGCTTCCTCTTCTCTCAGCAGTACCTTATTCTCTTTGAACCCACCCTCCCCCCCTTCTTTGTTTATTGTACAAGTTTTGTTTATCATGTTTTTCCACCCGCTGGGTGATGCTTTTTCTCCACCCGCTGGGTGATGCTATTCTCTGGTATGTTTCTCGTTTGTTGTGTTGGTGATGTGCAGGTACAGGTTGGCGAGCGGCATCCGTTTCGACTTCTCCATGCGGGGTTTTGGGAGCGATTCTATGCCTTACGTTTGTCTAAGCCCTTAGAGGCTTATCACTAGGGTTTTTCCTCGAAAAACCCGAAAGGGCGGGGTTTTTAATCCTTTGATAAGCTTTCGGCGGTACATCAGCCACTCATCTATTAGCATTGTATTTGTTTTGGGGTCCAAATGATATAATTGGATTTTCCCTTTATTTTTCGTGGGTAGTTCGCATGTGTGCTGGCCCACCATCCCCACATTATAGAAAATCAACTTTTCATGAATGAGAAGCCTATCTATTCCTCTTCTCTCGCCAGTACCTTATTCTCTTTGAATTGTTTCGAGGTGGGAGGGGCTTCTTCCCCGCCTGGTTTAGCCAATTTGGCGATCTTTCTTGCTATCCTTTACTGGCCTTTGGCCTCGTCCTGTGACCTCGTCCTTGATCCTAGTTTGTAAGGAAGTTCTCTGGTAGTCGGGCGCTTTGTTGGTTTCTTGCGAGTCCCATTCTAGAATCTTAACATTCCAACTTTTCAAATGATAAGAAACGTCTTTGGATTTTCTGGTGGAGGTATTGATCACCAATCTATCCTTATATTTGATCCGAGTCATTTTTATGGTAAGAAATTAGATTATGTTGTATATGCAAAGATAGTATTACATGGGTAAACTCTTTGGAATAGCATTTTACATGGGATAGTTGGGCTATTGTTTACTTTAATGCTTTATTGTTCTCATGATAGATGTCATATTGTTCCAATTTCTTGGAGTCCTCCTCGAACCCCAAGAAGCGACATCCATTTTAGCTTGTCAAAATCTTTTTGAACTGCCTCAAAATCTTTTCTGATGCTCATTGGTTTTCAATATTGGAATCGATTTTGTGAAGGACATGCTTATGATTAAAATATGATCCAAGGTTCTTCTAGATATGACAATATGTTGAAGGCATTGCTTCTGCTTGCTGCTTGCTGATAAGCTTCTCAAAGAAGGCATTGATTGGTGGGTCATTGGGGTATTACAATTTAAATCACCAGTGACACCGTTCTAATTTGTTGTTGGATTCTATTGCAGGCCCTTAACATGGAATATGACATCTGTGACGTCCCCTAATTCTTATACGATACACACATCGTGTCGGAGATTTAAGCATTCCCCCGACACCAAATCGCGGGGGCCATCCACCTGACACCACTCCTAGTGGAATGAGCCAGTGGATGTGTCACTCGCCTGTCTCCCTTCGGGTCGACCTATCTGCGGAAGCGTGAATAAACATGAGCACATAATAACAGTATATCAATACAATCACCTCGAAGGGTGAACACATCATAATCATCACATAAACAATAACATCAACATGAGCAATAGCAACAAGGGAATCCTACCCAGGCTCAGACTCAAGAGGGTTTGAATGACGGCTTGGGCCTCTAGAAGTCATTGCAGACAGAATTCATGGCAATGGAGTTGGCTGGCATAAGAACATAGCTGAGGGTAGTCCACACTATCCGCCCCCCCCGGCACACTTTGCGAGTAGGTTGAAAAGTATTGGGACCGGGCCGTAGCCTGCAGGGTACATAGCCAGGAGGGCTACTACTGGGTTGCATCTCTCCAGCCCCGATGAGGCAGGAGGAGAGTCACCTCTCCTCCAGGGGCATGCATGCCCATCACAGGTGGCTAGAGGGCCACTGCCCTTGTTCGACTTAACCTCATGGAAGGCGACAAATCGCCCCAAAGGTGTCGAGCTCATGCCTTGTCCACACGCAGTGGCAAGCCATTAAGCCTAGCTCACTAAGGTTCCTGGTAGGCTTTACACATCAGAGGAACTCTTCTGTGATGGGACAAGTCCCCCTTTTTCATCGGCTTAGCCCCTCCACCCACAACCAGGCGGGCTCATTGTGCACATGCCGCATGTAACTGGGAACTAGTAGGCTATCTAGAATCATCTACTACACAGGCTTTAGGCCTCTACACCCCTTCCCAATACATGGAGGTCACAGAGTGAAATACCAACATGTTAAATAAACATACACAATTATTAAACCCCATGGACCCCATTGCCAAATGGCTAAACCCCATTTGGCCAATGTCTAACCTAACCCTAAGGGTTTCTATATAAGGGCTTCCCTTTAAACCCTAAACCGTTTCTTCTCTTTGCATTTAGGGTTTTCCTTGATCTCCCTTCCTTCTTTCGCATTTAGAGTTCTCTTGGGCCATTCCGGCCAAGGTAAGACCCAAATTCACATTGCTAGGCTCTGTAAAGCCGCCTTTGCACAACAGATCGTCGAGTAGCAGCAGTCTTCAGCAAGATCAGAGGCATGGATGCATTCTGAGGACCTGGAGCAGGTCGAGGACCAGGTAATCAGTCATTCTGTTGTGCAAAGCCGCCTTTCGGCTATAGGTGCAACTCTTGCCCCCTAGGTGCAACCCTTTACGGCCTCTAATTACATGTCACTTGTGACATGTACGTGTGACGTGGCATAATATACGTATTTGGGGAATATATTATGCTGGAACGTCACATTCTCCCCACCTTGACTTGATGCTGTCCTCAGCATCACGCGTCTCCCCACCTTGGAAACCTGCATATCCTGCAATCACATTTAATATACATACAATTTTATAATGCAATTACTTCAAGGTAATATTTTAATTAATCATAAAATATCCTTGTATAATATTGTACTATGGTGAGAGGCTCTTTCATCCTCTACTTCATCATCTATTATTCACAAAAAGTTTATGGCTTATACCATTATTATAAACATAGTTCCAAAATTTTCTACTTAAGGTTCCACATCGTTCCCTTACAACACATCATGACAAAATTATGTGTTGCAAGTCTTCGCAGTGTGACCTTCCCGCCGCTAGACTCTCCTATTGGCCTGCAGGTCCAACACTACGTTAGTACACATTTAATTAATATAAAGGTTGGTTGTTCGGGAACCACCCATTAAATACAATTACATGAATGCAAGGCATATCTCCCGGCGTAGGAAGATTATGTTTCTTCCATCGTGGCCGTGGAGACAAATACCTATCATGCCTAGGATGCTCACTCATGCCTACACCTTTAGTTGCCTTTGGCGTGGAGGATAGTGTCCTTCGCGTATTTGGGCGTGAAGGATAGAGTCCTTCCCGTACTAGGCATTGACGAGAGGTGCTTTCCTATCAATGTATACCTGAATGACCTCTTATCTCTCAAGGCCGTCTACTTCCGTGGGACGGAAGTAGACTTTTTAATCTACCTTCCACTCACCTATCGAGTCGATGTCGACTTCTTGACGAAATGACCCTTTGCATTGCTCCATGAATTGTAGGTACCGCTTCTCCAAATCGATTGTAGTACCCACGTGGCGCCTTCCACATGTAAGTCCCATTTCACAAGGTATTGGAGAAATTTGGATCTTCTTGTCTTCTTATAAGCCCTGTCAAGAAGAACCTCAGGGACGATTTCAAGCTGGTCGTCCGTCATTTCCAGTAACTCGATTGTCTCCAACACTTCCTCTGGATTAGGAGTGTGCCTCTTTAGGAGACTTACATGGAAGACCATATGGATTTTTAGATGTGCTGGCAGGTCCAACTTGTAGGATTGGGTACCTACTCTTTTGCTTATCCTGAAAGGTCCAGCCCATCTTGGAGCAAGCTTCTTGCAATTTCCGATGCGGAGCTTGGCCTGCTTCACCTTGATCTTCAACCATACTTTGTCTCCCACCTGAAATTCTCTTACTGTTCTATGCTTGTCGGCGATGCTTTTCTGCCTACTTCTCGCTGCTAGGAGGTATCCTCTTACCTTCTCCACCAACTCTTGCATCTCTGAAAGCATTTGTTGGGAGACTTCTACCTTGGACACTGGATTGTGCCAAGTATCTGGGGTAAGACACTGATACCCATAATTGATCATAAAGGCGACATCATCCGATGACTCACCTCGCTGGGTACCGTTGTAGGGCGAACTCTACTAAGTGGATGAAATCATCCCACTTAGATTGCTTGTTCCAAACATAGCTTCTTAACATATCTTTGATGATCCTATTGGTTCGCTCCATTTGACCATTTGTTTGCGGATGATATGCCGTGCTCATGGAGAGCTTCGTCTGGATGGTGGTAAATAGGCCCTGCCAAAAGACACTCATGAATTTAGAGTCCCTATCCGAGATTATCTCCCTCGGCATGCCGTGGGGTCTAAAAATCTCCTTAGTAAATATGACGGCAGTATCCAATGCTGTGTCTGTTGTCCTGCACGGCACAAAGTGTGCCATCTTCAACAACTTATCGACCACCACCATCAGGGCATCCTTGCCTCTTGCTGTTCTTGGGAGCCCTGTAATGAAGTCCATGCTTATGACTTCCCACTTAGCATTAGGCACTGGCAACGGCTCCAAGGCTCCTGGGATTCGGAGTTTCTCCGCCTTTGTTTGCTGGCATATCTAGCACTCACGAATGTATCTTGCTATCTCCTTCTTCATGCCGGGCCAGAAGTAGTTGCTTCTAATCTTGAAGTATGTCTTCATAAACCCTGCATGCCCTGCTATGGGACTATTGTGCATATCATGGAGGATTAGCTTCCTTACTCCTGAAGTTTCTGGTACGCACAACTTGTTCTTGTGGTATAGCAAGTTACTCTTCTTCTTATAGTGCCTGAACATCTCTCTTTCCTTATCAGTCCTGGCCTCCTTACAAAGACTTGTCCAAACTTCTTTAAAGTCGGGATCTGTTGGCAAGGTTTCTTCGATCTTCTTGCCATACTCACTTGTGAGCGTTGATATGGCATTGCAGTGCGTCCTCGTCTTCAATGGCTTCCTAAAAAGTGCATCTGCAACTAGTTGAGCTTGCCTAGCTTATAAATTATCTCGAAGTCATATTCTTCGAGGAATTCCATCCACCTCCTTCGTCTCAAATTGAGAAGTGGTTGTGTAAAAATGTATTGGAGGCTTTGATGATCCGTATCTAGCTGGAACCTTCTTCCGAACAGATAGTGCCTCCAAATTCTTAAAGCTCTTACTATAGCCAAAAGCTCCTGATCATGTGTCGGGTAGCGCTGCTCTGCCTCATTCATCTTCTTCGAGTCATAGGCCACTACCCTTTCCTCCTGCATGAGGATTGCACCTGTTGCTATCCTGCTAGCGTCTGTCGCCACAAGCTTATCTTTGGCTGCATCTGGCAAGACTAGGACTGGCGTTGTTGTCAAAGCTTCTTTCAAGGTCTCAAATGCTGTATGAGCCTTCTTTTGCCAATGACTTGCCCAATCCTTTATTTTTCCCGCTTTGGTGAGGTCCGTCAATGGCGCTGCTACCTTAGCAAAGTTCTTGACGAAGTTCCTATAATATCCTGCTAGGCCGAGGAAACTTCTCACTTCATGGGTGTTCTTCGGTGCCGGCCAGTCAATCACCGCTTCGATCTTCGCAGGGTCCGTTGAGATGCCTTATGCTGTGATCACATGCCCTAAGTACTCCACCCTTTCTGTTGCGAAGTGGCACTTGGATAGCTTCGCAAAGAGTTGATGCCTTCTTAGCTTTTCAAGCACCTTTCTTAAGTGCTGGACATGCTCCTCTAGGGACTTGCTATAAACTAGATTATCATCAAAGAAAACTATGATGAAAGAGTCTAGGAATTCACGAAAGACGTCGTTCATGAGCCTCATGAATGTTGTTGGAGCATTAGACAATCCAAATGGCATCACCGTGAACTTGTAGTGTCCATATCTTGTTCTGAAGGCAGACTTATGGATGTCCTCCTCTTTGATTCTGATCTGGTGATAACCCGATCTCAAGTCTATCTTGGAAAAGACTTTTGCTCCCTGCAACTGATCCATTAGATCATCTGATCTAGGCAAAGCATACTTGTTTTTGATGGTGTGCTTATTCAATTGACGATAGTCAATGCACATCCTAAGGCTTCCATCCTTCTTCTTCACAAAAAGTATGGGCGCTCCAAAAGGAGAGACACTAGGTCTTATGAACCCTAGGTCAACTCCTGCAATTGCTTTTTCAACTCCGTCAACTCATCGGTCGACATTCGGTAGGGCGCCTTGCTTGTTGGCTTAGTCCCTGGCTCAAGTGCTATTTCACACTCAACTCCTCTGTAGGGTGGAAACTGCTTAATCTCATCAGGAAACAAGTCATAGAATTCCTTCACCAACTTTGCTATAGGCTTTGGGAGCTTGCTCAATGTTTTAGCCTCTTTCTCTTCTTCTGTCTCTTGGTCGTCGACCTCAAGTTTAAGGAGATAGGCCACTTGCTCCTTCCTTATGCATTTAAGTAACTTCTTCACTAGACATGCATTGCATGATTGGGGTTTGTAAGAAATCATGATCATGGTAGAAATACAACATATACTTATTTATAATGCTTGTACGCCTTTTGAGACATGACTTTTCATAAGCAATAACTTTTCCCTCTTGCATTAATACAACTGCATCTGTCATAACATCATAAGGCTTGTGAGGATCTGCGATGGTCAAAATAGGAGCCATTGTTAATGCATCCTTAAGGTTCATAAAGCTTCGTTCGACTTGTTGAGTCCATCGAAATGGAACATTCTTACGCAACAAATTAGTCAAAGGTGTTGCTTCTAGAGAGAAATTCTTAACAAATTTACGATAAAAACGTGCAAGACCAAGAAAGGATCTTACATCATGTTGGTTCTTTGGTACAGGCCATGTGCGTATTGCCATAACCTTCTGTGGATCAACTGAAATTTCCTGGGCAGAGATAAAATGTCCCAAGTATTCAATATGATCTCTAAAGAAGAAACTTTTCTTAGGATTAATAAAATATTTATGTTTTTGCAATAGAGTCAAAACAACTTTTACCAATTCCTCATGTTCTTCTAGGCTCTTAGACTACACAAGAATGTCATCGAGATACACAATAACACCCTTCTGAAGATGGTCACGAAATAGATCATTCATGGCTGCCATAATGTGGCAGGAGCATTAATTAGACCAAAAGGCATAACCATATATTCATAGTGACCAAAGTGTGTTCTAAAGGCCGTCTTATGTTCATGACCTTCTTTAATCCTTATTTGATGATATCCGCTTTTCAAATCAATCTTAGAAAAACATTTGCTACCGTGAAGACGATCTAAAAGGTCATCAATACGTGGCAGCGGGTATCGATTCTTGATGGTTATCTTGTTGAGCACACGATAATCCACACAAAGCTGCATGCTCTTGTCCTTTTTCTTTACCAATAACACAGGTGCACCGTAAGGACTACGACTTGGGCAGATATAACCTCGCTCAGGCAAGCTGACGATCGATCTCCAAAGATTCTTGATGCGAGACTCGATATGGAGCTCGAGATGGAGGAGCAGACCCCGGAGTAATGTCAATCGCATGGTCCACACTCCTTCGTGGAGGTAGCTCCGGACTGGAGTCCTGCATTAGAAAGGTCTTAAATTCATGAAGAGGAAATGTAGGTGGAAAGACGGAAAAGCCAACACCCTTCTTAATTTCCTCATTTTCATATGCTTTATCATGTACAAGTAAGGTAAACAATTGAGCTTGTTGTTTACGTACCAACTTCTTAACTTGAATGGCCGAAAGTAATGGAGTCGATGGTAAATCTCGCTCTCCTTGCAATTCATATCGTTTTCCGTCCACCTGAAGTTTCATAATATGTCTTCGAAAGCTGATGAACGGATCATACTTCCACAACCACTCTTGACCAATAATCATATCAATATGAGTCAATTCCATGACTGCAAAAGAATCTCGTGCATGAAAAGTCTGAATGCGATAGGTAATGTCCTCCACTTTATCAGAGGAGATTTGAGAACTTCCATCGGCAACTTGGACATCAAGTGGTTGGTCATGGGGACTGGTTGGGAGTCTTAACTTAGTGGCCATGGTGCATGAAATAAAATTATGAGAGCACCCTGAGTCTACTAGAATAATAAACTCCTGGCCTCTTAAGGACCCCTTGATCTTAAAAGTGTCGTTTGGTAAAAATGGGGTGTCTTTTACTTGGGCGACCCCCACAAATACCACATTGTTGGATCCTGTATTCTTACTTTTCTTATCGTTGTTCTTAGTGTTATCCCCTTCATTCTTAGTATTGCTCTTAGATTTCTTATGGGGACATTGATAAAACATATGCCCACCTTTTCCACATATATAACATAAGCCTTTTTGTCTGTACTCTTCGATCATTAAGTTTCTTGAAGACAGGTTTATTATCATTCTTCTTAAAAGAACTTTGTTGAGGATCCTTATTATTAGAGGAAATTCGAATTGATGCATTTCGATCGATACCTTTTTGATCATGATCAGGTATGAAATCTGCTACTGCCTCCAATCGCATCTTGAAGATCTTCAGGAGATGATTTCTCAACTTCTCTTCTTACATACTTCTTTAGTCCCCAAAGAAATTGATGCAGCTTCGTCTTCTCCGTTAGATCCTCAATCTCCAAAACACAGGATGTAAAATCTTGCATATAGGAAGCAATGCTTCCTGTTTGGCGTAATTCATGTAACTTATCCCTCAATTTGAGATCGGCATTAGAAGGTATGAAATAGTTTCGTAATTTCTTAATAAAGTTGGACCATGTTTCAATCTTATGTGCCTGGCCTAGTTGGACAGCCGTGGTATGGCGTCGCCACCATGACAAGGCATCCTTTTCTAAAGAGTTTGAGGCACAAAGGACCTTTTCCGAGTTTGGGGTTTCAGCAGATTAAAAATATTGTTCCATTTTAAAAATCCAATCGAAGAGGATCGTTTTATTTCTAGCCCCATTATATGGTTTAGGCAAAGGCTATACCATGTCTATGTCATACCATGTCACAATGATTACCAAGTCTTTGCAAATTACCCATGCATATAGGCACCCATGGAGACTCGAACTCGAGACCTGCTCTTCATTAGGGCGGATTTGGGGTCTCAAAATGGCCTCGAAAGAAAAATTCCATGTCATATTTTCTCTTGCTTAATAATTGTACTTTCCTTCTCTTTAATCGCAATAAATACTCAAAAAGTAACTTCATCAATTAGTTTTTGGGCCATAACTTTTGATTCATAGCTTCAAATCGCAAGATTTTTGTTTTATTGGAGGAATCAAAAGATCTATCCAACAGTATATGGGTTGAATATATTTTAATCTAATTTAGATGACCAAAAGTTAAAAAAACGAGAAAAAACTTGGTTTTTTGCATTTTTTTAGTCTTTCCTTTTATCAAAAGCATACCAAGGCTATACTCATTGGAAAGATCTCACCATGGGCTATCCAACGCAACAAACGGCGTGCAATTTGGACATCACAATCACAAGTTATAGCCAAAAAACGATGCATTTAAGTTAAAAAGTGAAATTATTACAGTACTATTTATTGCAAAAGTGCCACGTAATACTGATTTTCATTTTGAATTCCTCTCTTTCATTGGCTTGAAGGTACTATGACGTGGATATTAGAAATTAAAGTTAAGGGCCATTTTGAGACCCCAAAAATGGATACCAACTGTGACGTTCCTAAGATTTCTTATCTCTTTTTAAAAGGTGGTATAATTGTTTAACCTCTGGAGAGAAGTCGTTGGGTTCCTCTTTGCCTTTTTGTCTATCTCCCTTCTCTTCGTCTTCGTCTGAGTCCTCATCACGCCTGCGCCTATGGCTTCCTTCACTTCGTAACTCGGCGAGTTGGGCAGCCATAGTATGAAGTTACGCACGCATGTCATGCATTTCCTCTTGGAGAGGGTCCCCGATGTCGAAGTCCTCTCCCTCTAAATCCACGTCCAAGCGGTCCCCATGTTTAGAGTCCTCATGTTTCTCATGCTTATCATCTTCAAGTTTAACATCCTGAAGCGTTTCCGTATCAGGAAGAACGGAAGTGCTTGCCTCTGGCTTGGGATCGCTTTCTTTGGGTGGGTCTCTAGGCGGAGATGCCCCCACCGTTGGAGTGGTACTAGATTCTTTTAGAGGGCCGTCTTTTCTTAAAGGATACGGGGAGCGTGTTGGCACCACCCGTGGCTTGTCTTCCTTAGGCATCTTAAATAACCTTCAAAATGCACTAGGTTATTTTAACGTAGCACAAGGTTCTTAATCTTAAAAGTTTCAAACAGAATTTTGGAAGCTTTCGTAAATTCAAAATAACAATTTGAAGGTTAGAAGAATCTCAAGAAAGTTGTCAAGGAGTATCGAACCCTCGACCTTGAATGTCCTACACTAAAATCTTACCCACAATAAACAACCACTTAATGCTTAACAAAGACAAAGAACTATTAAAAAGAACTATTAAACCTTTTTAAATGTTATCCTATTTTTATTTTTTATCCTGGAGGGTTTGTTGCCCTTTCTTATTTTTCTTCCTGTTGTCTTCGTTGGTTCCCCTCTTCCTGTTCGGCGGTTTCTGGCCATAGCAGCCAGTGCCGTTTCGACAGTACAGGTTGTGAGATGAACAGGTTAAAGCCCCAATCCGGCCAGATCTCAGACCTGCGGAGTCTTCTTGTCGCCCTGGCCACAGAGTCGGACCGATTTTCGGCAGGGTTTTCTTGCAAGGGACAGATTTTCGGCAGGATTCCTGCCCAGATTTGCAGTCGGCAAAGTTCTTACACAGATTTGCAGGTATGAGGGGTTCTTGCAGGTATTTGCAATCGGCCGGGTTCTTGCACAGATTTCTTGCGAGATTTCTTTGAAGGTTCTTGCTCAGATTTTCAGTAAGCTTGCTTAAGGCACATGGATGTTGGCCGGAAATGCCATGGATTTTGAAGACAGATCTTGCTGAGTGCTGTTCCTATTATTCTTATTGCAATTCTATTCGAAATTTCTTACGTTTCCTTTTCATTTGTCCATAGCATAAATTAATTCTAGAAACGAATAAATGCAGGAAAGACTCACCTGGTTTTGAGTTTGCTCTTCAAATCTTCTGATTGTCCTTTAGCTCTTTTTAAGCTCTGATACCAATTAAAAGGAACCCCCACGTACAAACGTATAAATACAGTATATTTTGTATTTCTATCATGATCATGGTTTCTTACAGGATTACTTCTTTACCTGTTATCTCAATGACCTTGCCCTCTGGCGTTGTTAAGGTCACCTTCCGCTTCCCACAATCAATGACAACTCCTGCTGGTCCAAGATATTCCATGCCTATTATCAAATCATATTTGCCGATGTTCATCACTTCGGCTCCCAGTGCTACATTGATTCCTGGCAAGTCTACGTTGAAGTTGATCCTCTTCCCTGCTGTGTGCCTGATTGCCCCACTAGCCAACACAACTGGCCTAGGCTTGGACTTGAAAGGCTTCAGCTTCAACATCTGTACCATCCTTGGCGACGCAAAGTTATGGGTGCTCCCTGTATCTATCAAGACTATGAAAGATTTTGCTTGGGCTTTCCCGGTTGTCGAGATGACTTGATATTGGCTTTCGGGGTTCTCAGTGTCAATGGCGGCAAAAATATGGCACTCACCCTGGATGTAGTCTGGTGCATCGTCCTCGTCAGCGTCCGTGGGTGCCTCCCATCCCATCTCCGCTAGTGCCGTGTTCATCACCAAGGGGCAGTTGTTTGTCCTATGCCCTGGCTAGAAACACCTAAAGCACAGCTGCTTTTCTATGCACTCCTGCTTCTTCTCTTTGGGAATGGATTGCAAAAACTGTTTCACTGCCTTGGAATAGTTGGAGCCCCCTCCTTGCTCTTTGAAGGTCACCTGCTTCTTATCCTGCTTGCCAAAGTTTGCATTGCCCTGCTTCCCATAGTTAGCGTTGTATTGAGGTCTGCTAGTTGCTGGGCTTGCTGCTCTTGGGCTATAACTTCCTGTGCCCTTTCCCTTATCCTGATAGTACTGCTGCCGCTCTTGGGGTCTGGTTCCTTGCAGGCTGACTACTTTGGACTCTGCTTCTGACACCATCCTAGGGTTGATGGGTCCTGTGGTAAGACGTTAAACTGCCATACCCAAGGTCACGGGTTCAACGCCTCGTTGTGAAAGTGGCCATGCAATGTAAAGTTGGTGGGGGAAGGACCCACTTCAGCAATGTAAAGTGGTGGGGGCAGGACCCATCTGGGTGTGTTGTAAAGTGTCACATGTCCGATAGGATGCTGCCTTGTGGTGTGACGTTAAAATCTCTTCTTCTTCTTCTTCTTACTAGCTTCTGGATCTCCTCATTCAACCCTTCTATGTAACCCTCCACTGCATGCCTTTTATTTAACTTTGGCACATAGAGCCTTAGTCTCATGAATTCTTCCGTGTACTTTTGAACTGATTTGTTGCCCTGCTGCAACCTGTAAAACTGCTGCATCATGTGACACTTGTGTTCTCTTGGCACATAATGGCGCTTGAATGCCTTAGCAAACTTCTTGAACCTGCAACTGTCCCTGCTTAGTCCATGTGCTTTGGCGTAGCCCTTCCACCAAATCCTGGCTGCTCCGCCTTTGTCCTTGTCTTTCATGCTGTAGGCATTGCCATACTCTCTCATTTCGTCTAGCCATGTCTCTGCCTCCATACCAGACCTGTTATCTCCCGAGAATTGTTTCAACTTTCTTGATTTCCATACGTTACTGAGCGCTGAGTCAACCTTCTTCTGATAGTCAGATTGTGTCCTGTCCCTATCGCGGTTTGGACCCTCCCGTGTCCTCGCTTTCTTCCTCCCCGCTTCTTCCAATCCGTAATCGAGTTCAACTAGAGTCGGAGGACCCCTTGCTAGGTGATCTCCTTCTCCAGCTTCTCTTCCTTGGTTGAACTGTTCGGCCGGCTGGGTTTCTGGCAGTTGCACATTCTGGTCTTGTCCTCCTGTTGCTGCTCCTGCCAGCAATGCTCTTATCTCATGAATGTCCGTCTTAATCTGAGATAGCTCCTCTTCTGGTGTTGGTGCATCAAACTTTTGGTACAGATTTCTTGGTCGGAATTGCCTTGATGGAGTGCGCTCTTGCTCACGTGGTCCTTGTTCCTCAATGTTCCTAGGTGATCTAGCTGCATCCACATTAGATTGAACCCTGATAATTAGTTCTTTGTTTGGGTTGTTGCGCTGGTTTGTTTGATGATGCAATTGTGGGGGCAATTTATATGTTAAGAAAACATAATTAAGATCACTTGTTTATATTCATGGATATAATACTATTTATACATTCAAGATATTAATCATGGAAATTGAAAACATTTCTAATTCTATTCTTGAAATTTCTTCAAGTAATCCGGGTTGTCCTCCAAAACTTTCTTCACTTCGGTCGTGCCGATTGTTCGCCCTAAGTTCCTCAGGATATTTGTGGCGGTGCCTCCTTGAAGTGCGGTCACCAAGTCTTCAATCCTCCTTTCTGATGTGTAGGTTGCAGTAACTGCCAATCTGTCCTGTCGCCTATAGGGGACCGCGAAGTCGAAGATGCTCAATGTTATTGTTCTCTTGACGAGGATGACATGATCGATGTTTGGGGCCATACGAGCATGACTTCCGAATCTTGAGAGAGCAATGAGCATAAAGACTCCTTCTTCACCCCATGGGCTGAATTGGCGGTGTATAACCGCTATCCTTCCATCAATGAGCAAGGGGAGATAGAACCTGAGGGCTTTGTCATGCCCTGCCTCTTCGCCGGATCTGAGTGCTGCTCTGTGTCTTCCGGAGTACTCATCAACCGGTACTTCCACCATCTCTCTCAGAATCGCGGGTACACGGTAGTCGCCGTTGATGCTTTGCCTTCAGCTAGTGCCGGTGCCGCCGTGCCGATGTGCTAGGTAGGAGCGCGGACGTTGATTTTCCTTTGATTCCCATGCGCTCCCTCGAATTGCTAAGAACTCCTCTTCCGGGGCAACTCCCCTGCTCCCATCATCCGGCCCGGATGCCTGTAGGCTTCAGATCCGCTGACGCCCGGCAAGTATGTCCGGCTTCCCTTATGCTAACAGGAAAGTCTTGTGTTTCTCGGTCGATGAAGTTGTCAAGGTCCGGGTCTTGCCGTAGAAGATGCGTGTTCGCCTATTCTATAGCCCCTATCTCCAAGACTCGGGAGGTTCTTGATGTCGTGGGGTTTGGTATGCCTCTCCTTGATAATCACCGGGGTCAAGCTTGTTATTCCTTGCCCAAGTGGTGGGGCTGTTCTTGGCCTTCTTCGAAGCTTTGGAGCTGCTGCTCTGCTTGCTACCTTTCTTGTACTAGGTCGATGTCTTTTGTGTCCGAATCGCGTCCTTCCTCTTCTTCTTCTTCCTCCTCTGCCTCCTCAGATACAAGGCACATCCGCTTCTTCTTCACCGCCATGGCCATTGGCTCGACGCCTAAGGGTTGCACAGATGGTTCTCCTATCTGGGTTTGGGCTCGAAGAGATAGGAAAATAGCTACGGCTGCGGTGTAAGAAAAGTATCTCCTCCTATTGACAGCTATGGACTTGTTTTCTAGGTATTTGTCTATATTGGGGATGTCTTGCAGAGCTGTCTTGAGGGCCATGCTTGGAGCAAAGTATCCTATGCAAGGTGGGAGCTCTACTAGATAAGGTCCTATCCTAGCATGGAACTCAGACATGATGTCTTGGTAGAAAGGTGTAGCATTGATGGTAGCCTCCACATCAACCTCCTTCTGGAAGACGGCAAAGACGGAGTTGATGTCGGCCTCGGCAACATGAGCTGTGGCGCTGTACCATCGCCTAAATGCAGAGGTTGCCATGGTATAAGAGCAGCTGGGGATGATGGAAAAGCGCCTTAGGGAGCTGGAAAATCGGCTTGGAGTGAGGAGCAAAGGTGTAGGATGCAAATGAGGGTTGCGGTCTATTTATAGGTAAAACCCTAATTTTGGGAAATTTCAAAGTTGGGGAATCCCTATGATTCTAAGATATTGCTATGCAAATGACAGGCTAACTATGTTGAAGAGTGCATTCTAAGGATCCTATTGCAACAAATTTCATCTAATTTGGAGAAAGTTAGGACAAACTAGGACAATTATGGTGTGACCACACAAGCGGTCTTGGAGCAAATCCGAAAATGGCGATTTGGTCCAAGCGCTCTCGGAGGGGTGGGGGTCTGTTTGGGTCAAGGATGATGCCAAACATGCAAACTAATTTCTTCATTTGGACAACTTTTGGCATAGATTTGGGGTCGACCACTCACACAGTGCGCGAGGAGCAAATCCGAGAATGGCGGATTTGGTCTGGGCGCACTCTGTGAGGGGTGGGGCTCCATTTGGGTTTGGATTGGCCAATTTCTACAATCTAAGGGTCAAATCCTACTAAACACAATGAGCTGGGTTGGATGGTGCCCTTACTTTCTTCATTTGGATAATTATTGGCCAAGATCAGTGCTCGACCACTCACACAGTGCGCGAGGAGCAAATCCGAGAATGGCGGATTTGGTCTGGGCGCACTCTGTGAGGGGTGGGGCCAAAAACACTGAGTTTTGCTCCAATTTTGTTGATTCCAAATGCAGAACTTAGTAATACACCCTAATTAAACATGATTTAACACATCAATTCGACAAAACCATAAATTTGTATTTACAAAATTATTTACAATAGACTTAATGTCTTCTTTCTTAATATATCCGGCGAGCCTCATATCCTTAGGCATCCATATTACCCTTTTTATGTATAGTGCGCATGCTACCGAGTCTTCAAAGTGCTGGACAATCCTCTGCTCGGCTGCCTCCTATAGCGCAAGTAACATGTCATCGGTTACCCGCTTGGTCTTGTCAAATTCCTGCAAAATCTCGCGAGTGAGTCTCGCGAAGGGGGCTCTCGGGATCAGAAGTCCATAGCTCCTCTGGAAATGCCTGATCTCCCGAGCAGCTTTGGCAAAATATGAGTCGGCCTTTCTCCTGATCGGCTTCCTCGGAGGTGCTGGTCTCTCAGGGGGCGGCTTCAGTGTGTTCTTCTTGGTTGGCCTGCCTCCTTCGACATAGGTGACCTTGTGCTCCTCGTAGTACTTTGAGTATTCCTCATAAATTCTCGTGTACTGGGTATACTCTTTGAGTTTCTTCCTGTACTCAAGCTCGTGCTTGAGTACATATGACTCCCGCGCAGGCCTCAGCTTGTTCTTGTCTGCTGCCGGGTGCTTTGGGGATGGCCACCTTGGGTACGGGGATACCTCTGCTGCTACCTCCTCCTCCTCATTTCCTGGGTTCGAGGGTCCCGAGCCCTCAGCTGGAGCAAGGATCCTTATCCTCTCATCTGACTCAGTGTCAGATGAGGATGGCGGCTTATCGGGCTCTTGCTCCCGAATGACGACTCCTTTGGCTGGGGTCGTCTTTAACTTCCGCCGGCTCTCTTTAGGCAACTCGGGGCTTTCCCCTTGTCCTGCGCTTCCTGCGCTCCTCCTTCTTCTGTCTCCTCTCCTCCTTCCGTTTCTGGCGCTCTTCCTTCTCTCGCCGGCACTCCTCTTTGGTCTTCTTGACCTGAGTTTCTTCGTCCTCCCTTTTCCTCTTCCACTCCTTCTTCTCTAATTTCTTGAGCTCCCTCTCTAGCTCCCTCCTTAGTTCTTCTGCAGCTCCCTCATCTTCGTGGCCCGGCTCGCTCTGGCTCCTGGGCCCCTCCTGTATGTTGGGCTGCTCCTCCTCATTGTCATGTGCCTGCTCTTTCTCCTGACGCTCCTGAGCCTCCTCTTGGGCGTCTGGGTTGGCCTCTGCATCCTTCTCCGCTTGGATCGCTCCTGAGCCTGTCTGGCCTTCTGTCGGGCGGCTAGCTCCTGGGCGCTCACATGGTCTTCGGGCATACAATGCGGGCGGTCTGTTTGGTCGGGGCCATGTTTTGTACATGGTCCGACTCGGGCATAAAATCGCGGGACGGGGAGCCGTTTGGTCGGGAACCCTAATTGTTTTGTATCACATGAGCATATGCCACTTCGGCTTAAGATGAGAAGAAACACCCCTATAAACATGTTGGAAAAAACCCTTCCGGGGAAAAAAAATACACTAGAATGTCGTTTAAACCCCTAGTATACGAGGAGGTAAAAACCCCTTCCATGCACTCAAATGAGGAACCCCATGAATTGTCTACTTATAGGTAGGGGGATTTTAGGGTTTGGACCTGCAATTCCATATTATGCCATTCTAGGAGATATTAGTGTAGTTATGATGAATACATTGGGTTTATGTAGCCAAAAAGCATCCACCACTCACACAGTGCGCGAGGAGCAAATCCGAGAATGGCGGATTTGGTCTGGGCGCACTGTGTGAGAGGTCACCTCTTTTTGGGTCCAATTTTCAATTTATAAGGAGTTTCTTGGTGATCTAACATGCAAAACTAGCTAGAATCTAAGGAATAAGCTGAACTGCACTATTAGATTAGCTAAATTATGCATCTAACTAGGTCAACTTGGGTCCACCACTCACACAGTGCGCGAGGATCAAATCCGAGAATGGCGGATTTGGTCTGGGCGCACTCTGTGAGGGGTCACCTCTTTTTGGCGAAATTTGGTTGGGTTTTTGCTAAAACTTACTACTAATGTAGCATTAACCTACTTACTGCACTAGAAATTGGAAAAAAATTTCCCAATTTTCGAGGTTCATGCTTGGGTGGCTATTCCCAAGACTGGGAGTCTACTGTTAGTTCTAACAGGAAAATTGTCAGTGCTCGATCTTGGTGTACCAAGATCATGCTCTGATACCACTGTGATGTCCCCTACTTCTTATACGATACACACATCGTATCAGAAGTCGGAGCATTCCCCCTGACAGCCAAACTGGCAGGGGCCATCCACCTGACACCACTCCCAGTGGAATGAGCCAGCAAGGGAAGAGTGGATGTGTCATTCACCCGGCTCCCTTCGGGTCGACCTATATGCGGAAGCATGAATAAACATGAGTACATAATAACAATATATCAATACAATCACCTCGAAGGGTGAACACATCATAATCATCACATAA
This sequence comes from Isoetes taiwanensis, assembly GCA_021234155.1. Classification (NCBI taxonomy): domain Eukaryota; kingdom Viridiplantae; phylum Streptophyta; class Lycopodiopsida; order Isoetales; family Isoetaceae; genus Isoetes; species Isoetes taiwanensis. The sequence continues at coordinate 48,855 of JAJEKV010000314.1, read as the reverse complement.
ACAACAATATCAACATGAGCAATAGCAACAAGGAAATCCTACCCAGGCTCAGACTCAAGGGGGTTTGACTGACGGCTTGGGCCTCCAGAAGTCATTGCAGACAGAATTCATGGCAATGGAGTTGGCTGGCATAAGAACATAGCTGAGGGTAGTCCACACCATCCGTCCCTCCTGTGCACACTTTGCAGAGTAGGTTGAAAAGTATTGGAACCGGGCCGTAGCCTGCCGGGTACATAGCCAGGAGGGCTATTACTGGGTTGCATCTCCCCAGCCCCGATGAGGCAGGAGGAGAGTCACCTCTCCTCCAGGGGCATGCATGCCCATCACAAGTGGCTAGAGGACCACTGCCCTTATTCGACTTAACCTCATGGAAGGCGCATCGCCCCAAAGGTGTCGAGCTCATGCCTTGCCCACACGCAGTGGCAAGCCATTAAGCCTAGCTCACTAAGGTTCCTGGTAGGCTTTACACACTAGAGGAACTCTTCTGTGATGGGACAAGTCCCCCTTTTTCATCGGCTTAGCCCCTCCACCCACAACCAGGCGGGCTCATTGTGTACAGGCCGCATGTAACTGGGAACTAGGAGGCTACCTAGAATCATCTGCTACACAGGCTTTAGGCCTCTACCCCCCTTCCCAATACATGGAGGTCACAGAGTGAAATACCAACATCATCACAGAACTGAAATGAATAATATCATCTAATCTACCTACCTAAACATCCAAGATTAGGTTCCTTTGTTAGGGCTTATGATCTCGGGATCTATAAGGCCTCTATGGCTGAACTAACATGCTAAACTAGCTTATTGCCTAGCCGAAAGGCGGCTTTGCACAACAGAATGACTGATTACCTGGTCCTCGACCTGCTCCAGATCCTCGAAATGCATCCATGCCCTTGATCTTGCTGAAGACTGCTGCTACTCGACGATCTGTTGTGCAAAGGCGGCTTTATAGAGCCTAGCGATGCGAATTTGGGTCTTAGCTTGGCCGGAATGGCCCAAGAGAACCCCAAATGCGAAAGAAGGAAGGGAGTTCAAGGAAAACCCTAAATGCAAAGAGAAGAATGTTTGGGGTCTGGGTTCGGGAACTCCTGCAAGACAGCCCTCTGTGAGGACCCTTGGATCTAACAGGAGAATCCGGGGGACTATGTCACGCGGGATTTGCAAGAAAAGAACAAGAAGAAGAAAACAGAACAGAAGAGAACAATAAGAGGAAAATGATAAGCTTCCTTGATATCAATGATGAACATACATGAGCTCTCGCAATCGAGAGAAGACTGAAGAGAGACAAGACTCAAAACTCATCTAAAAACTCATGTGCTAGCTCTACTAATATATATACAATGGCCTTTGGCCCAATATAGACACTCTGACTGATCTCGGTGCCGACTCCTGGAAGGAGGCCTGATTTGCAGGAATGTTGGCGGTGCCTCTTGAAGTGCCTAGAATCACGCTGACGCTGACGCGGGCGGTGGCGGGCCGCCACTTGTCCGAGCGGCGCTTTGTTGACTCGGGACGCAGCTTTGACCGCGTGGGTCCGGCTTTGGTCTTCACCGAGCCTTTGATGGCTGACCCGTGGGTCGATCGTGGATCCTTGTTCTTGACCTGGTCCGTCAGAGTGATGAATAGTCCCGCACAGAGGGCACAGACTAACACTCCCCCAAAACGACACTTTCGTGGTGAAGAAAAGGAGGAAGTGTTTCAAGGCGGAAGCCATCGGCCTCGAAAGTGATCCTCACGGAGTGAGGACGGGCACCATTATGGTAAGTGCCTATGAGATCCCCGGGCGATTTGAAGAGCAGGAGGAGTGTTGAGCCCAAGGGCGTGATCAGCATCAATGAGAAAAATGAGAGCGCACCATGTCTTCAAGGGCGCTGCGGCATCGAAGAAACAAACCGACATTCCATGAGCAAAAGTAACCGAGGCCAAGGCACCGACACCGGCATTCGGATTGCAAGAAAAAATGGGACGCCGATTTAAGGAGCCGAAAGCAAGATACATTTTAGAGCAGCACAAAACCCGCTTTGAAGGTGGATCAAGGATCCGGTGAGGTGGCGGATTCTCGCAAGAAGGTGTCAAGACCATGTAGCGCGAGCGGGCGCTGCCAACCACGCCATTAGCAATATAGATCCAATTCGTGGTGTTATCAAGAGTGGCACCCTCCTCCCAATGGGAGCGGGCGGGCGAAAAAACGGGATCCCACCGGAGATCCGTCCGAGATCCGAGGTGGAGTCCATCCAAAGATGGCCATCCATGACCTTTGTCCAAAAGGGGAGACGCCAATCGAAAGTCGAACCCCGGGCGGGAGGAACACCCGTGGAAGCATAGGGAGAGGGAACCATGCCCGTGGGCGGGTTGTTGAGCCTGCCCCCGAATTCACCGACAAGGGCCGGATCAAGAGCTTTACACCAACGATCCCGCATGCAGGGCGAGAGTTGAGAGTTGACAGAGGGCTATCCCAAACTGTGGGGACCGCCTTGCTATCCGTAAGAGCACGAATTGATTGTAACCGGCGAGGTGTTGCATATAAATTTGTGCATAGGGAAGATCCTCGATGTCCTAGATACTTCCTTATTTGTTGCAGCACTTCCGCTGCCGAGAGGTAATGATGCAAGCTCGCATGTACTCTTGATGAAGAGCGCAGGTCCGAGCATGATCACGTAGATAGGGGTTGTTATCCCGAAGCAACCATTGAAGAGTGGGGTCACCGAAAGTTCTGTCGCGGGCCCATCCCAAATCTCTCCCGTATCACCCGATAGAAATCATGAAAATGTAAGCCATAGGATGAAATAGTCAAGGTGATGAAGTCCGGATCATCGCAGTGAATGATATCAAAGACCAAAAGGGCACAAAGATAAACCTTTGTCTTCAATTGAGAGTTCTCGCCGATCCAAGAAAATCAAGCAGCGCAGTGAACATCCACAGACCATCAGCCCCATGCCACTTTAGAAGAAAGAGGTGGCGGCGGGCAACCACATAATCCGATAGCGTGATGGAACTGGGAAATCAACAAGTACCGGGCTAATGATGGCAATATAGCCGCCAAGTTTGGTTCAGGCCTCATCGCCAGACCAATAGCGCGGTCAGAATCGTTGTTCAAGGTCACGGATCCCGTGGTCCTTTTCTAACGTATATGGATCGGGTCACGGACCCGCTTATGAGAAGTGTGGACCTGTGAGGGTGGATTGCCCAGAGCATTGAGTCGGGCACGCAATCTCCTCCGCCATCAAGAATTTTCTCTGCTTCTCGTACCTCCGTAAAGCCGATCTTGGAGAGATGTGAGCCGTGAAGTCTACGCGGAGAGCCGAGCCGTCCGAGAGGCAATTTGAGCGCCACGCCGGTGAAGGTTTTGAACTTGAGTGCCGTAATTGTCACAAAGCTCGAGTACAAGGCCAAGCTTAGCTATATCTTTCTCTTTGTCACTCAGAGAGTATCTTTGGACTTGTTTTGCTCCAATAAGTCCCCGAATTTTGGATTGGAGTTGAGCCCGCTGATCCGTAGTAGGCTGGTCTGATCCTCGCACTTTTTGAGATCTATACGGCCTCGTAAGAGAGCTCCGCGCTTGTCTTGAAGTTGGGCCTCCAAAGTTTGAACTTGTGCAAAGGGCGACTTGAAGGTCACCGTGAACCGCGATCTGAGGCCGCTGGGGCCGTGGTGAACCCCATTCATAAGAGCTTCTTGGGATTCTTGTAACCTTAGAACAAAGAGCCTTGAGCATCCCGGCCGATAATCGATACAACAAATTACGAGGGTGCCGTGGTGGTGGAGACCGCCGCTGCCGGGTTTGCGATGTTTGTGAGACATGGTGTGAACCGGAATGCTTGGATTCTCAGAGCGAGGAGGAGACAAAGGACATGGGAGTGCGGAATTTTGACATGACCAGAGGAAGAAGGGCGGAAGTGCCGACTTGGTGAGTCCGAGGAAGGGACCGGCCGAGTGGAATCATGAGAGAAGGAGGAGGTGTGGGAGGAAAGTAATGACGGATAATGGCTTGAAGGTGGCCTCCCACGTAAACTTCTCGTGAATAGAAGTGGCGTACAAGACGGTCCACTTCTTGGAGAAGACTGTAGAACAAAAATTGGGGCCAATCAATGTGGTGGGTTGAGCGAGCAAAGCGCTGACCACTATATTATAGAAAGGTTTATTGATATGGGTGTTCTTGATAGAATACCCAAGGAACTTGCCCACGTAAACTTAACAAAGGTCTCATGGGGCTTGTCAATATTGGTCAGCGATGCACATTTGCATGATAAGCGTGAGCACCAAACTCGCGACATCGAGATCCCGTATGGCGTACCAAGATAAACAAGGGGTTTGCAAAGAATATGGAATACCTCGTAAATCGTGTGCCGAAGTTAGCTTAAATGGTGGTGCCATCGACCACCGCGGTGTAGCCATGCGGGCCGCTGACGATGTTAGCGGCGAACCGCCTAACCGGGTCGATTTGGAGCCTAAGTTCCATTTGAGAGAATTCAAAAGCCGGGCGCTCATGCGACCGCACGATTCGACCAACAAGGGCTTCACGGAAAGTGGGCGCCAAGAAAGATACGATCAAAAGAGCCGGTTCCCGGGAGCAAGAGTTTGAAGTGTAGAAAATTTTGGTGCAGCCATGGCAAAGATTAGCGGAAAAGAACAAAGGATTCAAAGGCGAGGACGAAGGCAAAGAACGGAGGACTAAGGCGCAGAGATGAAAAGGTTTAGGGCGCGTAAATGTGGGCTAAGGGTCATGATGAGGGCTTAAACGGGAACCGCTGATGGTGCCAGTGTCGAAAGATGCCAAGGAGGGGATTGAGAAGCAAAATTTGGCTAAGTCCCCAAACAACCAAGGGAGAAGTAATGAACGGTGGAGATGAGACGGAGAAAATGATCGGATGTGACAGTGGCCAAAGGACACATATTAATGGGTGACGGGTATGAAAAGAAGCAATGGCATTTAATGTCGGCAACTCGGTGGGATATCATTAAACTAATGTGTCGAGGGTACCATGGCTAGATATGCGCGGCGAAGAACATTCTCTCATTAGAAACAAATTTTGCATTGCAAACACGCTATTTTTTTGATTGGTCCACGCCGACAAGGAGTTCCTTGGTTGGCTATATAAGACGAACCGAGTGAAGCGAAGACATTCGATGGCGCCAAAGATGGCTGCCGCTGGTTTGAACGAGAACCGCACGATGCCCACTAACCGCCAAGAGTGGATTACTTGCAAAATGAATTGTCCCGGACCTTCGGGCGCTGCCACAATCGCGGGCTCGAGAATGGATGGTTGGTGTTCCGGGATGGCTGAACATCCCCATCCTCATACCAAGGGGATGGAGGTGGTTCTCGCACCTTCGGACCCCGAAAGTGTAACCTCTACCACATCTCACAAGATCACCTCTTCCCCAACCCTGAGTAGAGGGTTTTTCTTCTTAGGACTTAGTAGATAGGGCTCGAGCCCGCTTTTGTATATAGGGCAAAGCCCATAGCGAAATAGCTGGGTCAGGCCCACATTTTGTAAAAAAAAATTCCACCTATAATATAATATGCCACCGCTTTTAGTCACTTTCGGTTGTGGTTGTGTCTTGAACGCATCCGCTTGTTGATTGTCGCCAGGTGATGAAATGTTTTGAGGCGGAAGCCATTACCCGTGTAGGTAATGGAGTGCCATCTAACTCAAACCGGTTTGAAAACGCCGGGTCGAACCACTTGAACAATTTGATAAGGGCCAAGCCAACGAAACTTAAGTTTACCCTAAAATTTTTGTACCGAGAATCATAAAGAAGAACCAAATCTCCTTCGTTGAATGTTTTTGTCTTCACCGCTTGTCATGTAAAGATTTTTGCAAATCTGTTGTCCATGAAGAACACCAAATATAAGCATCCCTTCTAAGTTCATCCAACTGCTCCAATTGATAGACCCTTTCTTTGAGTGCAAAGAAGCGGATTATGAGCAAGAGCTTGCTTGAAAACGTGAAAGTGGGTAGGATGTATTCAAACGGCATGAGAGCTTCCCACCATAAACCAATTTGAAAGGAGGTGACCTCAGAATTATTTTGAAACAAGTATTGTAGGCCCAAAGAACAAAAAGAGGGAAGCTTTGTTTGCCGCATGCGAGAAGCGCCACAAATTTTCTTGAGAATTGTGACCGAGTTTTGTTGGTGCTTTCGCCAAACCATTACCTTGAGGATAGTAAGGTGTGCTCTTGTGATGATGTATCGAGATAATCCGTCAGCCCTTGATGGTATGATTGATAAAATGGACACCACGATCACCGACCAGCCCGGGGGCAGCCAAATCGCGTGATAATTTGTTGACAGAGGACCTTGGTCAGGCTTGCCGCAGTTGTTGTCCGGAAGTGCAAGCTTCCGCCATTTAGTAGCGTGCAGTCGGGCTGAGAACTGACGTAGCGGGCACGGGTGTGCCGCAGGAGGATCGATGGGTCCCACAAAATCCATTCCCATTTGCCGGGCGAAAGTGGCGCATGGGCGTCGGGCGTCAAGGGAAGAGCGCCACGGGCGTGGGGCCGTCCCACACGCTGGCAAGCATCACACGCGGCGGCGCGTGGGCGTGAGCTGCCTTTGAAAGAGCGTGGGCCAAAAATACCCAGCTAGAAGGATTTTGGCGTGCGTGGGTGTCACCATGAAAATGACCACCACCGAGCCCTTGATGAGCTTCTCGGACAATATCCGAACTTCATGAGGTAGAACACAGTCAAGGATGGTATCCTTACCCTTTTGTAAAGATGTCCCGCAACCATGGTGTAGTCACCGGACGCCGCGAGAAATTGATGACGACGGGATTGTCGCTTGGCATGAGAGAGCGCCATGTCCCCGGGTGGAAGAGCTCGCTGTGAGGAGGTATTGCCGAAAGTCATGGAACCAACATATGTGGTGTTGTTGTGACTAAAAAGAGTTGAGCTGCCGTGAAAGGCGCCTCGAGACTCCAAAGTGGAGGGATCATCCGTGGTGGATGCGTGAAAGATAATCCGATAACATGAGATTTGCCTTACTTGTGAACAATTTCAAAAGAGGCAAATTCTTGAAGAAGAAGGACCCAACGAGCAATGCGCCCGTGGGCGTGGATTTGTTGATCAAATAAAGGAGTGCTTGGTGGTCAACAAAGAATTTGATCCGACCGCCCAAAAGGTAGTGACGGAAGCGTTGGACACGTAAAATGAGACCCAAAGCTTCACGCCTGTGGGGGAATAGTTGCGCCAGCAGTAATTGAGTTTTCGGGCCGGGCGTGACGGTTTGGTTTGTCGATTAATGCGCATATCCTTGAGAAAGAACAGCCCAATAGCAAACGCCGAGACATCGACATGAACATGAAAGGGCTTGTCCCATTGAGGAGGAACAAGAACCGGGCCCGAAAAGCAAAAGCTTCAACTGTTGAAAGCAAAGATCCGCCTGGGAATTCCAAGCCCGTGGATTCATCACCCGTGAGTTTATGAATGGATCCGCAATGGTCGCTAGTCCGTGAATGAAGGTGGAGTAATAATTGACCTTACCCAGAAAGAGCGTGTCTCCTTGATATTGGCTGGTGCTTGAGCTTTGAGCACACAAACTGATTTTGGCAGATCTGTGGTGATACCGCCATCGACAACGGTCCTAAATGTAACACCGAGGTGACACAAAAGGTGCATTTCTCCTGATTGAGACTAATGCCTGACTCATCACATTTCAAAAAGACGCAGTTCCAATTTATCCAAATGGTCACCATCACTACAGTAAGTGGGATCGCCGACGTCCAACGACGTCGCTGGGCTGCCGATGAACGCTGGATCGTCAGTTTTTCGCTGATCGACGACATCGCCGCTCAACGACGCATAACGCCGCTTCGACCGCCGCTCAACGACGGCCATCGTGGCCGACGCGGTCGGATTTTGCGCGGCATGTGGGTATCGCCGCCATGCCGGCAGCCATATAAGCAAACACGCCGCCAAACGCTGCTCAACGACGCTTTTACGTAGCCGACGCGCCCAAGGCCATGCGCGGAAATGGGCAGCTTGCCGGGTACCAGGTCAAGATCGCCAAGCAAAGATGCCGCCGCTGAACGACGCACGCGTAATAACGCCGACGTCACGCCTCGCCGCTGGGCATGGTGCCGGGTGCTGTCGGGTACCGCGTGGTCAAGACGCTGCCGGGCCGCCGCCGCTGAACGACGCTTCACAACGCCGACGCGGTCACGCCCGCCGCTGCGGGCATGGCAGGCCGGTGCCAAGCCGCCCTCGCCGCTGCGTCAAGACACGCCGCCTTAAACGCCGCTTAACAACGCCACACGCAGGAATTTTTTTTTTTTTTTTTGCCAAATAAAAACCCTAACCCTAACCCTAACCCTACATCCACGTTATAAGTGGATCCATCAAGAAGTCATTGTTATTCTTATTTTTTGAGTGTTCTTCCCTATCTTGCTATAATGGTCCCAAGCAGCTTGAAGACCACCTTCGCGCGATATGTTCCTTCTAGCAAGAATCCTCCTCCTCCAAGGGAAGACAACTCCAAAGAACCCCCGCTTCTCCTCACGAGAACCCTCCCTTCACCATCGGGCAAAGATGAGTGAAAAGGAGCTTCGATTGCACTAACATCCGGCGCTCCATGCGAACGATCGTAGAATGGCTCACCGAGCCAAACAAAGAGAAAACGACATTAATGGTGCGTATAATGATGCAAATGGTTGCATCAAACCATCACGCCCTCGTGATGGACATAAGTAATGTATAAGCTTTTTTTATGAATGGAAACAATAAGTTTTTTATCTATTTGTGTTGTCGCTGTATGTTTATTTTATGAATGGGAACAATCAAAGATTTTTATTTATTTGTGTTATTTGTATTGTATGTTGTTTCGCTATGTTAAACAATCACGCTTGGTCGCTTAACGACGTTATGATCATTTGACGCCGCAAACGACGCCATGATCATCCGACGTGGCATATGAGGGGGCATCGACGCTTCCGCGCAAGCCGATGTGGCATGCCTAGGTGTCGACGACGCCGCCTTGGCGCCGTTAAACGACGCCACACGACGCCGATAAACGACGCCAAATATGGCGGAACCCGGCCGCCGGTTATTTACTTGTTATTTTCACTGCTTGTTTCGATTTTTTGCGCCTGGGGTCTTCATAAGGTAAGATCTCTGCTTTAATCTTTGTGTTAGAGTTAAACACCTCCAAATGCTAATAGATTAGAAGATTGAATCTTGAAAGTATGTTAAAACTTGAGGGATGCATGATCAAGGTACCGGCTCTGCCTTCCATCCCTAATGGAGAAGACTAAATGTATCGGGTTTATGCACCTCTAAACAGAAGTTTCAATCTTCATAGATTACAAAAAGATTTGAAAGGTTGCGTGAATATAAGGTATCGGGTCGACTCCATTTCAAATGGAGAGGACTAGATGTATCGAAGTTCAGGCACCCTTCAATCAAATGCTTTCTAAATATCATAAACGCTTGTATGAATCAATCTTAAGAATAAACATTTGATAAAATCATGAAAAAACATGGATATTTATAATTATTATATTATTACATGGTTTTTTATTAATATTTTTATTGTTTACTAGAAAAACAACATGGACGAAACGCCGAAGGAATTTGAACGTAAAAGTGAGACAGAAAGCTTTGAGAAAGTTACATGGCGACTTCATGCAAGAATGTTACCCCAACAATTGCCACAAATAGTCCAATTAGACCCAAAGGACCTAGTCTTCCTAGAGGCCGGGTGGTGTGCATGAAATGAATGCCATGTATGTACCATAAACATGTTTCAATGATTAGTTAACTTTATATCTTGATGTTACTTTTTTTTTTTGCAGTTGTACTTGACAGAGCGGTTATATTGCAATTGTTCATGTGCAAAGGACAAATAAAACGGATGAGAAAGACCGTCCCTCGACCATGTTGAGAAATATGGTGAATGCCCGACAAATCCAAAGGTTTCTGACGCACATGTGGGGTATTCCAACGAGGTATAATACACTAATCTTATGAACGATAATCAACTACTCTCATGTACTTGAATCGATGTCTTAACTTAGTTTGCTTGTATTTTGTTAGGAAGAAATTGAGAATGAAGTGAGCTCAAGCAAATATATAGATTTTGGGGGTTATGTTGTCATTGGAAGTAGATGATGTTGATACTATGAATGCGCTCATAGAAAACCCTACAAAAAGAAAGCCATCAACTTCCTCAAAGAGTATCCCATTACGTGATAGAACTCGTCGTGCAATGGCCGCTGCAAGATTGGAGGGAATGACAATGTTCATCAAAATTGGAATGTACTAGATCATGTCAAGAAAATAATCTTCCACCTTCACTAGTCCATTTGGTCCAAATTTTTTTACGATAAAGATCGTAAGAAATTCAATGCATGGCCTAGAGGCAAGCCAATTATTTATGGGGAGCAATTTACATATTGGGGTAGGCAAGACATGATTAAAAATAGTCGGGTCCCCTGGGTTTGGCCTCGGATTATATATTATGACTAGTGTGAAAGTCAAAGATGGTACGACTGCTCCTTTAATGCCATATGTAGGTCCCGAATATAACTCGCACACTTGGCATAAATTGAGTAAGCATCAAGGGCGATGCTCATCTATGGCCTAAATTCAAATGCACGAACAATATCCAAGCCCAAAGTGACTACGCAAGCTTCACATATATTGATGGTCGCCCCGGGCTGCATGGAAACCTTGTCGCTTTTATTAATAGCTCTATCGAGAATCCTGGTTACCAATTGTGAATTTGTCGAGGCAAACAAAGACCAAGAAGATTTTTTTTAGCCGTAAAATTGACTTTCGAGATATATCATGGTTTATGCTATAAAAACTTTGTGTATTGGTGATGAATTGTTCATTGAATATGAATACGGTAGACCAATACCGTGAGGTCCTTTGATGATGTACTCAAATTACTCATATAATTTTTGTTGCTCGAATGCACCATTTTTCTTCTTCTTCTTCTTCTTCTTCTTCTTCTCTTGAATGAGATTGCACATATTGAAGATAAATGTGTATTATATCTTCAATATATGCTTTGATTATGACATAAAATTTTATATTTCGCTCGTTATTAAATGCTTAAAATTTAACAAACACGGCTCTCAATGTATGTATCAATCACGATATATTTCGCTTAACTGACGTAAGGTGGTAGGCAAGTGGATATAAGACCACATCCAAGCCGCATCAATTGGCGACATCAAAAGTCATTGGATAGCGTAATTAGAATACATTGAGCAAGATGGTACAAACATGGGCACAACGATAATGAAGAGTACAATGATGAAGATGAACAGAATACGATGATGAAGATGATGACAATGCCCCTATGGACGACTTCATGGAAGTTGAGGAACCCATAGCCGATATGTTAGATGCATTTGGCCCAATCTTCGACAACGACCTAGATGACGATATAAATACTCCTAACGATGGTCATGAAGATCACGCTTTTATTGAGGAGGCGATAAAGCATTATATCCAGTGTGCAAGCATATCTAGATTGACGACATCTTTATTGATATTAAACCTTCAAGCCAAATTCAAATGGAGCAATGCCAAGTTACGGCTTTGTTAGAGTAAGTACAATTGCAATCACTTGACTTATTGAATTTGTAGTTGAATGTATACGAAAGGTCTGTTTTATACGTGTTATTGCAAGAGAAAATACTCCCACAAGGGAACACTATGCCCAAAAGTCGACCGAAATAAAAATATATTGGCAGCTCATCGGGTTTAGGCTACCATAAGATTCACGCTTGTCCAAATGATTGCATGGTATATTATCCGGATGACATCTACAAGAACACAGAAACATGCCCTAAATGTGGTGCCTCTAGGTACAATGCAGATGCCAAGGGAAAGACCGTCCCGATGAAGGTGGTTCGCTACTTTCCATTGATCCTCGCGATAAGGCTATTGTTTCGATGTGAATCTCTAGCTTCGCTCATGGGTTGGTGTGCCGCTAATGCGTCGAGTGACAATGTACTCCGCGTGGTTAGTGACTGCAAGCAATGGAAGCATATTGATGAAACATGGCCGAAATTTGGAAGAGAGCCACGAAATCTCAGATTAGGGTTGGCAACGGATGGTGTTAATCCTTATGGACGCCAATCACCCGCGTGGGTCAACTTGGCCAAGAGTGTTGATCAACTATAATATACCACCGTGGTTACTCATGAAGACTAGCCATTTAATGGTAGTACTATTAGTTCCGGACCAAGAAGCCGGAAAGTCTAGATCCATATCCGAAAATAGTTATTGATGAGCTTTTTGACATTGTGGAGTGAAGGTATTGAAGTTTACGATGTCTCAAGAGAACTTCGTACGGCCGAACGAAGATTTACCTTGAGAGCAATCTTAATGTGGACAACGAGCGATTGGCCTGGTTTGTATGAACTCTCCGACCCCAAGTGTCCGGATATGCGATGTCACTTGTGTGGGTTTGAACAGCTTGAACTCTCACGGCCAACGGCATTGCACAAAATGTCTATGCAAACTTCAAGAGATATCTCCAATGGAAAATCGACTTCGATACGAGGTCCAAGAGAAAAAAACATTGCAATCAAGAGCCTCCCAAAAGGTTGACAATGAGAGATTGGGGTAACATGTGGGATGCCATCAAGGAAATAAGGTTAAGGGAATGAAGTGGAAAGCATCCTTCTTCCTTCTACCCTATTGGACAGAATTGAAGATCCATCATCTTCTTTGATCCCATGCACATCTTTAAAAAACGTTTCGCGCCTATTTGGAAGCATGTCACCGGACGAAGGACACAGATGCAAAGACGAAGATCTACAAGAAGCTGGATCAAAATCTAAAGCATGGTTAAATGTCAAGAAGAAATAAGGCCACAAGTGGATTGGATCGCGTGCCTAGAAAATGTATGAAACCCGCTCGAGAAGCGATCAAGGCAATAAAGACCGACAGATATATATATGCATTCGCTATGCGTAATTGTTTCTCTAACGAAGGGGAGTTAACCGGGTTGAAATCTCATGATTGGCATAAGATGTTGCAGCTTGTTATGCCTATTGTTCTGAGGGGTCGCCCCCCGACGGTCCACTACATGCAATATGTCTCCTATCGTAGTTTTCCGTGTTCGTGACGGATTTAGAAAACACTTTCGATGCTGAACTCTCACTTAACTTTTTTCTTTCTTAAATGATATTTAGATGGATTACAAGGAAGGAGATACCGATAAATGAAATTGCGGACATGCTAACTAAGGTCGTTGAGGCATGTTGTATGCTAGAGAAAGAATTCCCAACAAGTTTTCTCGACATACAAACTCACTTACTAGTGCATTTAGTGGACGGCGTAGAGCTTGCGCAGCACAACAAATCCTAGATGGATGTTTTTATAGAACGCTTTTCAAGGTCCTCAAGGACTTCAGACGCCGGGTTGGCAAGGCCGAGGGGGTTGCATGGCCGAGGGTTGGTTAGCACGAGAGTCATTATTCTATGTCACCGAGTTCTTGGCCGATCTACACCCCAATGCTCCACGATTATGGACCGATGAAGACACTCCAACTATAATTGGAGAAGTTCCCCCAAGGAAGACCACGGAAGAAATTGTTCACACTAGAAGAACAGGCAAAAGTCAATAAGTTTCTCATCTACAACCCACTCCCATGGAAAAATGGATAAAAAAATACGAGGAAGAAAAAAAATAAAGAGAGATGAGGAGAGAAGACGCTATCGACAAAAGAATCGCAAACAACCACTTCCGCATCATCTCTAGGGTCCCGCCAAGTGAGATAAACAATAAATGGCTGCTCGAACAACTAGAGATGGCAAGGCAACGTGGCTTAACATGTTTCTAGCGAAGAATTTGCATATGCTAAAGGCGTGTCACTATTTGTAAGTGCAACTTAATAGCATATAATTCACGAAGTTTCGCTTCGTTATTTTGAACATTTGTTCCTTTACTTTGTAGTATAATTCATATGCATCAATATGGTCTTCTGGTGCTCACTTTCGACGATTAAAGTGTGGATCATGGCAAACGACTTATGATTGTGGTATATCAGCAAAGTTTAGTACGCTTTGCCGTGACCGGTAGTGCACTCCCAAACCCAATCGAGGCAATGTTGGAATGGATTGGTACTATAAAGACTATCATGGAGGTTGATGTCGGTAGTGCATTCAAAACAATGTTGTTTGATGCCGAATGGTTTGATCTTGTGTGTATCGGTGCTCATGCCACGATACGCAAAGATCCGAGTGGCCTCAGATTCACTAGATTCAACTTGCTTCGGTATCGTGGGTCAAGACACACCTCGTGAGGGTTGAGCAATGTGAACAAGTATGTTTACTTGGATGCAATAAACTTTATATATGTCATTAACAAAGGAACTAATGTAATAGAGGTTTTGTAGGTCACCTTCGCTCCGCATCCTTTGCAAGATCGGTGGTGGTTCGTAGTTCCATGTAAGGCTCGCCCCCGGCCGCAAGATATTTGAAGGTGAAGAAGAGATGGCGAATAGGAGGTTGGGGGTTGGGGGCAGACTATTGTCATGATAGAAGACTACCATCGATTGAACCTTCATTACTTTATTATGATTATTATATTTTCTTCCCACATATGAATAAGAAAATACTTTGGCATGCGAATTTGTGTATACTACAAACCATATTAGGCAACATTAGTATTGCAACTCGGTTATCATAGACATTTATGCCAAGTTAATTGGCATCCTAGTATAGACCTATGGCTTGCAAGCCGATCGTAAGGCAGTTCTACATACAAATTGAGTACACGCTTTTATGTTTAATTAATCATAAAATGTGAAGATTCCCTTCAAAATGCAAGATTCATATACAAAAATCATATATGTATTCCCTTCAAAATACAAAATTCATATAAAACCCATATACAATTCAAATACACAAAACAAAGTGGATGCCAAAGCACATCTAGTGGTATATATCAGCATCCAAGCAGATCCACTCAAGCAGTTCAAGGTGCTCGACGGTGATTTCCTCCACCCCGCGTAACAAGCCTCCCAAGCATGGAATCCAAGCCTCCTGCGTGGTGTCTGCTTCCCCAAGGAATTCATGTACGAGCACTTCCCGCATGCCCCGTTGGTCCGGTGCAACTTTTGAAAGTAGGGCTTCAAAGAAATGTTTCCCTTCCCAAAGGCCCCTATCCTCTAGCATACCGCCAAGCACAACGAGCTCACCATGCATTTCTTCGTGCACTCGAGCCATGAGGGAAGGTTCCGCCTCCCAAGAATGCGAAATAGGTCTTTCTTGCCCCCCTATCATGCAGCTTTGTCATGGCTTGCTTGAACTCCGCCCTTTCTTGGGTTAGGTTCGCCTCTAGCCACTGCATCGGAGGCAGCTAGGTGCTCCAGCAGCGCCTCCAGACGGCCTGCAAAGCGGCATCAAGCGGGCATGCATCAAGAGAAGCGCCATGGCAGATGTAGGTGAGGAGCTCCGGCAAAGGAGGAGGAGGAGGAAGCTGGAGGGCGCAGGAGCAGAGGACTGAGGGCTACGGAGAAGTCGGAGGACTAATAGGGCAATATATATGGCATCTCAAAGATACGAAAACAAAAAGTCCTATTTAATTAAAGTGGGACAAATCTTGAATTTTGGGACTCGGATCAAAATGGGACTCACACACCATAAAAAGAAATTTCTGAATTGATTGCTTGAATAGAATTACACATGACACACATAGAATTGGGTTACTTGTTTTCCTCATAAATTTTATTAAACCACTAGTTGAGAAAGTTTTCAAACTTCTCAATATTATGCACCCTCATACAATGATATAGCATGGAGGTTGCTCATGGCCTTGTCCATCTCCTTTCTTGGGATCTTGTGTGTGTTGTCTTTTTGCAATGTGAGAACTTGGATATGACCATACCACACACTCCACCAATTCCCCTCCTTTGAGGGTCGCGATAATTTGGCCTCCACTTCTTCTCCCCAAAGCAGTCATGCTGTATTGCTCCTTCAAGTTGCCCTTCTTGTGCCTCCCAATGGGCCCCAATATTGAATTTGGAATCCAGACGCAACTCCTCTCCATCGTGCATAGTGGTGGTCACATCGTAGAGTGCCACCCCTAACCATATTGGATACCCCTCATCATCGTGCCTTACTAGCACAAAGTATCCTTCCTTGATGTCCCTCAAAGGATCCCACTCAGAAGATCAAACCACTTTGGCTTTGAGGCCTTACTTCCCACAAACCACTTTGGGACCCAAGTGAGCATTCTTAGACGTGCTTGCACCTTGAGAACCCTCCCATCTTGACTCGGGTAAGAACCTGCCTCTTAGCTCCCTCCCACATGGTCGCTCAGTTTCTAAGCATGTCACAACTTTCTCCCAAAGATTTGATTAGGGGAGTCCATTTGATTTTTCTTAAGAGTGGAGGTGTGCTTTCCATTTCTAACATCATCCCAAAGTTATGTAATCCTTGATGCCCTTCACCGCCACAGAGTCTTTGACTGCCTTGAAGGGAGGTAGTGGTTTTGGCTGCCCTTTAGAATGAGAACTTCACCAAAGAAAGACCCTTTGCCACAACTCGATACCTTGTACAGCATCCACAACTTGTCACCTGGTCTCCACTTATATTGCATGATTGGTATTCCATCCCTAACCCAAAACTTGAATTGAAGTGGCTTTGTGTGTCCTCATCAACCTGGTCCTGCCATCTAGCAAGTATCCTTCTACAAATGATTTCCAATCTGCAACCTCATCCATCAAGAAAGCCATTGGGTTGGGGTCAATGCAGCTCTCAAACACATCCATTAGTTCAGGGGAGAGTGGTCACGTTTTCTCTTGAGCTTGGTGGAGAAAGTTCCAAAGAATCCATCTATATCATCATGCATGCCCAACCATCATGAATCCCACTTTTCACAACTTTGAATACTCCCATCACCGCAAGTATGACATTGCCCCAAACATCCATCTATTCTTGTTTTTCTTTCCAACAGCTTGTCCAATCGAACACATAGCTCCTCGTGCAGTGATTTCTCAAGTAAGGGGAAATCATCCCAAGTCCTCCTTGATTCACTAGACACCTTTGATGTGAGCTTTATCTCGCTTTTGGTAACAAAGCGGTTGATCATCCATCAAAGCCTCAAAATGGGTGCTGAAGGGGAATACCTCCTCCCTTCTATCGATCCTTTCTCTAGTGTTCTCAAGCACTTGAAAATAGAGCTCACATGGAAGTTTGATCATCTCTCCATAGATCAAGCACAAAATGACCATATGTTCCAGCCCATGACCATGTGTTAATACACCCTTTACTTACTTTCATCCGAAAAAGCCGCTTTGACAACGCTTTTGGGTAAAGGATCTAGCTTTGGCAAGAAAGTCTTGTGTTGGTCCATCTTATCATGAATTATACACAAAATTTGTCCTACGATCTCGTAAAATGTTCTCCACCCGCCAATACAACTGCCACATGATATTTGGTCCCTTTGGTGATCCGCAAAATTGCTCCCTAATTGCCATTCTTTCTTTCTATTGCAGTTGATGCAAGTGTATCCTTGAGTTGAATGCAAGTGTTGCACTTTGAGAATGGCATGTGTTGTAGGACACTCACGCCCCGAGAAGTGAGTGCTCCATAACTTGCTGAAATGTGATTGAGAAAGAGGCCTACCTCCAAGAGTTTTCTAGGATGGAGTTGACCTCCTTAAGGCACTCCTTTTGGATATAGTGTTGTGGCAACATATTCTGCACCACTCGCACACCGTGCTCGCTCACCTTCGACTTTGTGGGGCATAGATTGAGACATGTATCTCACAAAGCTCTCAAGACTGCAATGGCCTTTAGAGTATTTGCTCTAGGTTTCAAAGTGAGTGCATTACCATGTTGGAACAAAGTGTGCCCTTTTTCTAACCCGCTCCCCAAAGATCTGTAAAATGAAGACTTGCTCACCCCAAGAATCCATCTCAATGCTCTCATACATACCTTCATTCCCTCAATTGATATAGCAGTTCGGCCCGTGTTTTCATCATAGCCGGAATTCCTACACAAGGAGTAAATGAAATTAATCCTATCTTTTTGAAGTCGCCCAATGTATTGGGACCTTATCCGCACGAGGTCATCCACATTGTAATGCACCTCGCAATCTAGGGTTGCAACACTCTTGTCCCCTAATTGCCTCCGTGTTTTCTTTGGTTGGTGCCATACTTTCCATCCTTTCTAAATATTTGTCACTTAGGCCTCTTGGGCACCTTTTTGGTGCCTTTTATGAAAGACATAGCGTCTCTTCCTTGTGATCAAAGGATGCTCATCGACCACCAAATCTTCCACATGGCCTTGGGTGGGCCTTGGGGTGTAGTTCAAGAGGGCATTCTAGAGTATCACCATTCTTGTGTGTAATAAATCTAATTGGCCATCTCAACTGAGCTTGGGACTCCAAAGAGCCCCGAGCACACAATGCAATCACTAGAGCTTCCTCGACATGATAGTATCAACTTCGATAAGAAGCTTCACAATGCCAACTCCAAGATGTTCATCTCCCAAAATTCTCATCATTCACACTATCAAATGGATCAACTGCAGCTTATTATGCCCTCTCAAAATACCATCTGGCTGCAAGGGTGCAACAAAAGGCAACCCATCCTCCTCCATTGGAGCCTAGGGCAATGGCCTCCTTTGACTTCCCCGGCTCCATTTTACTCATCTCACATGCTCCCCAATGAAAAAGCTCACATTAAAACCATATAGCCCCAAACACCACAAATATGACCATATGAACCATATAAAACCATACAAACATATTAAATATAACCATATTAAATCATACAACCATATTAACTAAAATCATATAACCATATTAAAGGATACAACCACACTCATTCTAAACCATATGTGAACATTGTAACCATATATACCATTGATACTATTCAACCATTGAAACCTTATTAAATACATAAGACAACATATATAAACATATAACTAACCCTTTCATATCTTGGCATGGCTTAATGCGTGGCGCCTTCTTCAGAGGTCAAAACCGCGGGCACGCCAAGAATCCGCACCGCCACGCCATGGAGGGCATGGCCCACACGTGATGTAAGTATATTATTGCACTTTTTTACGAGGTTCGAGGGTGCAGCTAATTAATCGCACCCTCTTCCTCTCCCCCCACCATTCTTCCTCCCCTCGCTTTTCCCCGATCGCCTTCGAGCTCCCTTTCTTTTTGGGCGCCTCGCTTTACCGATCAAATCGAGCAAACCGAAAGCGATTCCATCCATCTTATGACAAAGAAATTTTGGTCGATCGATCAGACGCCTTCCACGCCGAAGTTCTCAAGAGGTTCATTGTTCGAGCGGCGCATCACCGAGAAGAAAGTGAGGCTCTTTTTTGTTTGCTTTTTAGTTTTCTCGTAAGTCTTTTAGTGCATTTTTTTCTTATATTCTCGTTGTTAGAGGCTCTTATTAATCCCCGATATATTCATACCCCGACAAATCCTTATTCACGCTTTGTCAACGACTATACCCATTATGGAATCAAGTCGGAAGCCTCCTCCTCATCCAAAGAAATCTTCCGTGTATTTTTGTAATATCATACCCTTTTTAATCTCATTTTTCAGACTGTTCTCCACTTTTCTCTGCAGACTGCTCTCCACTTTTCTCTGCTTTTCTCATTAATCTTAATAATCTTTTGTATTGTTTTCGCTTTTTTGTTATCTTTTTCTTTGCTTGTGGTTGAATTGAATACATTGTACATGCACAAGTGAGAATAGTGGTTATAGTAGCAAGCAACCCTAGAGAGAAATCATCGAGACCGGGTGTTAGAAGTAAGATATTGCGAGCATTAACGTAAAAATAACTAGGAATGTCTTTTCTCCCCAAAGAAGAATTGCATTGTAGAATTGCTTCACGTATCTCCATTTCTAACTCACAAGAAACTAATCGCTAGGAGACATGTGCAGGGAGTTGGCGAAGTTGAGAATACTTCAGCTTGCCAACAAAGTATTGTTTCTCTTTCGAAGTCGAACTTCACTGGTGGGCGAAGAGGGGAGGTACACTCCGGACTGCTATGTGTTGAGGGGATTTCACCAAGCGATTCGATTGCACAGCCTACCCGATGTCTTCACATTCTTTAACTCCTCGTTACAGAGCCTTCTCGACTCGTGAGTCGAAATGTGATACCCGGCCAATGGCTTTCAGGCTTCTCCATTCACCGTTTTCCTCCTCGAACCATGCTCATCAAATATTGGGCGGTTAGACTGGGTTCACCGGGTGGGAGGCTCCTCACGTAACCAACGGAGGTGTTGGCCGCTCGCGGAGTCGAAAACGCAGTTCGCAGATGCCCTCAACCACTCTCCTTCTATCTTCCTGACATTGGCGGCGGGGAAGTGGTTTTGACCGCCCATAGCTGTAACTCTTAAGAACCCACCTCTCCTCGGTCGCTGTGGCCTACCCAATCAAAGACCGCCTCTTCGAACCATCTTCACTAATATTGGCGGCGATGGCTCGATTGCGGGAGGCCTCTACGACCAACCACAGAGTTGTCGGGTCGCTTTCTCGACTCGTGAGTCGAGAAACGCAGCTCTTAGTGCACTTCTAGAGCTGGCATAGACAGCCTTTAAACACTTCCTTCTATCTTCCTGACATTGGCGAAGGGAAGTGTTTTTGACCGGCTCAAGCGCCAACTCAAGCAACCCAATTCTCCTCAGGTGGTCGCAGAATGCATGCATTCCACGAAGTTTGTCAGAGTGCATTTCGACCAAGCTGAAGTGGGAATGCCTTACCCAACCGCACTCCATGTGTACTAACCTGGAGTTCGATGGTTAAGGCATTCACCGACTTCGTCGAAAATATGAAACGAAACCAGCGATCGCATTCTCGACTTCATTGTTCGAATCCTCCGACGATAATAAATCTTACGTATTGTGGAAAGCGATTGGCCTCTACCGCCGAGCCACTCTCGCCCGAACCATCTTCGACCGAATGCTCCTAAGGAGGCCTTGACCGGGTGGAGGCCTCTACAACTAACCACGTGGAAACCACCGAGTTTTGCTTCTTTACCCGCATTCTGCGCCTCACGAAGTTAGAATGCCTTTTAACCAACGGCACTCCATGTACTAACCGGAGTTACGGATGGCCAAGGCATTCTCGACTTCTGCGAGTCGGGAGAATGACGAGAAGTTAACTGGTCGATTCTGCACTTCGCCGTCGTCGAATCCCTTGAAGCCGACCAATTCTCCTATGTATGGTAGCAAAGGCCTCGACCCGAGTCACTCTCCTTCAACCATCTTCGCCGAATAGTGCGGCAAGGGGAGGGGCCTTGACCGGGTGGAGGCCTCTACAACCAACCACGGAAACCACGAGAGGAAGCCAAGGCTTGCATTCTCTACAAGCACGCACTTTTCTATTCTCCCGCTTTTAGTCCCAAGTGCCTTAGCCCACCTGAGCCACTCTCCTTCTAACCATCTTCCTCAATATTGCGAAGAGGAGTGGTTCTGACAGGTGGAGGCCCTCCGACTAACTACAAGAGGATGCATTTGAACCTTAGTCCTAGCCCCATCTATGTACAACATTCCAAGTAAAATGTACCATGGAAAAATAGACCTATAACGGAACTCGTTTTTACCCTCGATCCAATGTTTCCTGTCGAGCATCTCTCAACCTAGAGAGTAAATCATCTCTCAAGTCGAAAATGCCGGACAAGGAAACACTTTGAACTCCGTCCGAGCTTATCAGCCAGCTCCATTATTTAAACACATCAATGGTACGTTCTACAAGCTTAAATAACATAGGCATCACTAAACTCACCCCTTCCGCAATGAGAATTCCTTGGGCCCTTCCTTATCCACGGATCCCTTGCCTCACCCGTAGTCTTTGCTTCTTCATGGTCTCTTCAAGAGTGTATTCGCATTATTACTTTCGTATCCTTTGCGATTCTCCGTATCCCCTTTCCATGGCGGCTGATTAGAGTTCCGTAGGCTCCTCTCCCGGCTTCCTACCTTAATTCAGGTGCTCATCGACCACCAACTGCTTACAATAGGGACGCGGTGGGAAAAACACACATATGCAAAGGCGCTATTAGCGTGCTTTACCACGTCAGCGGCGCCATTCGAAGTCACTAACGGTCGGTGATCCCTCCCACTGAGTTCCCCAATGCCGCAGGAAGATAAACTACCCACTCACTTAGTCCCTTGATGTGATTCAATTTCAAATAGTGTTTGGGCGGGCTAAAGCCCGACCGTCGTACCCTTTAGCCCGCTTTTTTTCATAAATGATTGCATGTCCTTAACTTCAAATTAAAGAACACGCCCGATCTTTTTACATGCAGTCCTAAAACTCACAACGCGAGGAAACTTAATTTTACGTAGTCGTCCGGCGGATGAGAGGGCATATAGAAATGACTCCGGCCCAAGAAGCGAGGCGCTGGAGGGGATGCTTCTCGCCAGCAAGCAAGAAGAAGAAGAAGACAAACACCCCGTGTGAGCTCTCGAGGTTTTTGTATTGCCTCAATACCTTAACCGATCCATCCGCTCTTCTTGCAAAGATTCACCCTCGACTCACCGGGTGATCACCGTCAACTCCATTCTTTTGTCATCGAGGGACCGGAGACAGAGCTTTTGACAAATGGCAGATTCTGGTGGTATGTCGAGGTATCGACAAGGGGAAGGAGAAAGATCCGCTTTCTACACCAAAGGGACAAGAAGAGCTCCTGAGACAAGTACAAGAAAATCGGTGTTGTGCTCTCCGCCTCAAGGCCATTCAAGCATTTGACACTACATGTCGAGGACCGCCGTAAGAGTAAGTTCTATCGCGACCAAAAATTGGCGCTTCAAATTATTCTCACTCTTCCATGAGCAAGGCTATATAATCAAAAAGGCCTATTTAAATTGTCGTAACCTTGGGTGGAAGGATCTGAAGGGATGAAGGAGGCCTAACCCTAACATCCGTGGAGCTTGGTATGGAGATTTCCAGTCGTGGAAAAACTGCTCAATACGGGAGCTTCACATCTACCGTGGTCAAGACTCTACAACACTCTGCAGGGGGAATGTTGTGGTTCATACACAAAAAGTCCACCAAAACATAGATGGGGATGATGACACCACACCCGAGGAGTCGATGACGGCGGAGACGAAGATATGGTCGACTCCCAAACCTCGATCCGCATGATCAGATCAGGATTTCTCGTAGAGGGGCACAAAAAATGGAGCCGCCTAGCTCAAGATATCCGCTGGGAATATCACACAAGCTGCTGCTGGACATTAGACTACCGGGTTTGCACGGAGATGCCGCCTTGTTCAACCATTGAATTTAATCCAAAGACACATGCCGAGATTCTACCCGATGGTGCGACATCCCGTTGCGCATCCAATGCCCGCGATGTCATACCTTTTAGCGATCGACAGGTGAGTTGTTCAACTGAAGTCCGAGGAAGATCCTCAAGGGAAAAGACGCCCGCTTCGGGTTGTAGACGGTCAAGATTCGCTTAGGGCGCTCAAGTATTGCGTGCACGGAGAAGGAGGTGCCGCAAAGGATCAAGGATAGATATGCTGCAAGAGAGTGCAGAAGTTCTTTCTACGGAGACGCCAAGAACCGAATGGCCGGCATTAGCCAACGCTGAACACAATAGCAGCGAAAGTGCCCGCCTACGTAAGGTAAATAACTCTCTGAATCTTTTTTTTTCGCCTCCGCGAGTCGAAAGCCCCGCCATCCTAACATTTGCCGATATCATCGGGTTTTCGACCGCGAGTCGAAAAGCCCGAGTAACACGTAAAAATCAAAGGATGTGGAGCTTTCGACTCGCCGCGAGTCGAAAAAACCCAGCCGAAAAAGAAAAATTAGACATTGAATGGGACTTTTTCGACTCGAAGAAAACCCCGCCATCCTAACATTTGCCGACATCATCGGGGTTTCGACTCAGCGAGTCGAAAAAAGCCGGGTAATGCGTAAAATCAAAGGATGCAGAGCTTTCGACCGCTGTCGAAAAACCCAGAAGTAAAAGAAAATTAGACATTCAAAGACTTTTCACCATGAAATCGAGAAAACCCGGGCTACATTTTACCGCTTATTCCCGGGTGTTTGTAGATACTTTCATGCTCGACATTGGTACATTGTCCGAATGCAGCCCTTTATCCCCACGGCATCATACACGCCAGGCAACAAAGTGGAAAGCATTGGGTTGTCCTCGGCCCCTAAAGGAAACCGTGGCTCCCCTGATAAGTGGAAGACCTTGAGAAACTATGCGATATGTTCACTGAGGGACAGAAGATGACGAGGGAGAGGAAGAAGAGGAGAAGAAGAAGAGAACACCAAGGAAAGGCAGGGAGTCTCTCTCAGACCAATACGACCTCATTCTTAGCAATCAGAGGCGGTCTGGGAGAAATGGACTGAAATATGGGCTCAATGGACAAGAGGCAAGCTGAAGGACAGCAATGGAGAATTTCCAAGCAGGCCCGACCCCAAGTTGTTTGACAAGCGCCCATGAAGAGGATAGGGCCTCACTGACAAAGAAACGCTTGACCTACAAGGCAAAATCTTGAGGGAACAATCCCACGAGGAAGACCAGAGTTCTAAATTGCGTGATTTAAAGGATTATGCCACGCCCTAAAGCGACAAAATAAGTATGTTAGAAGAAGGCATCACGGAGTTCTGCAACGTTGCATCTAATGAATACCATGAATTTGATTATTACAAGGAAAAGGCTGCCCTTGATGAGGAAGACATGAAGGAATTGAACCGCCTATGTCAACCCTACATCAACACCAAGCTGAAGCGCATCGTTAAAACCCTTCCTTTCCCCGAACGTGCTATGGCAATTCTCAAAAGGAAGCTTGGATTCTGGGTGGTCCCATTTAAGGCGCACGATAGCTCCCCCCATTTCTGGGTTACTTTGGGACACAAGGGATTTGGTGGTCCGAACCGCACTGGACCCGGGGCACTATTTGCCATCAATATGATCAAGACCCCACCTTTTTATGACAAAGCCGACATAGAGCAAAGGGTACAAGACGTGTTCGACATGACCGACTCGATACTTTCGCCTTTGTCTTTTGCATGCCGGCAATCAAACAACCGGCTGTCTCCCAATGGGCACCGGATATTAACTTCACCAACAAGATCATGCACTCCATATACCAACTTGATCATGAGTGCAGACTTGGCTTGCCAAGGCACCAAGCTTTGCCAACATAGTTTTGGTTTTGATTTCAAGATCGGGCCATTTGATCGATAAGTGGTGGTCTAGCGAGCATCATTATCTCGACAAGTTCATGATCTCTCAAGAGCGATGGAACCCGGAAGGGGGGGCAGGTTTATGGAGGATGTTCCATCGATGGACAAGGTCAGAAAGGATGGTGCGACCGTCCTATACATAGAATTCTATCCGCCAAGAGTTATCAAGTACTTCATAACCAGCTTGGTCGAGGAAGATCAAATTGTATGCGAGTGGTACATGAATGGCCTGTTTCTCTCAGTGGGGGCTATGCCGCTTTGAATGAAACCTATATCCGTGGTTGGAAATAAGGACATGGTTGAAACCATTCAAATATACTTGATCTGCTTCATGAGCATTTCAAGGAGGAAGACAAATGGAAGCAAAGAAAGACGACGAGGACGAGGGAGACAAACCCGACGAGACGAGGATGTCGGCGGATTGGACCGTAATGTCGCCGAAAACATTATTGAAAGCCCGAGATTGAGGTGAGTTTACTTTGTTTAACGGTGTTTCTCGACCATGAGTCGAAAAACTCGCTTTCCTTTCAATACCTTTTCCTTTCTCGAAGAATACTGTCATCATTTCAGTGGAATTCGAGCTCAACTCCAAATCATTGTCAATGGATTCCAACGTTCACGCCATGAGGAGAATGCGAATGAAAATCCGTGAGCAAGACACTGCCACAAAACCCTGAAAAGTTAATGATCCCGTGATTTGATCCCGATGAACCGGAAATATGGTCGAGCCAAACTCCAATCGATCCACCGGTCCCACCAAGCTTGTAATATTTGACGCCAATGGAGTATTAGCCGCAGATACCACGACAAAGACGCCCCCTAGATTAACACCTCAGATCCCGTGTGAAAACAGAGAGCATAAAATAGTGTATCCGAGGCCCGTGAGCTAAGGAAATTATTGAATGGTGCCCGCACGGATTCAAGTGGCTATATGGTCTTGTATGGCAAAGAAAAATATTGTCAATGTTCTTGGTGTTCTCGGCATTTCAGTTTTGAGTTCAAGTTCGCTTGGGGAAACGAAAGGGTCGAGCATGTGAAGGATCTCGATCCAGCCATCACAAAGGGGAAGCCTATAATGGTGAAAAGGCCGGACAAAGGTTTATGAGCAATTCCAGACTTTGGCAAACACAACACGCTGATCATAGACGACTTCGCCTACAAGTGCTATCATAACGCCGCGAAAATACAATCATTGCTAAGCCATATCGACCAAGAATATGAGACAGATAGGTGGTTGTCCTTCGGACTCCCCCGCCTTGGCGGAATCCTCTTTGCCATTCTTGTCGCCGATGTGCTTACGAACCATCCGAGCCTCACTAACCCGATCCAGAGAGTGAAGCCGATCATGAAAGCTATGGACGACAAATACTTTGGTGAACAAGAAGAGTGACCCCCTCGCCGAGATAGTCAAATTGTGTGAATATTGTAATCGAACTTGAACACATGTATTGACCATTTTGTAATGAATATACTTGTATATTGAGTTGATGCCTTTCGACTCACGAAGCCCAGAAAGGCATGCTTGTCGTGTTGATGATATGCTTGTACAATCTATTATGATAATGCTTGTACATTGTTTCTCGACTTTCTCACTCATGAGTCGAGAAAGGCATGCTAGTTGTCTCGCTGACAAAAGCATTTGTATGCTTCCGCAGTGATTGGATGCAACCATATTCTAATGAGAATGGTTGTACTTTGATTTTTTATGGGCCTTTCTCGACTGCGAGTCGAGAAAGACACTACTTCGGACGCCATTGGATGCGCTTGTATGGAATGAATGTTCTCCGCTGTAATTTGATTTCAACGCTCTTTTGACTAATGACACCGTAATTGTTAATCATACTCTCCTTGCTCCGTGGGTTCAGTGCACAGATCCGACACCAAAGATGCATCCCGCCAGCATCACAGACCGCCTCCAGCGGCACGGATCCCGCCAAGGCGGAAGAAATACCGCTTCGCACGATCCGTGTCACGCTACACCTTGCCCGCCTTTGGGACAAGGTTGCTCGCGAATTCGAGAGGTTGCTCGCTACACCCCGGGAATAAAGAACAAAGCGAAGAACAAAGAGAAAGTCCAGAAGCTCAAGGCATATTGCAAGCATTGCATAACATCCACGGAGGTTGGGGAAGGAGCATATTCGGCGAAAGGTCATGGAGGCGAGTGGAGAAGTCGGTGGACAGTCGGCCCAGAGCTCCGTAGGCACCTCCACGAGGCATTCCACACCTTCAAAGTTGCCCCCAAGGCTTGCAGACGGCATGAAGAAGCGCAAGTTAATCCCCTAAGGTGGACCACCTACCAAGATGATGTGATCAGAGGTGACAAAGAAGACCGCCATGGTCTCTCAAGGTCCGATGTAAAATACATTGTATCCGCTCAATTTATTAATAAAAATTTTTTTCAACTACATCTTTGGTTTCAAACTTTAATGAATTTCCTTTGTTTCAGTTGCATTGTTTTTTGTTCTCGATCAGCGAACCCTGGGAAAACTGCAAAGACGTACTTCTGATTCGAGTTTTATTCAAAAAATTCAATTAAGGATAGTTTTCGGTCGGGTGCTACTTTTATGTAAATTAACCGGTTCAAAAAAATGGGAATGGAATGAGTCCCACTTTTAATTAAATACGACTTAAAACAAATTTCGACGACGTCGTTGTAGCCGTTAACGTCGTTATAGACGCCGTTAACGACCTTTAAAACGCCGTTAAACGACGCCTATACGCCTTAAAACGACGCTCGTTCTTTAAAAGTCATCGGGCCTTTCATTTTTCCCATTTCTTTTATGATTTGAGTATTGCGAATCCATCCCTGATCCTAGTTTTCATTGCGCTATTGTGAGTTTTTTTTTTTATTGCTTTTGGGATACATGGCCATGGAAGGTATGCTTTTCCGCTTGAACCGCATTCTGTGGAGGAGATGAGGATTCAAGAGCAGAGATATGGAACCCGCCTTCACAAGTAAGGCTACACTCGTAGTTTATACACTTTATTGTATTTTATCTATTTTCTAATCTATAGCTTGGTGTAGGAGCCGCCGAGGGCATGAGAAGGAAGGGAATCCTCCGTGAACCCTCCTCCACTCAAGATGAGGACTATGAAACAACGATCCATCTGGATGAAAGTGTTAAAGAAGTATGTGATTGGTGAGAAGGCACCACCAAATTGCTAGGAACCAAAGAGTCATTTAGCATGATGAGGGTGCTTCTTGAAAAGATGGTCGGGTTTGAAGCACCACAGAAAAACAAAGATTAACATGATACTAGCGGGTTTATTTACATATGCATGGCTGACGCCAGACATACTTGACATGGAGCTAT
This sequence comes from Isoetes taiwanensis, assembly GCA_021234155.1. Classification (NCBI taxonomy): domain Eukaryota; kingdom Viridiplantae; phylum Streptophyta; class Lycopodiopsida; order Isoetales; family Isoetaceae; genus Isoetes; species Isoetes taiwanensis. The sequence continues at coordinate 20,401 of JAJEKV010000314.1, read as the reverse complement.
GGTTCAAAGGGGATGGACAAGTGGAGGACTTCACGATAGAAACCATAAGCCAAGCTCGAGGAGTATGCTGAATTGTTCAAGGATCTTTGTTCAATAAACCTATGTTTTGTACATTGTTATATTTTCTCTTTGGGTACAATCTAGCATTGATACATATGCATGAACATGATCCAAGGATTCTTGAAGATATTTTGCATTCTTCTGTTGGATATCGCCTTCTTCAGATTTGCCATTTCGAGCCCGAGGTTTCTCACGACATTTCGACTTGACCGACTAGAACCAAATTTCCGAGATTATTTGTGGTTTGGACTTCCCCGTAGCTCTTACAAAATGGGACACTTCCATGTTCTAAATCTTTCAAATGCACATTCTTAGAAGTTTAGATGGACAACAAATGGATTTTTTCTCCAACCTCGACCGAGAAGCAGCCACTAAATTTATGTTTCTTTGTGGCTTGAAGTCAATCCGTGATCTTCCAAATCTTCCAAATCCCAAATCAGCTCCTGGCTGCCTCAAGAATCCGCCCCCCCGACGGTTCTAATACTAACCCTTTGACCTAGACCTTCTCCAAAAATTCTGAAAAATTGGGCCGCAGGCCGAGATGAATTAGGATCCAGCTGGCAAAAATCAGAATTTATTTTCGCAATGCATTAATTATGAATTTAATCGTAGGTTGCCATCCAAAAGCCGGGTTGCCACATCGAGGAGGACAGTCCAAACTCCGCCCAGTTCCCTTTGCTATTTCGTGCTGCCTCGCTCCACCGCAATAAAAACGAACCCTTTAGAGCCCCGCAACTCACTGTGGTTTACGCTTCAGGCCCTCCCTTGTCGATTCTCTGCCGACCTAGCATGTGTCTTGAAGTGGAGTTGGGGTGTTGACGCCGTAGCGTCCAAAATCCCTCCGGAGGCCGCTTCCCCAAATTTCTCTCCCCTAAGGCCCCGGGAAGAACTGCAACCTCCCTCCCTAATCCGATTTGGCTCGCCTAACGACTGGTAACGCATATTGTTTTAAACCAAGTTCTGCGGCAAAAGACCGACTTCTCCCAAAACGTAAACCCTTCTAGAGCCCGGCAACCCATTGTGGTTTACGCCGGGAGGCCCTCTCCTTGTCGATTCGCCGACCTAGCGATGTCTTTGAAGTGGAGTTGAAAAGACGCCGTGAGCACAAAAATCCTCCCTAGCTCGCTTTTCCCAAATCCCCAAGGCCCCGGGAAGAACTCCGCAACCTCCCCCTCCTAACCGCCATTTGGCTCTCGCCAATGGACCTCTAACGCCGACATTGCCCCTCGAAACCAAGTTCCGCGGCTGAAAAGACCAGGACTTCGCCCCCTTGTCGAAACGTAAAACCCTTCTAGAGTGTAAATCCTTCTTTCGCAACCCACAGTGGGGTTTACGCCGAGGCCCTCCCTCCTGTCGTGATTCGGTCGACGCCTTTACGTTTGACCCCCTCTCCTTGACCGTCTTGAAGTGGGAGTTGGGGTGTTGGACGCCAGAGGGTGGTAGGGACCCTAAAACTCCTCCTGAAATCCCGGCCCTCGGGTCCTAAAAATGGTCCCCCCTTGACCCCGGGAAGGACGGCAACCTCCCCGACCGAATGTTAACCCATTGCTCGCCAATTAGGATCTTGCCGACATTTTTGCCATTCCTGAGCATCCCCTCGTCTCCACATCAAACAAAGGGGCTTAAACTACATCGGCCCCAGATTCTCGGACCCCCAAAACGAAACCTCCTTCTAGAGCCCTCGCAACCCACCGCCTGGTTTACCCGAGGGCCCTCCTTTGTCGATTCGCCGGGCCGTACCTGAATTAGGGATCCCGTGGTCTTGAAGTGGGTTAGTGTTGACCAATGACTCCTAAAAGTTCCCAGGCTGTAGCTTGCCCCTTGCGCATTGCCCCCCAAGGCCCCTTTCCGGGACCCAACCCACAGGGCGAGGCCCCTCCGCCCCTGGAAGTGGAGTTGGGTGTTGACGCCAGACTCCTGCCAATGGACCAACGCCGACATTGCCCACTGTTCCGCCCTGGGACTGGTAAGACCACACCAACTCCAAGAAGCTAAAGTAGCTCACTTCCATCACACCTCGTGAATCAATTGGCCTAGGATGTGCATGGGATAAATTGCCGCGGAGGGCGGAGTGTTTCCTTCTTTCAAGAAAACCCACCGTAACTTGCTCCCTAGGGTAATTTCGCCATTCCGACGATTTGGCAGGGTCTATTTGCCATTCCGAGCATCCCTGCGTCTCGAACGACAAAACAAAGGGTTTCTACAAGGCCGACATCGACGCCTCCGGTTTGACAAGTTCTCCCGACCGATCTGAATCTTTGACCTTCCCCAAGAGGGGCCCCGAACGGAGGATCCAACTGGCCGGATAGGGGAACCGGCCCGGAGGGTGGTCATTAGCGCAGCCCCCGGGAGCGCCGCCAGAAGGGGCTGCCTCGAACTTTTTGGATCCCGCCTCCTGGGTCCTGGACTCTCCCCTCTGTGAGGGATCCCCGCAAGGTCCCGGCCTCGCTTGACTTGGGGAAGGGTGCCAGCTCGGTTGCCCCTCGCAACTGCTGCCCCGACCGCTTCTAATGCTAACCCTTTGACCTAGACCTTCTCCAAAATTCAAAAATTGGGCCGTAGGCCGAGATGAATTAGGGATCCCACCGCAAAACCGAAATTTATTTTCGTGCAATGCATTAATTGGTGAATTTTTACTTAATGTCTTGCCATCTAAAAGCGCCTCACTTCTACTCTTGCCACATCGAGGAGAAAGGCCCAAACTCCGGGCCGGCTGCCTCCTTGCTCCGTGATTCTAGCCGCTGCCAGTCCCAGTGCAATGTAGAGACAGGGACTCCGCCCCCAAAACGTAAACCCTTCTAGAGCCTTGGCAACCCACAGGGTTTACGTTTCTGGAGGCCCTCTCCTCAAGATTCGGGCGGGACCTGCTCGTGGTCTTGAAGTGGGAGTTGGGGTGTTGACGCCAGAGCGCTGACCCTAAAATCCTCCCAGGTCGCTGTCTCCAAATTTCCTCCCCAAGGCCCCCCGGGACTGACGGGCACCTCCTCCTCCTAATCGATCCGACTCCGCCAATGGACTCGTCGACATTGCCCTGGGACCAAGTTCCGCGGGCTTAAGACCACCCAACTCCAAGAAGCCAAAGTAGCTCACTTCCATCACACTCGTAGTCACTTGGCCTAGGATGTGCATGCGATACCGCCGGGAGGGCGGAGTGTTTCCTTCTTCGCAAAACCGACCGTGTAACTTGCTCCCTAGGGTAATTTCGCCATTCCTGGACGATTTGGTGGTCTATTTGCCATTCCGAGCATCCCCAAAGGTCTCGAACGACAAAAAAGCAAGGTTTTCTACAAGGCCGACATCGACGCCGGCTTTGACAAGTTCTCCCGGACCGATCTGGAATCTTTTGACCTTCCCGGAAGAGGGGCCCCCGAATCCGGAGGATCCAACGGCCGGATAGGGGAACCGGGTCGAGGGTGGTCATTAGCGGCAGCCCCGGGAGCGCCGCCAGAAGGGTCTGCCTCGAACTTTTTTTTTTGATCCCGCCTCCCCGGGTCCCGGACTCTCCCTTTGTGAGGGATCCCCGCAAGGTCCCGCCTCGCTTGACTTGGGGAAGGGTGCCAGCCCTGCTGTTCCCGCAACCCGCTGCCCCGACCGCTCTAATGCTAACCCTTTGACCTAGACCTTCTCCGAAAATTCAAAATTGGGCCGCAGGCCGGAGATGAATTAGGGATCCCACTGGGCAAAACCGGAATTTATTTTCGCAATGCATTAATTGCGAATTTACGCAATGTCTTGCCACAACAAAAGCTCGACTTCTACTTGCCACATCGGGAGGAGGAAAGGCCCAAACCCCTCCCGCCGGGCCTCTTGTTCCTGTATTCTCCGCCGCCGCCAGGTCCCAAGTGCAACATTGACAGACTCGCCCCCAAAACGTAAACCCTTCTAGAGCCCGGCAACCCACGTGGTTTACGCTTTGAGGCCCTCTCCTTGTCGATTCGGCCGGACCTTGCGCTGCGGTCTTGAAGTGGAGTTGGGGTGTTGACGCCAGAGCGCTGACCCTAAAATCCCCTCCTGAGGCCGCTTGCCCCAAATTTCCTCCCCAAGGCCCGGGGACGACGGGCGACCTCCGCCTCCTGAATCGCTGACCGGACCGCCAATGGACTCAACGCCGACATTGCCCCTGGGACCAAGTTCCGTGGGCCGTAAGACCACCCTAACTCCAAGAAGCGCAAAGTAGCTCACTTCCATCACACTCGTGAATCAATTGGCCTAGGATGTGCATGCTGATACCGCCGTGGAGGGCGGAGTGTTTCCTTCTTTCAAAAAACCGACTGCGTAACTTGCTCCCTAGGGTAATTTCGCCATTCCTGACGATTTGGTGGTCTATTTGCCATTCCTGAGCATCCCCGGTGCGTCTTAACGACAAAACAAGCTAAGGTTTCTACAAGGCCGACATCGAGGACGCTTCCGCTGGGTTTGACAAGTTCTCCCTGACCGATCTGGAATCTTTTGACCTTCCCAAGAGGGGCCCCCGAACCAGGAGGATCCAACGGCCGGATAGGGGGAACCGGCCCGAGGGTGGTCATTAGCGGCAGCCCCGGGAGCGCCGCCAGAAGGGTCTGCCTGAACTTTTTGATCCCGGGCCTCGGGTCCTGGACTTCCCCTCTTGTGAGGGATCCCCTGCAAGGTCCCCGGGCCTCGCTTGACTTGGGGAAGGGTGCCACCTCTGCTGTTCCCGCAATCCGCTGCCCCACCGCTCTAATGCTAACCCTTTGACCTAGACCTTCTCCAAAATTCAAAATTGGGCCGTAGGCCGGAGATGAATTAGGGATCCCACCGGCAAAACCGAATTTATTTTCGCAATGCATTAATTGGAATTTACTTAATGTCTTGCCATCACGCAAAAAGCCGCTCGACTTCTACTTGCCACATCGGGAGGAGGAAAGGCCCAAACTCCGGGCCCGCCGCCCCCCCTTGCGTGATTCTCGCCGCCGCTTCTGGCCAGTCCCAAGTGCAACAGACAGACTCGCCCCCAAACGTAAACCCTTCTAGAGCCCGGCAACCCACGTGGTTTACGCTTGGAGGCCCTCTCCTTGTCGATTCTACCGGACCTTGCGCCAAAACCGTCTTGAAGTGGGTTAGTGTTGACGCCAGAGCGCTGGACTTAAAATCCTCCCTGAGGCTGCTTGCCCCCTAAATTTCCTCTCCCCAAGGCCCCGGGACGGACGGGCGACCTCCGCCCTCCCAATCGCTGGACCGACTCGCCAATGGACTCGTTGGAACGCCGACATTGCCCTCGGGGACTAAGTTCCGCGGGCCGTAAGACCACCAACTCCAAGAAGCCAAAGTAGCTCACTTCCATCACACTCTCAAAGTCAATTGGCCTAGGATGATGCATGCGGATACCGGGCGGGAGGGCGGAGTGTTTCTTCTTTCGCAAAACCGACCGCGGTAACTTGCTCCCTAGGGTAATTTCGCCATTCCCATCGATTTTGGCGTGGTCTATTTGCCATTCCTGAGCATCCCTGCGTCTAACGACAAAACAAGGCGGTTTCTACAAGGTCGACATCGTGACGCCTCATGTTTGACAAGTTCTCCTGACCGATCTGAATCTTTTGACCTTCCCCAAGAGGGGCCCCCGAACGGAGGATCCAACGGCCGGATAGGGGAACCTGGCCCGGAGGGTGGTCATTAGCGCAGCCTCGGGAGCGCCGCCAGAAGGGTCAGCCTCGAACTTTTTTGATCCCCGGCTCCCGGGTCCTGGACTCTCCCCCTCTTGTGAGGGATCCCCGCAAGGTCCCCGCCTCCTCGCTTGACTTGGGGAAGGGTGCCAGCCGGTGCTGCCCCGCAAATCCGCTGCCCCTCGACCGCTCTAATGCTAACCCTTTGACCTAGACCTTCTCCTAAAATTCAAAATTGGGCCGTGGCCGAGATGAATTAGGGATCCCTACCGCAAAAACCGAATTTATTTTCGTGGCAATGCATTAATTGCGAATTTACTAATGTCTTGCCATCAAACGCAAAGCCTCGAATTCTACTTGCCACATCGGGAGGAGGAAAGGCCCAAACTCCGCCCCGCCGCCTCCCCTTGTTCGTATTCTACAGCCGCTTCTGGCCAGTCCCAGTGCAACAGACAGACTCGCCCCCAAAACGTAAACCCTTTCTAGAGCCCCGCAACCCACTGTGGTTTACGCTTCGAGGCCCTCTCCTTGTCGATTCGGCCGACCTTTGCGCCATACATTCTTGAAGTGGGTTGGGGTGTTGACGCCAGCGCTGACCCTAAAATCCTCCCAGGCTGCTTGCCCCAAATTTCTCTCCCCCCAAGGCCCCTGGGATCGACGGGCGCTTACCTCCGGGCCTCCCTGATCGCTGACCGACTTCGCCAATGGACTCAAAATTAACGCCGACATTGCCCCCCTCTAAATCACCAAGTTCCGTGGGCCGTAAGACCACCCTCAACTCCAAGAAGCGCCAAAGTAGCTCACTTCCATCACACTCGTGAATCAATTGGCCTAGGATGTGCATGGATACCGCCGCGGAGGGCGGAGTGTTTCTTCTTTCGCAAAACCCACCGCGGTAACTTGCTCCCTAGGGTAATTTCGCCATTCCTGACGATTTGGTAGGTCTATTTGCCATTCCTGAGCATCCCTGCGTCTCTAACGACAAAACAAAGGCGTTTCTACAAGGCCGACATCGACGATCAAGGGTTTGACAAGTTCTCCCGACCGATCTGAATCTTTGGACCTTCCCCAAGAGGGGCCCCCGAATCCAGGATCCAACGGCCGGATAGGGGAACCTGCCCGAGGGTGGTCATTAGCGCAGCAGCCCCGGGAGAGCCGCCAGAAGGGCTGCCTCGAACTTTTTGATCCCGCCCCCGGGTCCTGGACTCTCCCTCTTGTGAGGGATCCCCGCAAGGTCCCCGCCTCGCTTGACTTGGGAAGGGTGCCACCTGCTGTTGCCCGCGAATCCGCTGCCCCGACCGCTCTAATGCTAACCCTTTGACCTAGACCTTCTCCTAAAAATTCAAAATTGGGCCGTAGGCCGAGATGAATTAGGGATCCTACCGCAAAAAACCGAATTTATTTTCGTGCAATGCATTAATTGCGAATTTACGAATGTCTTGCCATCAATTGTGTTACTCGACTTCTACTTGCCACATCGGGAGGAGGAAAGGCCCAAACTCCGCCCCGCCGGGCCTCCCTTGTTCAGATTCTCTACTTGCGCTTCTGCCAGTCCCAGTGCAATGTACCAGATTCCGCCCCCCAAAACGTAAACCCTTCTAGAGCCCCTGCAACCCACGTGGTTTACGCTTCGAGGCCCTCTCCTGTCGATTCGGCGACCTTGCGCCGCGTCTTGAAGTGGGTTAGTGTTGACGCCAGAGCTGACCCTAAAATCCCTCCTCGAGGTCGCTTGTCTCCCAAATTTCCTCTCCCCAAGGCCCTCGGGACGGACGGGCCACCTCCGCCTCCTCCCAATCGCTGACCGACCGCCAATGGACTCCGTAACGCCGACATTGCCCTGGGGACCAAGTTCCGCGGGCCGAAGACCACCCGAACCCAAGAAGCGCCAAAGTAGCTCACTTCCATCACACTCGTAGTCAATTGGCCTAGGATGTGCATGCGGATACCGCCGTGGGAGGGCGGGAGTGTTTCCTTCTTTCGCAAAAACCGACCGTAACTTGCTCCCTAGGGTAATTTCGCCATTCCTGACGATTTGGTGGTCTATTTGCCATTCCCGAGCATCCCTGCGTCTCGAACGACAAAACAAAGGCGGTTTCTACAAGGCCGACATCGACGCTTCAAGGGTTTGACAAGTTCTCCTGACCGATCTGAATCTTTGGACCTTCCCCAAGAGGGGCCCCCGAACGGAGGATCCAAATCTGGCCGGATAGGGGAACCGGGCCCGGAGGGTGGTCATTAGCGCAGCCCCCGGGAGCGCCGCCAGAAGGGTCTGCCTCGAACTTTTTTGATCCCGCCCCCGGGTCCTGGACTCTCCCTCTTGTGAGGGATCCCCGCAAGGTCCCGGGCCTCGCTTGACTTGGGAAGGGGTGCCAGCCTGCTGTTCTCGCAACCGGGCTGCCCCGACCGCTCTAATGCTAACCCTTTGACCTAGACCTTCTCCTAAAAATTCAAAATTGGGCCGTAGGCCGGAGATGAATTAGGATCCCCCCCGCAAAACCGAATTTATTTTCGCGGCAATGCATTAATTGCGAATTTACTTAATGTCTTGCCATCGCAAAAAGCTCGACTTCTACTTGCCACATCGGGAGGAGGAAAGGCCCAAACTCCGGCCCGCCGGGCCTCCCTTGTTCAGATTCTCTACCGCCTCGCCAGGTCCCAAGTGCAATGACAGACTCGCCCCCAAAACGTAAACCCTTCTAGAGCCCGGCAACCCACACTGTGGTTTACGCCGAGGCCCTCCTTGTCGATTCGGGCCGGACCTTGCGCCGTGGTCTTGAAGTGGAGTTGGGGTGTTGACGCCAGAGCGACTCCTAAAATCCTCCTGAGGTCGCTTGCCCCAAATTTCTCTCCCCAAGGCCCCTGGGGACTGGACGGGCGACCTCCCCTCCCAATCGCTGATCCGACTCTCGCCAATGGACTCGTAACGCCGACATTGCCCTCGGGACCAAGTTCCGCGGGCCGTAAGACCACCCGAACCCAAGAAGCCAAAGTAGCTCACTTCCATCACACTCAGAAATAATTGGCCTAGGATGTGCATGGATAATCGCCGTGGAGGGCGGAGTGTTTCCTTCTTTCGCAAAACCCACCGTAACTTGCTCCCTAGGGTAATTTCGCCATTCCTGACGATTTGGCGTGGTCTATTTGCCATTCCGAGCATCCCTGCGTCTCGAACGACAAAACAAGGCGGTTTCTACAAGGTCGACATCGACGCCTCCGCTGGGTTTGACAAGTTCTCCCGACCGATCTGGAATCTTTTGACCTTCCCCGGCGAGGGGCCCCCGAACGGAGGATCCAACGGTCGGATAGGGGAACCGGGCCCGAGGGTGGTCATTAGCGCAGCACGGGAGCGCCGCCAGAAGGGTCGCCTCGAACTTTTTGGATCCCGGCCTCGGGTCCTGGACTCTCCCCTCTTGTGAGGGATCCCCGCAAGGTCCCCGCCTCGCTTGACTTGGGAAGGGTGCCAGCCTCTGTTGTTCCGCAACCCGCCGCCCCGACCGCTCTAATGCTAACCCTTTGACCTAGACCTTCTCCTAAAAATTCAAAATTGGGCCGTAGGCCGAGATGAATTAGGATCCTACCGGCAAAAACCCGAATTTATTTTCGCAATGCATTAATTGCGAATTTACTTAATGTCTTGCCATCGCAAAAGCTACCGACTTCTACTTGCCACATCGGGAGGAGGAAAGGCCCAAACTCCGCCCCGCCGGGCCCTTGTTCCGTGATTCTCTATTGCCGCTTCTGGCCAGTCCCAAGTGCAAATGCACTGTGACTCGCCCCCAAAACGTAAACCCTTCTAGAGCCCTCGGCAACAAATTAATTGCCGTTGGCGGTCTTGACATTCATATGGACTCATTATGGAGGTAAAATGAAATTGAATATCTCGAACTCAAATTCAAGGTGAGACGCCGTTGAACCCTCAAGTCGTGGTCCAAAACCCTTAGCAAGAATCTATGAAGAGGCCGCAACCATATATGAAGTTGTATGTGATCATGCACGAGAGAATATGGCAAATCAAAGAAGCTCTTCTTGCAGCCTTTGCATGGACCAGAAGTCGGGCATGCCTTGTGTAGATTGTATGCGTAAGAGCAACCCGGTGAGCCATATGTTTGCACCGCACAAGGCCATGACTCAAGTGATTGGCAAGCTTGATTTAGTATGAAAGTATGCAAGTGAAGCTCAATGGTGCACAAGTCCGGTTTATTAAAGTGGATAGATAAACAAGGATGGAGAGAAATCTAAGTGGATAGATAAAGAAGGATAGATAAAATACATAAGTAATCATTGCCAACTAGTGCTCCATTATTATCCGCCCCATGTGTTAGTTTCATTGGAAGCAATACCCCAAGAATCATTGGCATCCGAAAGGCCTCCTCCCCATCCGCCATTTCCATTTGATGCAATTCCCCAACTATCATTCTCACCGATTCCTTGTTATCCGTATCATTGTTACCAATAGCATCATGTTGATTTCCTCCCCATCGATATTCACGAGTTTCAATGATGTTCAATGCTTTAAAATCTCAAAAAAGGGCCACCGAGTTTATTCTATGCATTCTACCTCGAAAAGACCGATCTCTATGTCGTGGTAATGGTTTGATTCCTTTATATGTAGTTTACTTAAGGAAGATGCAATGCATACTTATGCAGAGATGTTTTGCGTACGCTTTAACAAACTGCTTCACGACGCTGGAGTTGTTAATCGCTGTATAGTTCCTCCCCGTAATATAAATGATCAAGACTTGACTAATGTGGCTTTGAAAATTAATGCCAAGGTAACTCACTTGGTACCCCATAATGGCTCCCCTGCTCATTGAACTCAAGACTTACTTTCAAACTCAGAGTGTGGAGGATATAATACGATGTTATCGATGGAATTTCGTCGTGGTCTTCCAAAGGTCTCCGTGGAGCCAACTATAATCTTTGGAATGGATGTGTCACATGGAGCCCCATTCTCGCCAAATTCACCATCAATTGCAATTGTAAGGATTGAACTGTGGTGTGCACTTGACATTTCAAATTTCAATTCATTACATTCCTATTTTAACTTGCGTGCAAGGGGCTCTACAGATTGGCCAACGATATCCCAGCTTTGTCGCATCGGGTCAAAACACAATCACGAAAAATGTGAAACTATGAATGCGCTTGTAAATTAAGAACCTTCCGGGGCATGATTGCGTAAGTAACATAAATAACTTTTTCAACTGATATTGAAAGGATAATTAACTTTTGCTTGTATGTGGAATTGTTGAAAGGGTTTGCGTGCTCGCGGTGAAAGTATCTAACAAAACAGCTTGCCTCCACAAATTTGTTGTATTCGTGTTCCTACCCCTTATGGCTATGTATAGTTCTCTCCCCAAATTTTTCGTGTTCAATTTTAATAAATTTTATTGTATTGTGGACTTCAGGATGGTGTCAAATCCCGCTTTGCAAGTGTTCTTAATGTAGGGTTGGCGAATAATACCAAAGGTGTGCGATGTTGGTTTAAGAAATCGATTTTGAAATGTTTAATAAATTGATTTTTTGCAGGAGATGTTTAAAGGGCACGCCGCTTAACACAAAGACGTTGCTTATAGACGCCGCTTAACGACTATGACAGACGCCGTTAACGACCTCACGACGCCGCTCAACGACGCCCGTAACTTTTTTATCGTAAAACAGAGCCGGCTTTTTCCGCCGCTTAGTTTTTTTTGGTTCTAAGCGGCCGGAGGAGCGTTTTTCGTATGGCGATTTTTGGCGCGGATCATCCTTTTTTGGGTCCTTTCCAAGCTTCAAGCAAGCATCCAAAGGTATTTCAATGGATCAATCAACTCTATTTTTGAATTAGGCTTGTTGTTTGATAGATTTAGGGCTTCTTGTTTTTTCTTGTTTGTTTTCAATCCATCCCATTTCTATCCTCCTCTTCTTTCCATCCTTGTTTTTCTTCAATCCATTTCGCCTCTTATTAGTATGAATCGAATCCTCCTCCTTCTTCTTCCAATGATCTTCCAATCATTGGTTTCTTCCTTCTAATCTTCCGTTCTTCCAATCTTCTATTCATTTTCTTCTTCTTCTTCTTCACCACTTTCTCATTCTATTCAATCTTTCTTTCCTATCTCCCTTTCTTCTTCTTCTTCTTCTTCTTCTTCTTCTTCTTCCTCTTCTATTTTTTTTCCATGGAAGAAGGACGTCGTTGAAAGACGAGGCCCATTCTTCCTCTATTTTTTATTACAAGAAGGGGACGTCGTTGAAAGACGAGGCCCCTTCTTTTTATGTTCTTCCTTTTTTTTTATTTTCATTTTTTACATGTCAATATATAGTTCTTTTTAATTAACAATGTAAATAGTTTTAATGTCAATGATCTTTTCAACGTGAATCGTCTTTTTGTTTTTTTTTTTTTTTTATTTATTTCTTTATTTATGTAAGTTTTCTAATTATTGAATGCCTTTATTTTTTTGCATGTACACTAATAACAAAATGCGCCGCTCTGGAAATCGATTTTTTCAAAATGACATTCTAGGTAAGAATTTGAGTTTGAGTAGGAGAATAAAATTTTAATGTTTTATTTAGGTTAAAAAAAACTTGGGGAGACTTGGACAGGGCATGGTCGGCCCCGCCTTGAGTGGAGAAGACTAGGTGTTCCGGGTCCAAGCTCACCGCTTACTCTTGTAATTTTATTGATTAATGTATTTAGTTTAGAAAAAATTGGGGAGACTTGGACAGGGGCATGGTCGGCTCCCCGCCTTGAGTGGAGAAGACTAGGTGTTCCGGTCCAAGCTCACCGCTTACTTTGTAATTTTATTGATTAATGTATTTAGTTTAGAAAAATTTGGGGAGACTTGGACAGGGCATGGTCGGCCCTCCGCCTTGAGTGGAGAAGACTAGGTGTTCCGGTCCAAGCTCACCGCCACTACTTTGTTTATTTTTTTATTAATATATCAATAAATAGAAATCTTTACTGGATTGGACAAGGGCGGGGTTTTGAAAAAAATTGCATTATTGATTTTCGGTTTCTAGTTAAGAATGTTGTTTTTAAAGATGTTAGGGATGTCAAAGAAACACCGATGTGGAGTGGTTAAGAGCAAGAAAAAATTTAAATAGTTGGTTTTAAAAAAAAAAAAAAAAAGGGAAACTAACTCTTAAGAAAGTAGGTAAAGATTCATAATGAAGGTTTGAAAAAGTCACAAAGCAAGATTAATGAATCTAAATTGGTTTGTAGGTATGGCCCCGACCGTGAAGACACTAATGATTAGTGAGATTAGACGATGGTCATAAATGAGATATGTGCTAACGAAAAGTCCCGATCGAGATGCAACCGGTCAACGGTCGACCATTTTGTCGACATGTGAAAAGGAAGTGCCAATTTGAGTTAGCACAAAAATGGCCAAGTCAAGAAGAAATGTTGACTTCTCTCCTTGACACACATGTAAAGCCAATGATTGGAAACCCCATGGATGAACTCAAGACATGTTTGAAGCATTCAAAGGCAGCTTTAAAAGTCCCAATGCCGAGGCTCGTGTCAAGGAATGGGTAGCTTCATGGAATTCCTCAAAGAAGCGACGCGCTTGATCACAAGAACATCATTGCGGATCTCAATGCACGCCGCTTGAGGTAATTAAAAATGCTTTGCATCGTGGGGAAGCTCTAGTGGAGCAGGGCCTAGCAAGCCCCACTTTTCTTTGGAGAATCACATGAACACATCAATCTTTGTTGATCCCATGCCCGTAGAGGCCGTGGATGTGATACATGCCTTTATTGAGGAGAAACCAACACATCGCACGTATCAAATCAAAATCAACGGAACACAACACTTCCAAGATGATGAGCTATACAAAGGATGGGTTTTCAAGGGCAAAGATAGGGCGTAGACGCATGAGATGGCTCAAAGATACATACGCTTCAAGAGCCCGCATCCCGCTTTGGCTACATCCATTGGACTTGCATATGAAGTTGCTAGCTCTAGTGGGGATACCATAGGGCCAATGGTGATTCTACCTTTCATGAATGGAGAGACACTTGCACACTTGTTTGACTATTTACCTAATAACTTGTCACGCTTTTAGAAGATGGTCAAATGCAATTGCTAGAGCCAAGAAGAACCGACAAACACATAGGCGAACTTAGGAGCAAAATGCGAAGTTGTATATCAAGATGTTCCGTAGATAGCTCTTGCCCCAGCGTATAAGGTGTCGTTGAGATCCACAAAGGCCACTTCACTCACACAAAGCTTAATTGCAAGAGAGTCAAATTACATTTTGATGATGAGTACCAAAATGTGTGGGTGGCCATTGGTGATTGGGACAATGCAATTCATTTTACGCCAAAGAGCCGCCGTCCCCTTGTTGAAGTGTCTGGTGACTTACTTTCTGGATGGACAAGCAAAATATCCATGGTTAGAGGAAACCGTGGTTTGAGAAATCAAAGGATGATGATCGTGTATGGGGACACGAAATTCATGATGTCTATGCATTGGGATATATTTATGAGATGCTTCGGATTTCGCAAGCTATGCGAAAATGGAGTGGTTTAATAATAACAACAATGCCCAATGGATTAATCCAACCCATATGTACCAACGACGCCTTGACAAGTTGGAGGAGCAAAAACAAGAATGATGTGCCTACGTGAAGACGTATTCTCATCACGACCCAAAGCTTCCGGGTTGTTGAAGCCTTACAAAGTGTTGGAATATCTTCTACCATGGTTGTGAGACAAAGACGACACATGAAGTGCATGGATGCCTTGAGATGTCAAAATTGTTGTTGTCACAACTCAAATAATGAATACAATATTGTATATCTTGCCATGTTTAAGAGTATTAAATTTTTTAATTGTCTAATAACCAAATATATAAAGACACTTTTAATTATTCAAATCCCAATGTTTTGTAATGAACTTCCCATGTTGCTAACATTTGTTGCTTTCCTACTATGTTATTCATCGCACTCCATATAAATAACTTGTAAGTTTTTGCACATGTCCAAAGAACCATGGGGTGCGGCACGATGGCATATCTATTGTTCACAACTTTACTTCTCAAGGGCTTGGTAGCCTTATTGACAGCCCTAAACCCGCAAAGGCCTTTAAGAGGCGGTTGGTCGCTCGGTTTTAGCTCACACCACCGCCACCTCCACCATTGTGTGGATTTGGTATGGATTTTTTCTAGGATAAAATGTAAGTTAACCATTTATTTTAACGCTCTAATGTTTTAAATGTAGCGTGTAAATGCGGTTAAGCCCTTCTTTTCCTATGCATAATGTTCGTCGTCAGGGTTATGGGCGGATCTTCTTCTCAAAGACCACCGCCAAGAGACGGAAAAAGGACCTCGCGATCCAAAGAAAGACGAAGAGCGTGGAACTCCGAGATATCAACGAGGCGATAACCCCGAAGATAGGTGGAATGCCTTGCAATTCGGGATGTCGCCCGCAGAATGGAGATTGCGCCAGTCGTTGAACAAAGTAGGCGGAGGTCCGGCGCCCATGACCCTCCACGCCATAGCTCATACACTCCTTCGTAATTCAATCTTGGGCCCGCTCCTCGAGCACGAGGAGAATGAACCCCCACGGCGGAGCCGCCCGACCGTCGCCCACGCCTGAGTGGACGCAATTCCTCTTCAAGCTCATAAAGATCGTGCACCACCGCACCACCTCCACGAAGGCATCTCTTTCAATATGAGTGAGTTCATCTTGAATTATGCCCTTTTTGTTCACTAACACATATTCATATGTTAGTCGATGTTGAGTGTAGTAGCAAGAGTTGCCGCTACCACAAAGACCGCAGATGGCGACAATTTTTGGAAGATGGCTAATAATGTCACAAATAGCGCTTTGCCATAACGCCCACAAGGGGTGAATGGAACTCGGGAGCCTATGATGAGGAAAAAGAGAGGATCAAGGAGATTTTAGAAGCGTAATATCCCGAGCTCAAGTCGAGAGATCTCATGGAGGGAGCTTTGTTCAAAGCGGTGGTAAACATGTTAAATCCACTGTGTATTAGGCTCTTTCGCTCTTCATTATAACCTCATTGTACTCATATTTTATTTATATTTTGCGAGGTAATCGAAGAAGCAACAAAAAGCTCTTGCCAAAGCTACAGAGTCCCGATAGAGGAAGTGGCAATGTTCTATCCGTTGACTAATGAGGCATTTCAAGTACATCATCTCTCCCATGAGTCGATAATTAGATGATGCCATGTGGACTAAGTCCTTGTATTGCATTGTAGTGTTTGAAGGCCAACATATTATCAAAGAAAGGGGAAGCTAGAACAAAGGCAAATACCGGACGCGAGGTACGACGCAAGTGTGGCGTACCATAGTGCCAATAAGACCTGGTCCGCGGTTATGGCTTTCCGGATAAGCTATTTGTAAGTATAAATTTGGTTTATAATGTAGGTTCTCGAAGTTGAACACTAACATTAGTTTTGGTGCTCATTCTCACTAGGCGCCATTTGTCGGGTCGCCCTACCGCTAAAGATGAACGCCAAAAGGGCCTTCAAACAAGGCAAATATGCGGCCATCGCAGACGCCATCTGCGCGTGAAAGGGGGATGAAGTGTGTATCATTCATTAGATAATTATTTGTGACTACAATGAACTAATTGTTGCGATACAATATAATGCGTAAAATGAAGACGGCCAATGAAGAAGAAGAAGAAGAGAGCAACAACTAAAGACTTAATATATTTTGTAATGTGCAAATTACATTGTGAAATATATTAATTGAATTCAATTTAAATTTTTATGCTTTGTTCTTATTATTTGTGATTTTTTTGTTATGTTAATTTTATGCTCGATTCTATTTTTTTATTCTTAGATTTATTAAACATTTAATTACATATTAAACAATAATGCTTATCTACCATTAATATAATTTAATCAATATTTGTTTCTATTTTTCGAATTTTTAAATTTTTAAATATTTATTCTCGATTTATTTTGTTCATATTTAATATTTATTAATACTATTAATATTATTGATAATATTAATATTAATAAATATTACTAAATATTTATTTATATTAAATATTTGTTAATTTTGCATATGAATATTAACCGTCCGCTAAATCATATTGAATAATATTAAATAAATATTTTTTTATCAAAATTCCTTAATCGCCGCTGAACGACGTTTTCCGCGGCACGCCATCGCCGCCAGCCGCCGTTGAACGACGCTGTTCCCGCGGCGCCAGGCAGCCAAAGTCGACACCACGCAGCTGGCATTGCGTGACAACCATCGCAACGAACGTCGTTGAACGACGCTTTCACACGCTGCGCCTACGCCAGCCGCTACGCTACCGGGTAAACGCCACTAAACTTTACATGATGACGCGGTACTTTTCGTCGTTGAACGACGTTGCCAGGTCATCTGCCACGCCAGCCGGCCATACCCTGGCGCGGCCACTCTGGCAGCAGTGCAGCGGTTGACCTGACGTGTACGCAACGACGCTGAACGATCGCCATGTCGCCGCTTAAAGACGCCGCAGGTTGCGGCCGATAGCGGCGCATAAGCGTCGTTGTCGGCCTTCCGACGCCGGGGTCAGGGCGTCGTTTATTGACGTTTCGGCGTCGATCATCGACGCAAGCAATCGTCCGGACGCCGTAATAGACGCCGTAATGGGCTTTGGTTTTGTAGTGCATGGAATCAGAGGTAGAGAAGTCATCTTGAAAAATTTGCAAGAAGGGATTTTCCTTCATAAAATCATGAAAAACTGAGAGCATGATACGTTGAAACGTGGATGGAGAGTTTGATAATCCAAAAGGAACCACCTTGTAGGCAAAAGTGCCCCACGGGGTGGTGAAAGTAGTCTTGAGTTGATCGATTCTTTGATTGAGATCCGATTGTAGCCGTAAAACCATCCATGAAGGAGTACATCTCATGTCCAAAGAACCTCTTCCGTAACTCGGTCCGTGAAGGAAGTGGAAAATGATCACGCCCGCGGGCTCGATTGAGTTTTCGTAGTCCACGCAAACGCGGATCTTACCATTGTGTTTGAGTGCAATGACAATGGGGCTCACCCATTCAGAATGTTTGACCTCATAGATCAAACCGGCAGCAAGGAGTTTGTCAATTTCCGCCTTGACGCGATCACGGTAATTGGGGTTGAGCCGGTTTTCGCCATTGCTATAATTTGGACGTGCATCGATTTGGTAGGAATGGTGAGTTCCCCAAGGTTTTATTGATCCCAAAGATCTCTCTGTAGCTCCGTGCGAAAATGTGTTTGAACTTTTGAAGAGCGTGGCTGCCCCCGTACGATAGGGTGTCTAAGATTTGCGTACAATTCCGGACAGCCGATTGTTGCCTACATCCACAATCTCGACTTGAGTGAGTCCTAATATGGGGATAACTTCCGTGTCCCGGACAATATGAGCGGGAGGTTGAAGCATAACAGATGCGTGGCACTCTGCGTGGTGAAAAAGAGAGGTTGCCGAAAGTGTCATCAAGTAGGTTGCTTCTTGACAAATTGTACATCTATAGGAGCGCGGGAAGTTCAAGATCCGAAAAGTGATCAACACGTTGGATTCGATTGCAAGGAGCCGTGTAAGGGTCAAGCAAAGCGACCACCGGTCCCGATCAAGAGTCATTTCTCCCCAAGGATCGGCATATTGGGTAGGATGACAGAGGCGCACTTCGCAGTGGAGCCCAAACGTGATAGATATTCCGGGCGCCCGGACCTCGGTGTCGGAGAGAGAGGGTTCAGCGTTGTCGACGGAAATGATTTTGCCTCGCTTCCAAGTCCATGGTGGCATTGAGGTGACCATCTGTGATGACTAACTCGATCCGTGGCCCAAGAATGGATACTCTTGGCCCCAAGGAGAAAAAGGTCTGCGACCAACATTTCATAATCACCGGATCTTCTCCAACCTTTCCAAACACCAAATTCCAAGGGGAATCTGAGATCACCAATGTTGATGTGAAGAAGAGGCGTGATGCCTTGAGGTCTCGTGATATGGCCATTGGCCAATTTGATGTCATATGGGGCACGATAGAGTTGTTTGATGCCCGTTGTTTTGGGAGTTTATCCGCGATGAGATTGACCGCGCTACCTCCATCAATTTGAACATGATTGACTTGTTGATTGCCCACCGTGGCATGTACCGTGGGAGTAGAGTAGCAACAGCCCCAAAGCGAACAAATGGAGTGGTAACCGGTCCTTGAGAGCGTAATGAGTTTCAAAATTGTGGCCAAACTTAAAGGAATTTTGATTTTTGCTAGTTCCTCTTGGAGTTCCAGAGGCACATGAGAAAAAGGATCTCACTGGATCCACAGGTCTTTGAGTGCGTGGTAATGAAGCAAAGAACTTCTTTGAGTAGGTCAACCCTCAAAGCGATATTTGGATAGGTCCGAGAGCGTGGAGGTTGAGACGTGGAAGGTGTTTCTTGTCTTTGTTGAGCTCGAGTAGTGGCATGAACATTGGCTAACGCGCGGCCTTCAAAGAGCTTTGCATGAGGTTCGAATGCTTTGTCGAACTTTAGGCATGACATGCGGCATGAGTTTCTCCAAATCGGTGCAAAGTGAACCTTTTTCCGCCATCATGAGGAATGGTATCGACCGCCAAAGCGGGTTGCGTGCCCTTAGAAATAATGGTTAAGGGACGGACGCCCCGGTTCAAGCGTGAAACCAAACCAACCCAATTTGATGGCTGAACCGGAGGATTAAGTGCCTAAAAAATTTCTTCCCCGTGCTTGTTGATCCATCCGAGGTTGATTGGCGAGGAGCTGGTTGATAGCGTGATTGCCGAGGTGCGCCGAGGTGGCTTCCGAAGAACAGACGCCATCCTTGTTTGCCATTAGCAATCCGAGTTGGTAAGCCGTGAGGCGCACCGATGTGGTCCGATTTGTGCCGTGAAGCCGCACTTGAACTTGTGGAAGTTGAGGACACGCCGTGGTGGTATGACCCTATTCTTGATGGTGATAACATCGAAGCTTTCAAGGATCAAAAGGAGGACGTGTATTGGGTCCCCGTTGTTGCCCCCGCTGTTGATAAGTGGTGGCTGTTGATATTGCGATTGGTGCTGAGGTGTGGCTTGCACTTGATAAACCATCTTGTTACGGAAAGGTGTAGGATGAGTGCGAGTGCACTCTTCCGTGGCATGATTGCACATGTTGCATCCTTTACAATGAGGCGGGCCATTGGTGGAGTTGCACTCATTCGCCAAGTGGCCTTGATATTTGCAGATATGGCACCAGATCTGACTGCGCTGCGGATTGGCGTGTTGAGGTTGAACAACAGTCTGGGGAACCATGACGGGTGGAATGAAAGGGAGCTCCTGAAGAGCCACGCCACGGGAGGAAACATTGACTGAGTGATTGACAAGATCGATAGCCTGCTCCAAAGTTTTTAGCGCAGTATTCACCATGAGTCGGATAGCCGGAGGAAGTCCTTGGAGAAACCGCACCAAGATCCGGCTCGTGTGGGGTACTCCTTGAGTTTGCCGAGCAGAATGTGAAGTCGATCTGCAAAATCCCGGGCGGACTTCGTGGGCTCTTGTTGAAGGTCATTGAGTTGCTTGAGATGAAGTTGATCATCATCCGTGGTCCCATAGTGAGAAAGAAAAGCAGTTTTCATTTCGGACCAATCTTGTTTCCAGTGGCTTTTGTTGGACATGAGCCATTGATGAGGGGAGCCACGCAGCGTGGTGGAAAAGATGTGGAATTTCAGTTGAGGTTGCGCATGACCATTTAGGACAGCCAGAGCCTCAAATTCTTCCATGTGGGCCTGAGCACTTTGGTCTAAGGGTTTGCCTTTC